>CM062490.1:53429423-53456923 GCA_031479575.1 Coregonus ussuriensis
AGCAGTCTCAGTTGAATGACCAGTCTTGAAACCTGACTGGTTTGGATCAAGAAGGTCATTCTGAGAGAGATAGCAAGAGAGTTGGCTAAAGACGGCACGCTCAATAGTTTTGGAGAGAAAAGAAAGAAGGGATACTGGTCTGTAGTTGTTGACATCAGAGGGGTCGAGTGTTGGTTTTTTGAGAAGGGGTGCAACTCTCGCTCTCTTGAAGACGGAAGGGACATAGCCAGCGGTCAAGGATGAGTTGATCAGCGAGGTGAGGTAAGGGAGAAGGTCACCGGAGATGGTCTGGAGAAGAGAGGAGGGGATAGGGTCAAGCGGGCAGGTTGTTGGGCGGCCTGCCGTCACAAATCGCAAGATTTTATCTGGAGAGAGAGGGGAGAAAGAAGTCAAAGCATAGGGTAGGGCAGTGTGAGCAGGACCAGCAGTGTCATTTGACTTAACAAACGAGGATCGGATGTCGTCAACCTTCTTTTCAAAATGGTTGACGAAGTCATCCACAGAGAGGGAGGAGGGGGGGGGATTCAGCAGGGAGGAGAATGTGGCAAAGAGCTTCCTAGGGTTAGAGGCGGATGCTTGGAATTTAGAGTGGTAGAAAGTGGCCTTAGCAGCAGAAACAGATGAAGAAAATGTAGAGAGGAGGGAGTGAAAAGATGCCAGGTCCGCAGGGAGTCTAGTTCTCTTCCATTTCCGCTCAGCTGCCCGGAGCTCTGTTCTGTGAGCTCGCAATGAGTCATCAAGCTATGGAGCTGGAGGGGAGGACCGAGCCGGCCGGGAGGATAGGGGACATAGAGAGTCAAAGGATGCAGAAAGGGAGGAGAGGAGGGTTGAGGAGGCAGAATCAGGAGATTGGAGGGAGAAGGATTGAGCAGAGGGAAGAGATGATAGGATGGAAGAGGAGAGAGTAGCGGGAGAGAGAGAGCGAAGGTTGCGGCGGCGCATTACCATCTGTGTAGGGGCAGAGTGAGTAGTGTTGGAGGAGAGGGAGAGAGAAAAGGATACAAAGTAGTGGTCAGAGACTTGGAGGGGAGTTGCAGTGAGATTAGTAGAACAACAGCATCTAGTAAAGATGAGGTCAAGCGTATTGCCTGCCTTGTGAGTAGGGGGGGGACGGTGAGAGGGTGAGGTCAAAAGAGGAGAGGAGTGGAAAGAAGGAGGCAGAGAGAAATGAGTCAAATGTAGACATAGGGAGGTTGAAATCCCCCAGAACTGTGAGGGGTGAGCCATCCTAAGGAAAGGAACTTATCAAGGCGTCAAGCTCATTGATGAACTCTCCAAGGGAACCTGGAGGGCGATAGATGACAAGGATATTAAGCTTAAATGGGCTAGTGACTGTGACAGCATGGAATTCAAATGAGGAGATAGACAGAAGGGTCAGGGGAAAAATTGAGAATGTCCACTTGGGAGAGATGAGGATTCCTGTGCCACCACCCCGCTGACCAGATGCTCTCGGGGTATGCGAGAACACATGGTCAGACGAGGAGAGAGCAGCAGGAGTAGCAGTGTTTTCAGTGGTAATCCATGTTTCCGTCAGCGCCAAGAAGTCGAGGGACTGGAGGGTAGCATAGGCTGAGATGAACTCTGCCTTGTTGGCAGCAGAGCGGCAGTTCCAGAGGCTGCTTGAGATCTGGAACTCCACGTGGGTCGTGCGTGCAGGGACCACCAGGTTAGAGAGGCAGCAGCCACGCGGTGTGAGGCGTTTGTGTAGCCTGTGCGGAGAGGAGAGAACAGGGATAGGCAGAGGCATAGTTGACAGGCTGCAGCAGATGGCTGCAATAATGCAGAGGAGATCGGAATAAAATGAACTAAACATCTGGGAAAGGAGAGAGCGGGGCCTCCCTCACCTCAACTCCCAAATATAACTCTCCCAACTTCCACCTCAGAAACTATAATTGTTGTAAACTACAGCGGTTCAATGTTTTCTAGGAATAGACTAACTTAGTTTATTCAGCTAGCTAACTAGGTGCAGTATTATTCCGTGAAAAACGTCCGGGCACCTCGTCATAAGACGCCACAGCCAGCTAGCATGCCGGTCTCCAACAACACGGTTTAGCGCCAATACTCAGCCACAACAACCACCAGTGTATCAACACGCAAGCAGATCGTTCGTGTCCGTGTCTAACGTTGTGGGTTAGTCCCGACAGCTTGAGCGAGTCCGTCGTCAACTTATTCAGCCAGTTAGTTAGCTAGAATAGTTAGCAAACTAGCTAGCCATTGCTTTCAGACAAAGAAGAACCCCTCCTTTCACGGCACGAACACACAGAGAGAGCCAAACTAACGTTAACTAGTCACCCATGTCCCGAATTCCTTGAGCGACTCGGGCTATCAATATGTAAAAAACAAAACACAAGTGTAGGTTATGACTTACCCCTAGCAGCTACTGTTAGCTATCCAAGTGCAAAGCTAGCCACTGAATTGACTCAGCCAGTTCGCGTCTGTTCGCTCGGTCGTTCCAGCTATTGTTTACTAGTAGCTATCCAGGTAGCAACAAGCTAGCTAAATTTCAAGCACAGTAGCCACTTGCTATATATGGTGGTGTAGATGAGGCTGGGTCTAGTCATGCTATAGATGGTGGTGTAGATGAGGCTGGGTCTAATCATGCTATAGAAGGTGGGGTAGATGAGGCTGGGTCTAATCATGCTATAGATGGTGGTGTAGATGAGGCTGGGTCTGTTCATGCTATAGATGGTGGTGGAGATGAGGCTGGGTCTAGTCATGCTATAGATGGTGGGGTAGATGAGGCTGGGTCTATTCATGCTATAGATGGTGGTGGAGATGAGGCTGGGTCTAGTCATGCTATAGATGGTGGGGTAGATGAGGCTGGGTCTAGTCATGCTATATATGGTGGTGTAGATGAGGCTGGGTCTAGTTATGGATGGTGGTGTAGATGAGGCTGGGTCTAGTCATGTTATAGATGGTGGTGTAGATGAGGCTGGGTCTAGTCATGCTATAGAAGGTGGTGTAGATGAGGCTGGGTCTAATGCTATAGATGGTGGTGTAGATGAGGCTGGGTCTAGTCATGCTATAGATGGTGGTGTAGATGAGGCTGGGTCTAGTCATGCTATAGATGGTGGTGTAGATGAGGCTGGGCCTAGTCAGGTTATGCTAGTGGATGAGGAGAGTATAGTGGGGAAGGGTAAGCGACTGGGGGGGTGGAGGAGGGTGTCATGCGGAAGAGGAAAAAGGGGGAGAATAAAGGAGGTGGGAGGGGAGAGGCTGGTGTGGTGAAAGGCTCCAAGGAACCTTTGCCTGGTTCGGGGGAGGAGGCCCTGACTAGAGAGGAAGGGCAGGAGGTCAGGATGGGAGATGGAGATGAGGAGGAGGAAGGTGAGTGAGGAAGAGGACGATGAGGAGGCTTCAATGGGTCCAGAGCTGACAGCCAGTCAGGCAGAGGGGTCAAAGTACACGGTGAGGGAACTGTCAAATTTTCTGAATAACACTAAAGGGAAAAAGGTTAATCTTTAAGCTTTTTTTTGCAATCCGGGAAAGTTTGTAAGATCAGTACTACCCGCTATGAAAAATGAGGGGCATGGTGTCCTCTCATCCAGGAAACGGTTTAGGTTGAGGAAGTGGGTCACAACCTTGTGTAAGGGTTTACCTTCAGATGCTGTTTAAATGAATAGTTATTTTCCGGGGCTTTTTGAGCTTTGCTATTGGTCTCTTTCTTTGCTGGCTTTTCTCCCACTTCTTATGGAGAGTCTTTGGGTAGGCTCACTTAATATAAATGGTGCCAGAGATGCGGGAAAGAGGAGTCTGTTTGCTCCTCAAAGGAGGTGTGTATGGGTAGACTGCTTGTAGTAAAAGCAGAAATTAACAACAGGGGTTTTGTCCTTATAAATGTGGTCCTCTGTAGCTCAGCTGGTAGAGCACGGTGCTTGTAACGCCAAGGTAGTGGGTTCGATCCCTGGGACCACCCATACACAAATAATGTATGCACGCATGACTGTAAGTCACTTTGGATAAAAGCGTCTGCTGAATGGCATATTATATTATATTATATTATATTATATTATATTATATTATATTATATGCGTCTAACACAGGGACAGAGAGGGGGTTTCGGTTTTGGTGTCTCACAGGAGACAGGAACTTAGACAGGAACTCTCACAGGAGACGCTGGTGGTCGGCGGGGACTGGAACTGTACGATGGATTTTACGAAAGACCGAAATGGGGAGGAGCCTCATTCAGGCTCAGTGGGGGTGTTAAGGGACATTATTAATCAGTTTGACCTAGTGGATGTTTGGAGAACTAGACATCCCAACACAAGACAGTATGAAGGTGAAGGTCTTTGGGGCTAGGGTGAGTGCAGCCCGACTCGATCGGTTTTACATGTCCAGGAATCAGATCAATAGGCTGTTGGGCGCTACCATTCTCCCGGTGGGTTTTTCGGATCACCACATAACCATGGCTCGGCTGTCTATTTCACCAGGGCCTCGGCAGGCATCCTATTGAAAGTTTAATGTAAAGCTCTTACAAGATGCCACTTTTTGCTCAGGTTTCTATACTTTTTTGGGAAAGGTGGGGGCAGCGAAAAGAGGTGTGGTGGCTTCCTTACCAATTGACCATAGCCACTGCCCAAGCCTGAAGCGGGGTTGTTTTCGGACGCATACAGTCTACATTCGAAATTTCCAAACGGCAAAAAAACATTCAATGAGATCCAGGGATATGGTGCAACAACAAATCTCCTTATATCAACACAAAAACTATTCTCCAATCAACTTAAAGCATAGATTACTGGACGTGAGAAATACATAGTATGACCTGTTTGTATGTATGTCTGTATGGTCATAAGACTAGCTAGGGCTCCTCCCCCCGGAGGCCCAACTTCCTGCCTTTTATCCTATCACTAACACACCACAGTACAATGAATGGGCAAGAGGGGGAGCCAAAAACTAAGTTACGCTAATAACAAAGGAATATATCTCAATCAGGTCAATATAAATCATAACGGTACGTACCTAATACTTCATCATATACATTCATATTTCATATATTTACACACACGTAAAGTTGAAGTCGGAAGTTTACATACACTTACGTTTGAGTCATTAAAACTAGTTTTTCAACCACTCCACAAATGTCTTATTAACAAACTATAGTTTTGGCAAGTCGGTTTGGACATCTACTTTGTGCATGACACAAGTGATTTTTCCAACAATTGTTTACAGACAGATTATTTCACTTAAAATTCACTGTATCACAATTCCAGTGGGTTAGAAGTTTACATACACTACGTTGACTGTGCCTTTAAACAGCTTGGAAAATTCCAGAAAACGATGTCATGGCTTTAGAAGCTTCTGATAGGCTAATTGACATCATTTGAGTCAATTGGAGGTGCACTTGAGGATGTATTTCAAGGCCTACCTTCAATCTCAGTGCCTCTTTGCTTGACATCATGGGAAAATCAAAAGAAATCAGCCAAGACCTAAGGAAAAAAAAATTGTAGACCTCCACAAGTCTGGTTCATCCTTGGGATCAATTTCCAAACGCCTGAAGGTACCACGTTCATCTGTACAAACAATAGTACGCAAGTATAAACACCATGGGACCACGCAACCGTCATACCGCTCAGGAAGGAGACGCGTTCTGTCTCCTAGAGATGAACGTACTTTGGTGCGAAAAGTGCAAATCAATCCCAGAACAACAGCAAAGGACCTTGTGAAGATGCTGGAAGAAACAGGTACAAAAGTATCTATATCCAAAGTAAAACAAGTCCTATATCGACATAACCTGAAAGGCTGCTCAGCAAGGAAGAAGCCACTGCTCCAAAGCCGCCATAAAAAAGCCAGACTACAGTTTGCAACTGCACATGGGGACAAATATCGTACTTTTTGGAGAAATGTCCTCTGGTCTGATGAAACAAAAATAGAACTGTTTGGCCATAATGACCATCTTTATGTTTGGAGGAAAAAGGGGCCTGCAAGCCGAAGAACACCATCCCAACCATGAAGCACGGGGTGGCAGCATCATGCTGTGGGGGTGCTTTGATGCAGGAGGGTCTGGTGCACTTCACAAAATAAATGGCATCATGAGGAAGGAAAATGATGTGGATATATTGAAGCAACATCTCAAGACATCAGTCAGGAAGTTAAAGCTTGGTCGCAAATGGGTCTTCCAAATGGACAATGACCCCAAGCATACTTCCAAAGTTGTGGCAAAATGGCTTAAGGACAACAAAGTCAAGGTATTGGAGTGGCCATCACAAAGCCCTGACCTCAATCCTATAGAACATTTGTGGGCAGAACTGAAAAAGTGTGTGCGAGCAAGGAGGCCTACAAACATGACTCAGTTGGCAGACTAAATAGCCTTGGTTTCTCAAATGACTGCCTCGCCTGGTTCACCAACTACTTCTCAGATAGAGTTAAATGTGTCAAATCGGAGGGCCTGTTGTCTGGACCTCTGGCAGTCTCTATTGGGGTGCCAGAAGGTTCAATTCTTGGGCCGACTCTATTCTCTGTGTATATCAATGATGTCGTTCTTGCTGCTGGTGACTCTCAGATCCACCTCTATGCAGACGACACCATTTTGTATACATCTGGCCCTTCATTGGACACTGTGTTAACAAAACCTCCAAACGAGCTTCAATGCCATACAACACTCCTTCAGTAGCCTCCAACTGCTCTTAAACACTAGTAAAACTAAATGCATGCTCTTCAACCGAACACTGCTTGCACCCGCCCGCCTGACTAGAATCACTCCTCCCAACGGGTCTGACTTGTGTGGACAACTACAAATACCTAGGTGTCTGGTTAGACTGTAAACTCTCCTTCCAGACTCACATTAAGCATCTCCAATCCAAAGTTACATCTAGAATCGGCTTCCTATTTCGCAACAAAGCCTCCTTCACTCATGCTGCCAAACATGCCCTCGTAAAACGGACTATCCTACCGATCCTTGACTTCGGCGATGTCATTTACAAAATAGCCTCCAACACTCTACTCAGCAAATTGGATGTGGTCTATCACAGTGCCATCCGTTTTGTCACCAAAGCCCCATATACTACCCACCACTGTGACCTGTACGCTCTTGCTGGCTGGCCCTCACTACATATTCGTCGCCAAACCCATTGGCTCCGCTCCAGGTCATCTATAAATCACTGCTAGGCAAATCCCCGTCTTATCTTAGCTCACTGGTCACCATAGCAACACCCACCCGTAGTATGCGCTCCAGCAGGTATATCTCACTGGTCATCCCCAAAGCCAACACCTCCTTTGACCGCCATTCCTTCCAGTTCTCTGCTGCCAATGACTGGAACGAACTGCAAAAATCTCTGAAGCTGGAGAATCTTATCTCCCTCACTAACTTTAGGCGTCAGTTGTCAGAGCAGTTTACCGATCACTGCACCTGTACACAGCCCATCTGTAATTAGCCCACCCAACTACCTCATCCCCATATTGTTATTTATTTTGCTCATTTGCACCCCAGTATCTCTATTTGCACATCATCTTTTGCACATCTATCATTCCAGTGTTAATACAAAATTGTAATTATTTTGCACTATAGCCTATTTATTGCCTTACCTCCATAATTTACTACATTTGCACACACTGTATATAACCCCACCCACAAAGGTGGAGGGATAACAGACCCTTGTGGAGATGTTTCGGGGGGGGGGGGGGGGGGGGGGGGGGGGAGAGATGGGTTGGATATACGGTTGTAGAAGTGGTGAGGTTTTGGTTATTGTGATGTGTGGTGTTGTTTTGTATCGTGGGGTATCTGTGTCTGTGTCTCTCTCTCTCTCTCTCTCTCTCTCTTGCTCTCTTTCTGTGTCTGTCTCTCTGTGTGTCTCTCGATCTCTTTCTGTGTCTCTCTCTCTTTCTGTGTGTCTCTCTCTCGCTCTCTCTCGCTCTCTCTTTCTGTGTGTCTCTCTCTCTCTCTTTCTTTCTCTCTCTATATCTGTGTCTGTCTCTCTCTCTCTCTCTCTCTCTCTCTCTCTCTCTCTCTCTTTCTGTGTCTGTCTCTCTCTCTCCTGTCTCTCTCTCTGTGTCTCTCTCTCCCCTCTCTCTCTCCTTCTGTGTCTTTCTCTCTCGCTCTCTCTCTTTCTGTGTCTGTCTCTCTCTCTCTCTCTATCTCTCTCGCTCTCTCTTTCTGTGTCTCTCTCTCTCGCTCTCTCTCTTTCTGTGTCTCTCTCTCTCTCTCTCGCTCTCTCTCTTTCTGTGTCTGTTTCTCTCTCTCTCTCGCTCTTTCTCTGTGTGTCTCTCTCTCTCTTTCTCTCTCTCTCTCTTTCTGTGTCTGTCTCTCTCTCTCTCGTGCTCTCTCTCTTTCTGTGTCTGTCTCTCTCCTTGACTGGAATCATGGGTGGAATTCCTCTTCCATCTTGTCTCTATTGTAACCAGCAGCTCTGGTATGAAATGTCTCGGTTTCTACGTCAGCTCACAAATGTATGCTGTTGTCGTCCATGTGGGATTTAATTATATTAGGAATGGTAGCTCGGAACAGCTGAAACAGGATTTTGAAGAATTGATTGGGTCTCTGTGTCCTATCATTTCTGGCCCTGTGCCCTCGCTGGGTTGAGGTAGTGAACATTTTAGCAGACGATGCTCTATAAGGAGGATGGGATCCACCCTAATCATTTGGGTGCCTGGATCCTGTCCAAACACTACATGGCAGCTCTGAGGCATTGACTGATCAAGCTCCTCAAAGGTATTTACTCCCATTAAATCGCATCGATATCATTCCGCCACAGTTTTCCATGTAGATAGGGGTATTGTAAATAGTAATTCTGTGGTGTTATTTCTGATTATTTAAAACCCTTTCTGGTATCTGAACTAAGTCTCCCGAGTGGCGCAGTGGTCTAAGGCACTGCATCGCAGTGCTAGCTGTGCCACTAGAGATCCTGGTTCGAATCCAGGCTCTGGAGACCCATGGGGCGGCGCAGAATTGGCCCAGCGTCGTCCAGGGTAGGGGAGGGAATGGCCGGCAGGGATGTAGCTCAGTTGGTAAAGCATGGCGTTTGCAACGCCAGGGTTGTGGGTTCGATTCCCAAGGGGGGCCAGTATGAAAAATAAACTAACTGTAAGTCGCTCTGGATAAGAGCGTCTGCTAAATGACTAAAATGTAAATGTAAATGTGTTAGGAGATCTAAACCTTGGCTAACTCATGCGTCAGATCAGTTTAGGAAATATCTGTCTTGAGTTCAATTTGACTCAGCTTATCCTGACTAACCGTCCCCATACAGTGAGGGAAACAAGTATTTGATCCCCTGCTGATTTTGTACGTTTGCCCACTGACAAAGAAATGATCAGTCTATAATTTGTACACTGTATGCAGCGGCCCTCATTGCTGAATCAATTTTGTATTCACTTTAGTATCAGAAAATATTCCAAAAGTGTGGAAAGCAGCTTGCTACCACTCCATAAGGGCGGGGATATTAAGGATCTTGATCATTATCAACATTTCCAGGCTCCCTTGTCTTGCGGAAATACTAGAATCATTGAATCAAAAAACAGCTACATTATTTTCTATCTGTAAATGTTATTCTTAATGTTAATCAATCTGGATTAGGACCTACAGTACCAGTCAAAAGGTTGGACACACCTACTCATTCAAGGGTTTTTCTTCATTTTTACTATTTTCTACATTGTAGAATAATAGTGAAGACGTCAAAACTATGAAATAACACATCATGTAGTAACCAGAACATTTTTAAACAAATCAAAATATAGTTTATATTTGAGATTCTTCAAAGTAGCCACCCTTTGCCTTGATGACAACTTTGCACACTCTTGGCATTCTCGCAACAAGCTTAATGAGGAATGCTTTTCCAACAGTCTTGAAGGAGATCCCACATATGCTGAGCACTTGTTGGCTGCTTTTCCTTCACTCTGCGGTCCAACTTATCCCAAACCATCTCAATTGTGTTGAGGTCGGGTGATTATGGAGTCCAGGTCATCTGATACAGCACTCCATCACTCTCGTTCTTGGTCAAATAGCCCTTACACAGCCTGGAGGTGTGTTTTTGGGTCGTTGTCCTGTTGAAAAACAAATGATAGTCCCACTAAGTGCAAACCAGATGGGATGGCGTATCGCTGCAGAATGCTGTGGTAGCCATGCCGGTTAAGTGTGCCTTGAATTCTAAATAAATCACTGACAGTGTCACCAGCAAAGCACCCCCACACCATCACACCTCCTCCTCCATGCTACACGGTGGGAACCACACACGTGGAGATCATTCGTTCACCCACACTGCATCTCACAAAGACACGGCAGTTTAAACCAAAAATCTCAAATTTGGACTCCAGACCAAAGGACAAATTTCCACCGGTTTAATGTCCATTGCTTGTGTTTCTTGGCCCAAGCAGGTCTCTTCTTCTTATAGGTGTCCTTTAGTAGTGGTTTCTTTGCAGCAATTCGACCATGAAGGCCTGATTCACACAGTCTCCTCTGAACAGTTGATGTTGAGATGTGTCTGTTACTTGAACTCTGTCAAGCATTTATTTGGGCTTCAATTTCTGAGGCTGGTAACTCTAATGAGGTTATCCTCTGCAGCAGAGGTAACTCCGGGTCTTCCATTCCTGTGGTGCTCCTCATGAGAGCCAGTTTCATCATAGCGCTTGATGGTTTTTGCGACTGCACTTGAAGAAACTTTCAAAGTTCTTGAAATGTTCTGTATTGACTAACCTTCATGTCTTAAAGTAATGATGGACTGTTGTTTCTCTTTGCTTATTGGACTTCATGTCTTTTTTTTGTTTTTTAGGGGGTAGATCAGCTTTAATATTGCAGATAGATTGTAACTTCCATCAATGTAATTGTCTGCATCACTTCCAATCCCCCATATGTTTTTTTCTCTCGCAAATATATATATATATATATACATACACACACACACATACACACACATATATATATATATATATATATATATATATATATATATATATATATATATATATATATATATATATATATATATATATATATATATATATATACATACATCCTTTTTAAAATTCTATTTCCCTTTATTACTTTCCAACCCCACCACCCCTTCCCTAATTGGAGTAAACTAGTGAACAACAATGCTTAGGCCTCTACTTCCAGCCCATACATACTATATACATTTTATGGACACAGTCAAATTCTACAATAATTATATTTTGTTTGTTTTTACTCCTGAACTTCCTCCGATCATTTTCATGATGTCCATCTGGTTTGCTTCTATATGCCATATCTTTCTAACTGTGCTCTTTCACAAAAGCTCTCAACCTATAACCTAGAGTGGGGAAAAAAAGTATTTAGTCAGCCACCAATTGTGCAAGTTCTCCCACTTAAAAAGATGAGAGAGGCCTGTAATTTTCATCATAGGTACACGTCAACTATGACAGACAAAATTGGAGAAAAAAAATCCAGAAAATCACATTGTAGGTTTTTTAATGAATTTATTTGCAAATTATGGTGGAAAATAAGTATTTGGTCAATAAAAAAAAGTTTCTCAATACTTTGTTATATACCCTTTGTTGGCAATGACACAGGTAAAATGTTTTCTGTAAGTCTTCACAAGGTTTTCACACACTGTTGCTGGTATTTTGGCCCATTCCTCCATGCAGATCTCCTCTAGAGCAGGGATGTTTTGGGGCTGTCGCTGGGCAACACAGACTTTCAACTCCCTCCAAAGATTTTCTATGGGGTTGAGATCTGGAGACTGGCTAGGCCACTCCAGGACCTTGAAATGCTTCTTACGAAGCCACTCCTTCATTGCCCGGGCGGTGTGTTTGGGATCATTGTCATGCTGAAAGACCCAGCCACGTTTCATCTTCAATGCCCTTGCTGATGGAAGGAGGTTTTCACTCAAAATCTCACGATACATGGCCCCATTCATTCTTTCCTTTACACGGATCAGTCGTCCTGGTCCCTTTGCAGAAAAACAGCCCCAAAGCATGATGTTTCCACCCCCATGCTTCACAGTAGTTATGGTGTTCTTTGGATGCAACTCAGCATTCTTTGTCCTCCAAACACGACAGTTGAGTTTTTACCAAAAAGTTCTATTTTGGTTTCATCTGACCATATGACATTCTCCCAATCCTCTTCTGGATCATCCAAATGCACTCTAGCAAACTTCAGACGGGCCTGGACATGTACTGCCTTAAGCAGGGGGATTTGAGTCCGTGGCGGCGTAGTGTGTTACTGATGGTAGGCTTTGTTACTTTGGTCCCAGCTCTCTGCAGGTCATTCACTAGGTTCCCCCGTGTGGTTCTGGGATTTTTCTTGTGATCATTTTGACCCCACGGGGTGAGATCTTGCGTGGAGACCCAGATCGAGGGAGATTATCAGTGGTCTTGTATGTCTTCCATTTCCTAATAATTGCTCCCACAGTTGATTTCTTCAAACCAAGCTGCTTACCTATTGCAGATTCAGTCTTCCCAGCCTGGTGCAGGTCTACAATTTTGTTTCTGGTGTCCTTTGACAGCTCTTTGGTCTTGGCCATAGTGGAGTTTGGAGTGTGACTGTTTGAGGTTGTGGACAGGTATCTTTTATACTGATAACAAGTTCAAACAGGTGCCATTAATACAGGTAATGAGTGGAGGACAGAGGAGCCTCTTAAAGAAGTTGTTACAGGTCTGTGAGAGCCAGAAATCTTGCTTGTTTGTAGGTGACCAAATACTTATTTTCCACCATAATTTGCAAATAAATTCATTAAAAATCCTACAATGTGATTTCCTGGAATTTTTTTCCTCATTTTGTCTGTCATAGTTGACGTGTACCTATGACGAAAATTACAGGCCTCTCTCATCTTTTTAAGTGGGAGAACTTGCACAATTGGTGGCTGACTAAATACTTTTTTCCCCCACTATATATACTTATTATGGACACAGTATGCTTTACATTAGTTATCTTGTTGTTATTAGTTGTTATTTGTCCCATCCTTCAGCTCCATTCAACACCACCCATCTATCTCTTAACACCATCCATATTGGATTTCTATTTTCCATATATTTTTCAACTGTACTGTGATGTTTTACAAAAGTTCTGAACCTTTCTGTTCTCATTGTTTTTACAGATCGTAAATTTAAAAACATTTTTTTTTGCTAAAAGTATTATTATGTTATTGATCGATTGACTATGACTTTTCAGATCACCCAGTAGTGCTATCTGCAGGGTTAACTCCAGGTAAATATTGCAATCCTTTAGCCATTCCTGGACCTGTGTCCAAAAACAAGCTACATATGGACAGTACCAAAACAAATGATCTAATGATTCTGTCTCTTCGCAGCAAACTCTGCAGAGCTAGGAAGATTGTATCCCCCATATAAATAACATTCTATTGGTAGCAAGAATTGTATATAATAATTTAAAGTTTTGAATCCGGCGTCGTTTTGTGTATCAATTCATAAACACTATGCCATGGAATCGGTACGTCAAAAATCTCTTCCTAACTATTTTGCAATCTATATGGGATGGCTGTCAATCCTTTGGTCCTTAAATGAAACTGGTATACTTTTTTATTTATCACAATTTTCTTTAACCAATTATTTTCTTTAATGCAAGGCCGACAGACAAGTTCCTTATTTTTTCCCCCTTCCATTTTCCTTTTCCATTTTTGCGGTAATGCTGCAATTATTTGGTTGTAATTTGGGGTAGAGCAGACATTTCCATATGTTTTTGTTAGCTGCATGTGTGACATAACTCCACCAGTCCTACCGATGATATCATTTACCAAGATTATACCTTTTTTTTTCTTTTTTTTTGTCAGAAACAAAGGTTTTTTATCAATTAGTATATCTGAGTTTAACCACAATATTTGTTGCATTATTTGTTCTGTAGTTTCTGGAGGATTAAATTGAAATTGCAATCAACCTTCTATGGCTTGTTTTAGAAATAGTGATATTTGGGAGATAATTTCCTTTTCAAATAACTTAAAGTGAGAGGTTGTAATCTGAATAAAGGGGAAAAGGCCATTCTTGAACATTGGGTGAGACAATCTTACTAATTTGCTTGAGAACCAGTTCAGATTTAAGTATAACTTTTGTATGACTCAAGCTTTTAGTGATAGGTCTAATGCTTTAATATTTAATAATTTCTGTCCTCCAAATTCATATTCATTATATAAATAGGCCCGTTTAATTTTGTCTGGCTTGCCGTTCCAAATAAAATGGATTTTTTTTTTCTCATATACAGTGGGGAGAACAAGTATTTGATACACTGCCGATTTTGCAGGTTTTCCTACTTACAAAGCATGTAGAGGTCTGTAATTTTTATCATAGGTACACTTCAACTGTGAGAGACGGAATCTAAAACAAAAATCCAGAAAATCACATTGTATGATTTTTAAATAATTAATTTGCATTTTATTGCATGACAAGTATTTGATCACCTACCAACTAGTAAGAATTCCGTCTCTCACAGACCTGTTAGTTTTTCTTTAAGAAGCCCTCCTGTTCTCCACTCATTACCTGTATTAACTGCACCTGTTTGAACTCGTTACCTGTATAAAATACACCTGTCCACACACTCAATCAAACAGACTCCAACCTCTCCACAATGGCCAAGACCAGAGAGCTGTATAAGGACATCAGGGATAAAATTGTAGACATGCACAGGGTTGGGATGGGCTACAGGACAATAGGCAAGCAGCTTGGTGAGAAGGCAACTGTTGGCGCAATTATTAGAAAATGGAAGAAGTTCAAGATGACGGTCAATCACCCTCGGTCTGGGGTTCCATGCAAGATCTCACCTCTTGGGGCATCAATGATCATGAGGAAGGTGAGGGATCTGCCCAGAACTACACGGCAGGACCTGGTCAATGACCTGAAGAGACCATTAGTAACACACTACGCCATCATGGATTAAAATCCTGCAGCGCACACAAGGTCCCCCTGCTCAAGCCAGCCCATGTCCAGGCCCGTCTGAAGTTTGCCAATGACCATCTGGATGATCCAGAGGAGGAATGGGAGAAGGTCATGTGGTCTGATGAGACAAAAATAGAGCTTTTTGGTCTAAACTCCACTCGCCGTGTTTGGAGGAAGAAGAAGGATGAGTACAACCCCAAGAACACCATCCCAACCGTGAAGCTTGGAGGTGGAAACATCATTCTTTGGGGATGCTTTTCTGCAAAGGGGACAGGACGACTGCACCGTATTGAGGGGAGGATGGATGGGGCCATGTATCGCGAGATGTTGGCCAACAACCTCCTTCCCTCAGTAAGAGCATTGAAGATGGGTCGTGGCTGGGTCTTCCAGCATGACAACGACCCAAAACACACAGCCAGGGCAACTAAGGAGTGGCTCCGTAAGAAGCATCTCAAGGTCCTGGAGTGGCCTAGCCAGTTTCCAGACCTGAACCCAATAGAAAATATTTTGTAGGGAGCTGAAAGTCCGTATTGCCCAGCGACAGCCCCGAAACCTGAAGGATCTGGAGAAGGTCTGTATGGAGGAGTGGGCCAAAATCCCTGCTGCAGTGTGTGCAAACCTGGTCAAGACCTACAGGAAACGTATGATCTCTGTAATTGCAAACAAAGGTTTCTGTAGCAAATATTAAGTTCTGCTTTTCTCATGTATCAAATACTTATATCATGCAATAAAATGCAAATTAATTACTTAAAAATTATACAATGTGATTTTCGGGATTTTGGTTTTAGATTCCGTCTCTCACAGTTGAAGTGTACCTATGATACAAATTACAGACCTCTACATTCTTTGTAAGTAGGAAAACCTGCAAAATCGGCAGTGTATCAAATACTTGTTCTCCCCACTGTAATTTAAAAAACTGTTCGCTAGGCATATGCAAGTCCATAAGCAAATAGGTAAACTGGGATAATCCTAAAGAGTTAAATCAGGGTGATTTTTCCACAAATTGACAGGTATTTACCTTTCCATGGTAGCAAGATCTTATCTATTTTTGCTAACTTTCTATTAAAATGTATTGGAGTGAGAACATTTGTTTCATTTGGGATATGTATTCCGAGTATATCCACAACACCATCAGACTATTTTATTGTTCAACTACATGGTCATGTAAAAAAAATATTTTTTAGTGATCCAATACGTAATATTTATATTTTATATGTAGTCTCCTGAGTGGCGCAGTGGTCTAAGTGGTTCGAATCCAGGCTCTGTCGTAGCCGGCCGCGACCGGGAGACCCATGGGGCGGCGCACAATTGGCCCAGCGTCGTCCAGGGAGGGGGGAGGGAATGGCCGGCAGGGATTTAGCTCAGTTGGTAGAGCATGGTATTTGCAACACCAGGGTTGTGGGTTCGATTCCAGTATGAAAAAATAAAATGAATAAAAAATTAAAAATGTTTAAAAAAAATTAAAATAAATAAATGTATGCACTCACTAACTGTAAGTCGCTCTGGATAAGAGTGTCTGCTAAATGACAAAAAAATAAAAATTTGTAATCCAGAGATGTTAGAAAATGTATCTACATCCTCTATGAGGGCTGTGGAGGGATTCAAGTTGTGGATTTAAAAGAAAACATGAATCATCAGCGTACAATGACACCTTTGTTTTTAAGCCCTGGATTTCTAATCCCTTGATATTATTGTTGGATCTGATTTTAATAGCTAACATCTCGATGGCAATAATAAATATATATGCTGATAGTGGACAACCTTGTTTCACTCCTCTTGACAGTTTAAAACTTACTGAGAAATAGCCATTATTTACTATTTTACACCTAGGGTTACTATACATGATTTTAACCCAATTTATAAGCGATTCTCCAAAAAAATCTTATTGAGTGTCTGATAATTTACCATTTACATAGGAGTGGTTAAAACATGCTAATAATGGTCCTCTGAGTATATCAAAATAGGTTTGGTATACCTCGACTGGTATGCCATCCAACCCTAGAGTTTTCCCGGATTTAAAGTATTTAATTGCATCCAGAAGTTCCTCCTCTGTAATTTCACCTTCACATGAGTCTTTCTGTGTGGCTGTTAATTTTACATATAATTTTCAATAGAACAAAAATCTCTATAATTTGCTTCAGTCTTAAAGTGATGATGGACTGTCGTTTCTCTTTACTTATTTGAGCTGTTCTTGACATAATATTGACTTGGTCTTTTACCAAATAGGGCTATCTTCTGTATACCACCCCTACCTTGTCACAACACAACTGATTGGCTCAAACACATAAAGAATGGAATGATATAAATTCCACAAATTATCTTTTAAGAAGGCACACCTGTTAATTGAAATGCATTCCAGGTGACTACCTCATGAAGCTGGTTGAGAGAATGCCAAGAGTGTGCAAAGCTGTCATCAAGAAAAAGGGTGGCTATTTGAAGAAATATGAAATGTTTGCTCTCTGTGTACTTTCAAGGGCCAGCTGTGCTGCCCTGTTCTGAGCCAATTGCAATTTTCCTAAGTCCCTCTTTGTGGCACCTGACCACACGACTGAACAGTAGTCCAGGTGCAACAAAACTAGAGCCTGTAGGACCTACCTTGTTGATAGTGCTGTTAAGAAGGTAGAGCAGCACTTTATTATGGACAGACTTCTCCCCATTTTAGCTACTGTTGTATCAATATGTTTTGAACATGACAGGTTACAGTCCAGGGTTACTCCAAGCTGTTTAGTCACCTCAACTTGCTCAATTTCCACATTATTTATTACAAGATTTAGTTGAGGTTTAGGGTTTAGTGAATGATTTGTCCTAAATACTATGCTTTTAGTTTTTGAAATATTTAGAACTATCTTCTTCCTTGCCACCCACTCTGAAATTAACTGCAGCTCTTTAAGTGTTGCAGTCATTTCAGTTGCTGTAGTAGCTGACGTGTATAGTATTGAGTAATCCGCATACATAGACACACTGGCTTTACTCAAAGCCAGTGGCATGTCCTTAGTAAAGATTTTAAAAAGTAACGGGCCTAGACAGCTGCCCTGGGGAATTCCTGATTCTACCTGTATTATGTTGGAGAGGCATCCATTAAAGAACACTCTCTGTGTTCTGTTAGACAGGTAACTCTTTATCCACAACATAGCAGGGGTTGTAAAGCCATAACATATATGTTTTTCCAGCAACAGACTATAATCGATAATGTCAAAAGCCGCACTGAAGTCTAACAAAACCGCCCCCACGATCTTGTTATCGTCAGTTTCTCTCAGCCAATCATCAGTCATTTGTGTAAGTGCTGTGCTTGTTGAATGTCGTTTTCTGTAAGCATGCTGAAAGTTTGTTGTCAATTTGTTTACTGTAAAATAGCATTGTATCTGGTCAAACACAATTTTTCCCAATAGTATACTAAGGGTTGGTAATAGGCTGATTGGTCGGTTATTTGATCCAGTTAAGGGGGCTTTACTATTCTTAGGTAGCAGAATGACTTTTCGTCCCTCCAGGCCTGAGGGCACACACTTTCTAGTAGGCTTAAATTGAAGATATGTCAAATAGGAGTGTCAATATCGTCTGCTATTATCCTCAGTAAATTTCGATCCAAGTTGTCAGACCCCGGTGCCATGTCATTGTTGATAGACAGCAATCCTTTTTTCACCTCTTCCACACTCACTTTACGGAATTTAAAATTACAATTCTTGTCTTTCATAATTTGGTCAGATATACTTGGATGTGTAATGCCAGCGTTTGTTGCTGGCATGTCATGCCTACCTTTGCTAATCTTGCCAATGAAAAAATCATTAAAGTAGTTGGCAATATCAGTCGGTTTTGTAGTGAATGAGCCATCTGATTCAATGAATGATGGAGCTGAGTTTGCACTTTTCCCCAAGATTTCATTGAAGGTGCTGCAAAGCTTTTTACTATAATTCTTTAAGTCATTTATCTTTCTTTCATACTGTAGTTTCTCTTCTTTTTTTGTTAAATTTAGTCACATGATTTCTCAATTTGCAATACGTTTGACAATCGGTTGTGCAGCCAGACTTATTTGCCATTCCTTTTGCCTCATCCCTCTCAACCATATACTTGTTCAATTCCTCATCAATCCACTGGGATTTAACAGTTTTTACAGTCATTTTCTTAATGGCTGCATGCTTGTTATTAACTGGGATAAGCAATTTCATAAATGTGTCAAGTGCAACGTCTGTTTGCTCCTCATTACACACCACAGACCAACATATATTCTTTACATCAACAACATCGGAATCACTACAAAACTTATTGTATGACCTCTTATACACTATATTAGGCCCAGCCTTTGGAACTTTGGTTTTCCTAGATATGGCTACTATATTGTGATCACTACATCCGATGGATCTGGATACTGCTTTCAAGCACATTTCTGCAGCTTTAGTTAAGATATGATCAATACATTTGATGATTTCATTCCTGTGCTGTTTGTAACTACCCTGGTAGGTTGACTGATAACCTGAACCAGGTTGCAGGCACTGGTTACAGTTTGAAGCTTTCTCTTGAGGGGGCAGCCTGATGAAAAATATATGCACTAACTGTAAGTCGCTCTGGTTAAGAGCGTCTGCTAAATGACTAAAATGTAAAATGTAATGAAAGCCAGCCGTTATTTAAATCACCCAGACAATATACCCGTCTGTTGATATCACATACATTATCAAGCATTTCACACGTTATCCAGATACTGACTGTTAGCACTTGGTGGTCTATAGCAGCTTCCCACCAGAATGGGCTTTAGGTGAGGCAGATGAACCTGGAGCCATATTACTTAAACAGTATTTAACATGAGATCCTCTCTAAGCTTTACAGGAATGTGGTTCTGAATATAGACCGCAACACCTCCACCATTGGCATTTATGTATTTTCTGTAAATGTTATAACCACTGTATCATCAAAGGTATTGTCTAAGTGAGTTTCAGAGATAGTCAGAATATGAATGTCATCTGTTACTAGCAAATTATTAATTTTATGAACCTTGTTTTTTAAGCTACTTAAAGTACCAGTCAAAAGTTTGGACACCTATTCATTCCATGGTGAGCATGAGAAGACTTTGCCTTTGTTTTGATTTGTTTGTTTGTCAATTAGGGTGTGCAGGGTGAATACGTGGTCTGTCATACGGTAATTAGGTAAAAAGCCAATTTGACATTTGTTCAGTACATTGTTTTGACAATGTTCAGGTTTTCTGGGTCTCTATGTTTGTTGTTGCATAGGTTTCTAAGTTTATTTCTTAGGTTTTTGCATTCTTCATCAAACCCTTTGTCATTTGTTAATTTTCTTAGGTTGTCTGCTTGAAATTTGTAGATTTGATAGGGAAAACATAGTGTGGTTTTTGTGTGGTTTAGGCCCAGACCATTACAGTAGGTGTGAGCAGAGCATGTTGAGCATCTGATACATACCTCTTAGGTCACAGGATGGGGCTTGGGCGGGTGTTTTCTCTATATTCAATTCAAAGGGCTTTATTGGCATAGGAAACATATGTTAACATTGCCAAAGCAAGTTTAATAGATAATAAACAAATGTGAAATAAACAATATAAAACAGTAAACATTACACTCACAAATTTCAAATGTCATATTATGTCAATATACAGTGTTGTAACGATGTGCAAATATTTATAGTACAAAAGGGAAAATAAATAGACATAATAATAATAACAATAATATACCATTTAGCAGACGCTTTTATCCAAAGCGACTTACAGTCATGCGTGCATACATTTTTTTACTCTCTCGCTCTCGCTCTCGCTCTCGCTCTCGCTCTCGCTCTCGCTCTCGCTCTCGCTCTCGCTCTCGCTCTCGCTCTCTCTCTCTCTCTCTCTCTGTGTCTCTCTCTCTCTCTCTCTCTCTCTCTCTCTCTCTCTCTCTCTCTCTCTCTCTCTCTCTCTCTCTCTCTCTCTCTCTCTCTCTCTCTCTCTCTCTCTCTCTCTCTCTCTCTCTCTCTCTCTCTCTCTCTCTCTCTCTCTCTCTCTCATTTTCAATTTAAGGGCTTTATTGGCATGGGAAACGTGTGTTAACATTGCCAAAGCAAGTGAAGTAGATAGTAAACAAAAGTGAAATAAACAATAAATATTAACAGTAAACATTACACTCAGAAGTTTCAAAAGAATAAAGACATTTCAAATGTCATATTATGTATATATACAGTGTTGTAACAATGTGCAAATAGTTAAAGTACAAATGGGAAAATAAATAAACATAAATATGGGTTGTATTTACAATGGTGTTTGTTCTTCACTGGTTGCCCTTTTCTTGTGGCAACAGGTCACAAATCTTGCAGCTGTGATGGCACACTGTGGTTTTTCACCCAGTAGATAAGGGAGTTTATCAAAATTGGGTTTGTTTTCGAATTCTTTGTGGATCGCTGTAATCTGAGGGAAATATGTGTCTCTAATATGGTCATACATTTGGCAGGAGGTTAGGAAGTGCAGCTCAGTTTCCACCTCATTTTGTGGGCAGTGTGCACATAGCCTGTCTTCTCTTGAGAGCCAGGTCTGCCTACGGCGGCCTTTCTCAATAGCAAGGCTATGCTCACTGAGTCTGTACATAGTCAAAGCTTTCCTTAAGTTTGGGTCAGTCACAGTGGTCAAGTATTCTGCCACTGTGTACTCTCTGTTTAGGGCCAAATAGCATTCTAGTTTGCTCTGTTTTTTTGTTTGTTCTTTCCAATGTGTCAAGTAATTCTCTTTTTGTTTTCTCATGATTTGGTTGGGTCTAGTTGTGTTGTTGTTGTTGTTGTTGTTGTCCTGGGGCTGTGTGGGGTCTGTTTGTGTTTGTGAACAGAGCCCCAGGACAAGCTTACTTAGGGGACTCTTCTCCAAGTTCATCTCTCTGTAGGTGATGGCTTTGTTATGGAAGGTTTGGGAATCGCTTCCTTTTAAGTGGTTATAGAATTTAACGGCTCTTTTCTGGATTTTGATAATTAGTGGGTATTGGCCTAATTCTGCTCTGCATGCATTATTTGGTGTTTTACGTTGTACACAGAGGATGTTTTTGCAGAATTCTGCATGCAGAGTCTCAATTTGGTGTTTGTCCCATTTTGTGAATTCTTGGTTGGTGAGCGGACCCCAGACCTCAGAACCATAAAGGGCAATGGGTTCTATAACTGATTCAAGTATTTTTAGCCAGATCCTAATTGGTATGTCAAATTTTATGTTCCTTTTGATGGCATAGAAGGCCCTTCTTGCCTTGTCTCTCAGATCGTTCACAGCTTTGTGGAAGTTACCTGTGGCGCTGATGTTTAGGCCGAGGTATGTATAGTTTTTTTGTGTGCTCTAGGGCAACGGTGTCTAGATGGAATTTGTATTTGTGGTCCTGGCAACTGGACCTTTTTTGGAACACCATTATTTTTGTCTTACTGAGATTTACTGTCAGGGCCCAGGTCTGACAGAATCTGTGCAGAAGATCTAGGTGCTGCTGTAGGCCCTCCTTGGTTGGTGACAGAAGTACCAGATCGTCAGCAAACAGAAGACATTTGACTTCAGATTCTAGTAGGGTGAGGCCGGGTGCTGCAGACTGTTCTAGTGCCCTCGCCAATTCGTTGATATATATGTTGAAGAGGGTGGGGCTTAAACTGCATCCCTGTCTCACCCCACGGCCCTGTGGAAAGAAATGTGTGTGTTTTTTGCCAATTTTAACTGCTCACTTGTTGTTTGTGTACATGGATTTTATAATGTCGTATGTTTTTCCCCCAACCCCACTTTCCATCAATTTGTATAGCAGACCCTCATGCCAAATTGAGTCAAAAGCTTTTTTGAAATCAACAAAGCATGAGAAGACTTTGCCTTTGTTTTGGTTTGTTTGTTTGTCAATTAGGGTGTGCAGGGTGAATACGTGGTCTGTCGTACGGTAATTTGGTAAAAAGCCAATTTGACATTTGCTCAGTACATTGTTTTCACTGAGGAAATGAACTAGTCTGCTGTTAATGATAATGCAGAGGATTTTCCCAAGGTTGCTGTTGACGCATATCCCACGGTAGTTATTGGGGTCAAATTTGTCTCCACTTTTGTGGATTGGGGTGATCAGTCCTTGGTTCCAGATGTTGGGGAAGATGCCAGAGCTAAGGATGATGTTAAAGAGTTTAAGTATAGCTAATTGAAATTTGTGGTCTGTATATTTTATCATTTCATTGAGGATACCATCAACACCACAGGACTTTTTGGGTTGGAGGGTTTGTATTTTATGCTGTAGTTCATTCAATGTAATTGGAGAATCCAGTGGGTTCTGGTAGTCTTTAATAGTTGATTCTAAGATTTGCATTTGATCATGTATATTTTTTTGCTGTTTGTTCTCTGTTATAGGGCCAAAAAGATTGGAGAAGTGGTTTACCCATACATCTCCGTTTTGGATAGATAGCTCTTCGTGTTGTTGTTTGTTTAGTGTTTTCCAATTTTCCCAGAAGTGGTTAGAGTCTATGGATTCTTCAATTACATTGAGCTGATTTCTGACATGCTGTTCCTTCTTTTTCTGTAGTGTATTTCTATATTGTTTTAGTGATTCACCATAGTGAAGGCGTAGGCTCATGTTTTCTGGGTCTCTATGTTTTTGGTTGGATAGGTTTCTCAATTTCTTTCTTAGGTTTTTGCATTCTTCATCAAACCATTTATCACTGTTATTACTTTTCTTTGGTTTTCTGTTAGAGATTTTTATATTTGATAGGGAAGCTGAGAGGTCAAATATACTGTTTAGGTTTTCTACTGCCAAGTTTACACCTTCACTATTACAGTGGAACGTTTTGTCCAGGAAGTTGTCTAGAATGGATTGAATTTGTTGTTTCCTAATTGTTTTTTGGTAGGTTTCAACACTACTTTCCTTCCATCTATAGCATTTCTTAATATTATTCAGTTATTTTGGCTTTGATGCCTCATGATTGAGTATTGCTCTGTTCAAGTAGACTGTGATTTTGCTGTGGTCTGATAGGGGTGTCAGTGGGCTGACTGTGAACGCTCTGAGAGACTCTGGGTTGAGGTCAGTGATAAAGTAGTCTACAGTACTACTGCCAAGAGATGAGCTATAGGTGTACCTACCATAGGAGTCCCCTCGAAGCCTACCATTGACTATGTACATACCCAGTGTGCGACAGAGCTGCAGGAGTCGTGACCCATTTTTGTTGGTTATGTTGTCGTAGTTGTGCCTAGGGGGGCATATGGGGGAGGGAATGCTGTCACCTCCAGGTAGGTGTTTGTCCCCCTGTGTGCTGAGGGTGTCAGGTTCTTGTCCAGTTCTGGCATTTAGGTCACCACAGACTAGTACATGTCCCTGGGTCTGGAAATTATTGATTTCCCCCTCCAGGATGGAGAAACTGTCTTCATTAAAGTATGGGGATTCTAGTGGGGGGATATAGGTAGCACACAGGAGGACATTTTTCTCAGTTGAGATAATTTCCTTTTGAATTTCTAACCAAATGTAAAATGTTCCTGTTTTGATTAATTTAATAGAGTGAGTTAGGTCTGCTCTATACCAAATTAGCATACCCCCTGAGTCCCTTCCCTGTTTCACACCTGGTAGTTTGGTGGATGGGACTACCAGCTCTCTGTAACCTAGAGGGCAACCAGTGGGTCCGTCTCCTCTATACCATGTTTCTTGTAGGATGACAATGTCTGTATTTCCGATTTCTTTGGTGAAGTCCAGATTCCTGCTCTTTAGGCCAAAGGCAGATGACCTCAGGCCTTGGATATTCCAGGATGAAATAGTGAAGGCTTTGTGTTCCATAAAGTGTCTAATGTTGTTGGTTGTGTGGTTTGGCCTCAGGCCAGTAATTGTGAGCAGAGCCTGCTGAGCATCTGGTACATGCCATTGGCTTGGGCTAGTGTAAGAGTGGGTGTTGGGCCTGTTTGCCTGCTCACGGCCTGGGCGTATGTGTGACTTTCATGTTGAGGCCCTCTTTGTGGGAGTGGGGGGCTTGGGGTGGGTAGGAGGGGCATAGGTCTGATCTGAGGGGGCCTAAATGGGGTGTGGGCATGGTTGACTTGGGGGGGAGTTAATTGGTTGGGGTGGGGGTGTAGATGTGGTTGATGGTGCTGTGGTCTGGATGTAGGTCCTCTCTGCGGGGGTCCTCTATGTGTAGGTCCTGGGGGGGGTCCCGCAGGTCTGGGAGAGTGTCTCGCTGGTCTGGGCGGGGTGTCTGTTGATCTGTTGCTCCTGTGTGAGGTGTTGGGTCTGCGGTTGAGGGCGATATCCTTTAGGGTCCGGGCGAAGGTGGGCACTGCTGCCTTGTATAGGTGGACCTGGTCGTAAAGGCTGTTCACGTCCAGGGTGGAGTGGTGGGCCAGGAAGACATTTGGTTTTGATGCACAGTCACGGGAAATACTTGCGTTTACCCGCTGTATGGTAGCAGGGTGGAAGTCTTTTCGTGGTAACAGGGTTGAGATAACCACTTGTGCGTTGGGGAAAGTAGAAGAAGCTTTTTCTATCACGCCCTTGAGTGATGTGGCCACCCTTTCTTGCTGTGTTCTCAGGTCGTTTGTGCCTGTGTGTATTATTATGTGGCTGGGTGATCCTAGTCGGTCCTTAGACAGAAGGTCTAGGGCGCGCTGGGTATTTGGACACCAGAGTTTAGACACTGTGTGTTTTGGAAAAAGTTTATTTTCTTGTATGTATTTCCCGTTTGAGTCCATAAGGAGTACAATCTGTGGCTTGTGTATGTCCTCAGTGGGTGTGGGGGGGTCGTCATGAGGGCTATCAGGGTGTCTGACTGGGGGGTTGCTCAGAGGGGTTGGGGTCCCCAGGGCTTGGGGTTCTCCATTGGTCTGTCTGGGTGTGATGTCGAGGCTATGGTCAGGGTCTAGTGTGTACTGTTCTGCTGCGGTGTCGAGACTTTGGCCAGGATCTGAGGTGGGCTGTTCTCTAATGGGTTGTTCAATGTCACCCGTCATCGTTCTCACCTTCTCCTCCAGCACTCTGATCCTCTCCTCTAGTGCTCTGTTCTTCTCCTGCTACTGCTCTTTCTCCTGTTGATGTTGTCTCACCACAGTCCAGAGTGCAGACATGTCTCTCTCCACCTGCAGCTCTCCAGGTCTAGTTAAGGGGGTGTTGTTGTGCTGGACTGTTGTCTGGGTCTGTGCTGACTGGAGTGTGTTCACCTGCTGTTCCAGCTCCACCTGCCTTACCTCCAGCTGGGTGAATTTATCCTTCATTTCAATGAGGGAGTAGTACTCTGTGCTGGGAAGTTGAGTTTCTGCTTGGGGTTGCTCTGTGGGGTTATTTAATGAAGAGGTCTGGTCTGACCCGCTCGGGGTAGGGGTATCTTTCTCAAGGGACAGCTTCTCCTGCTGAGCTATTTCTTTGATTAGGTGAAAGTCCAGCTGGAACTGTTTGGTGTTGCCTTGAACCAAAACGGTTCCAGATTTATAGAGATTAATATTAGACGACTCAGAGTCCTCGTTGTCCAGTATCCTGAGTTTCCACCCATCGCTAACACCCCCCCTCTTAACAGAGGGGTAGTGTGCTAGTATAGCACTGTGCCATGCCAGGGGATGGTCTGTGTGGAAGATAAGGTTGCTTATGTTCCCATTTTTATACAAATCAGCAAAAAGTGTCTCGTGCTTCCCCAAAAGAAGTTTCAATTTGTACTCTTTTCGTGTCTTGTCGTTTTTTACATTCAGAGGGTACTGTATTTTAATTACCTCTGAACAGTGGGGGGGTGCTTCTAAGGCCTCTTCTAAGGCCTCTAGTTGGGGTAGACTGTACGACTCTCCTGCCATTGTTGGGCTCAAGGGCTTTGACACCTCTCACTTCACACGTCAGTGCTAATTGAAATTGTATCTCTTTGTAGCAAGCTTAAGCTTGGTAGCCTTAGAATTCAGTCCTTATAATATAAAATATATCATTGTAATGAATTTTTCTTCTTGGTTTTTGAAAGTGAAAAATAGCTTCATACTAAACATTACTCACTCAGTTCCAGGTTGGATGGTGTTTTCAGGTTTCTGTTTGTTTTCCAGAGTATTTGCTGTATAGTTTGAGAATAGTAATCCTTGGTAGTAGAAAGCTTTCCAGGTAATTCCGTCCAAAATCAGGTTGTAGGTTTGGAGTTTTGGTTTGGAATAAAGGTTATGTTGTGGAGGGTAGCATCCTGTATATGTCCCTGCCAAAAAATCCTACTTTATCTAACTCTAAATCTATATTTTTTGTTAAAAATGCAGGAGCAATGTCTTTGAGCTCTCTCTCTCTCTCTCTCTCTCTCTCTCTCTCTCTCTCTCTCTCTCTCTCTCTCTCTCTCTCTCTCTCTCTCTCTCTCTCTCTCTCTCTCTCTCTCTCTCTCTCTCTCTCTCTCTCTCTCTCTCTCTCTCTCTCTCTCTCTCTCTCTCTCTCTCATCTCTCTCTCTCTCTCTCTCTCTCTCTCTCTCTCTCTCTCTCTCTCTCTCTCTCTCTCTCTCTTCTTTTAATTCTGGGACTAACTGTGTATTACGGGTCAATTCAACAACATACAGAGAGTTTGCATAGTGTTATTCATACTAAATCTGTTTTCTTCTAATGCTTTGACAACATTCTCCTGGTAGGACTACTGAATGTCAATTAACTAGGAACAGGAATGATTTGTTTGAATTAATCAAGTGTGAAATTAGCCTAATGGAGTGGAAGCTAGCTAACGAAGGAAACAATTACTCTCCAATTAAATTATTATTTTTAAGATTCAAAGGGAAAGTCTACAGTCATAATAACCTGTTTATCTGAATGCCCTTAATAGTCGATAGAAACAATTAATTTGGT
>CM062490.1:53461923-53584356 GCA_031479575.1 Coregonus ussuriensis
TGATGGAGCCGAGTTTGCCTTTTTACCCAAAATGTAATTGAAGGTGCTGCAAAGCTTTTTACTATCATTCTTTATGTCATTTATCTTTGTTTCATAGTGTAGTTTCTTCTTTTTATTCAGTTTAGTGGCATGATTTCTCAATTTGCAGTACGTTTGACAATCGGTTGTGTGGCCAGACTTATTTGCCATTCCTTTTGCCTCATCCCTCTCAACCATACAATTTTTAAGTTCCTCATCAATCTACAGGGATTTTACCGTTTTTACAGTCATTTTTTTAATGGGTGCATGCTTATTAGTAACTGGGATAAGCAATTTCATAAATGTGTTAAGTGCAATGTCTGTTTGCTCCTCATTACACACCATGGACCAACAAATATTCTTTACATCAACAACATAGGTATCACTACAAAAAGTATTGTATGACCTCGTATACACTATATTAGTATACACCTAATCCAAGATGGCGTAGCAGTGCGGTCGTGGATTCTGTAGTATCCTCGTGTAAATAGCCTGTTTTTTTTTTCTGTTTTTTTTCAACGACGACCACGAGGATCCGTCTGCTAGCCCCAACCCGCTAGCACACGCGATCAACAGACGTGCCTCCTGCTCGCCTGTGCCGTAGCAGCCACTCTCCTATTGCTGTTCACTGGACCTTATGATAACTCAGCCACACAGCTGATGTGTGCTGGACTGTTCCTTTATATGGTACCCCATCCTGTTTATCTGTTTAGCCTCGGCCCAAACTTTTGTCGCCATTACCAGCTGTTGTCTTAGCTCTCTCGAATAACACCTGTGATTGCTTATGCCTCTCTCCCATGTCAATATGCCTTGCCTATTGCTGTTTCAGTTCTTATTGTACTATTTCACTGTAGAGCCCCCAGTCCCACTCAACCTGCCTCAGATAGCTCCTTTGTCCCACCCCCCATACACGCAGAGACCGGCTCAATCGGTACCTCCAGTGATGCTATCTCTTTCATCGTTACCCAACGCTTAGGTTTACCTCCACTGTACTCATATCCTTCCATATCCTTGTCTGTACATAATGCCCTGAATCTATTCTACAACGCCCGGAAATCTGCCCCTTTTATTCTCTGTACCCAACACACTAGAAGACCAGTTCTTAAAGCCTTTAGCCATATCCTTATTCTACTCCTCCTCTGTTCCTCTGGTGATGTAGAGGTTAACCTAGGTCCTGTATCCCCCAGTATCAGTCCTACTCCCCAGGCGCTATCATTTGTTGACTTCTGTAACCGTAAAAGCCTTGGTTTCTTCCATGTTAACATCAGAAGTTTGAGTTATTCACTGCGTTAGCACACTCCGCCAACCCTGATGTTCTAGCAGTGTCTGAATCCTGGCTTAGGAAGGCCACCAAAAATTCAGAAATTTCCATCACCAACTACAACATTTTCCGTCTAGATAGAACTGCCAAAGGGGGCGGAGTTGCAATCTACTGTAGAGATCTTTCAAACTATCCAGCTCTGTGCCCAAACAGTTTGAGCTTCTACTTCTAAAAATCCACCTTTCCAGAAATAAGTCTCTCACTGTTGCCGCTTGCTACAGACCCCCCTCAGCCCCCAGCTGTGCCCTGGACACCATATGTGAATTGATTGCCCCCCATCTATCCTCAGAGTTTGTACTGCTTGGTGACCTAAACTGGGATATGCTTAACACCCCGGCCGTCCTACAATCTAAACTAGATGCCCTCAATCTCACACAAATTATCAAGGAACCTACCAGGTACAACCCTAAATCCATAAAACATGGGCACCCTCATAGCTATCATCCTGACTAATTTACCCTCTAAATACACCTCTGCTGTCTTCAACCAGGATCTCAGCGATTACTGCCTCATTGCCTGCGTCCGTAATGGGTCCGCGGTCAAACGACCACCCCTCATCACTGTCAAACGCTCCCTAAAACACTTCAGCAAGCAGGCCTTTCTAATTGACCTGGCCCGGGTATCCTGGATGGATATTGACCTCATTCCGTCAGTAGAGGATGCCTGGTTGTTCTTTAAAAGTGCTTTCCTCTTCATTTTAAATAAGCATGCCCCATTCAAAAAATTCAGAACTAAGAACAGATATAGCCCTTGGTTCTCCCCAGACTTGACTGCCCTTGACCAGCACAAAAACATCCTGTGGCGTATTGCATTAGCATCGAGCAGCCCCCGCGATATGCAACTTTTCAGGGAAGTCAGGACCCAATCTACACAATCAGTTAGGAAAGCAAAGGCTAGCTTTTTCAAACAGAAATGTGCATCCTGTAACTCCAAAAAAATTTGCGACTCTGTAAAGTCCATGGAGAATAAGAGCATCTCCTCCCAGCTGCCCACTGCACTGAGGCTAGGAAACACTGTCACCACCGATAAATCTACGATAATCGAGAATTTCAACAAGCATTTTGCTACAGCTGGCCATGCTTTCCACCTGGCTACCCCTACCCCGGCCACCATCCTTCGCTGCAATTTGCCAATGCCCCTCCCTCCCCCCGCTTCTCCTTCACCCAAATTAAGTTAGCTGATGTTCTGAAAGAGCTGCAAAATCTGGACCCCTACAAATCAGCTGGGCTAGACAATCTGGGCCCTTTCTTTCTAAAATTAGCCGCCGAAATTGTCGCAACCCCTATTACTAGCCTGTTCAACCTCTTTCATATCGTCTGAGATCCCCAGAGATTGGAAAGCTGCCGCGGTCATCCCCCTCTTTAAAGGGGGTGACACTAGATCCAAACAGTTACAGACCTATATCCATACTGCCCTGCCTTTCGATAGTATTTGAAAGCCAAGTTAACAAGCACATCACCGACCATTTCGAAATCCCACCGTACCTTCTCCGCTATGCAAGCTGGTTTCCGAGCTGGTCATGGGTGCACCTCAGCCACGCTCAAGGTCCTAAACGATATTATAACCGCAATTGATAAAAGACAGTACTGTGCAGCCGTCTTCATCGACCTGGCCAAGGCTTTCGACTCTGTCAATCACCGCATTCTTATTGGCAGACTAAATAGCCTTGGTTTCTCAAATGACTGCCTCGCCTGGTTCACCAACTACTTCTCAGATAGAGTTCAATATGTCAAATCAGAGGGCCTGTTGTCTGGACCTCTGGCAGTCTCTATGGGGGTGCCACAGGGTTGGGCCGACTCTATTCTCCGTGTATATCAATGATGTCGCTCTTGCTACTGGTGACTCTCAGATCCACCTCTACGCAGATGACACCATTTTGTATACATCTGGCCCTTCATTAGACACTGTGTTAACAAACCTCCAAACGAGCTTCAATGCCATACAGCACTCCTTCCGTAGCCTCCAACTGCTCTTAAACACTAGTAAAACTAAATGTATGCTCTTCAATCGAACGCTGCTTGCACCCGCCCGACTAGAATCACTACTCTCGGCGGGTCTGACTTAGAATATGTGGACGACTACAAATACCTAGGTGTATGGTTAGACCGTAAACTCTCCTTCCAGACTCACATTAAGCATCTCCAATCCAAAGTTAAATCTAGAATCGACTTCCTATTTCGCAACAAAGCCTCCTTCACTCATGCTGCCAAACATGCCCTCGTAAAACGAACTATCCTACCGATCCTTGACTTCGGCGATGTCATTTACAAAATAGCCTCCAACACTCTACTCAGCTAATTGGATGTAGTCTATCACAGTGCCATCCGTTTTGTCTCCAAAGCCCCATACACTACCCACCACTGTGACCTGTACGCTCTCGTTGGCTGGCCCTCACTACATATTCGTCGCCAAACCCACTGGCTCCAGGTCATCTATAAATCACTGCTAGGCAAATCTCCGCCTTATCTTAGCTCATTGGTCACCATAGCAACACCCACCCGTAGTATGCGCTCCAGCAGGTATATCTCACTGGTCATCGCCAAAGCCAACATCTCCTTTGGCCGCCATTCCTTCCAGTTCTCTGCTGCCAATGACTGGAACGAATTGCAAAAATCTCTGAAGCTGGAGACACTTATCTCCCTCACTAACTTTAAGCATCAGTTGTCAGAGCAGGTTACTGAATTGTACTAAATTGTAATTGTTTTGCACTATGGCCTATTTATTGCCTTACCTCCATAACTTACTACATTTGCACACACTGTATATAGATTTTCTATTGTGTTATTGACTGTACGTTTTTGTTTACCCCATATGTAACTCTGTGTTGTTGTTTTTGTCGCACTGCTTTGCTTTATCTTGGCCAGGTCGCAGTTGTAAATGAGAACTTGTTCTCAACTGGCTTACCTGGTTAAATAAAGGTGAAATAGAAAATTCAATAAAAATTAGGCCCAGGAATCACTACAAAAATTATTGTATGACCTCTTATACATAATATTACGTCCAGCCTTTGGAACTTTGGTTTTCCTAGATATGGCTACTATATTGTGATCACTACATCCGATGGATTTGGATACTGCTTTCAAGCACATTTCTGCAGCTTTAATAAAGATGTGATCAATACATATTGATGATTTAATTCCTGTACTGTTTGTAACCACCCTGGTAGGTTGACTGATAACCTGAACCAGGTTGCAGGCACTGGTTACAGTTTAAAGTTGTTTCTTGAGTGGGTAGCTTGATGAAAGACAGTTAATATTTAAATCACCAAGAAATAATGTTGATATCACATACATTTTACATTTTTACATTTTAGTCATTTAGCAGACGCTCTTATCCAGAGCGACTTACAGGAGCAATTAGGGTTAAGTGCCTTGCTCAAGGGCACATTAACGTCATTTAGCAGACGCTCTTAGCCAGAGCGACTCACAAATTGGTGCGTTCACCCTATAGCCAGTGGGATAACCACTTTACAATTTGGGGGGGGGAGAGAGAGGCCAGTTAACAGTACAGTAAGGAGAGGGGAGGGAGAGGCCGGTTAACAGGACACTAAGGAGAGGGGAGAGAGAGGCCGGTTAACAGGACACTACGGAGAGGGGAGAGAGAGGCCGGTTAACAGGACACTACGGAGAGGGGAGAGAGAGGCCGGTTAACAGGACACTACGGAGAGGGGAGAGAGAGGCCGTTTAACAGGACACTAAAGAGAGGGGAGAGAGAGGCAGGTTAACAGGACACTAAGGTGAGGAGAGAGAGAGCCAGGTTAACAGGTCACAAAGGAGAGGGGAGAGAGAGGCCGTTTAACAGGACACTAAAGAGAGGGGAGAGAGAGGCAGGTTAACAGGACACTAAGGTGAGGAGAGAGAGAGCCAGGTTAACAGGTCACAAAGGAGAGGGGAGAGAGAGGCAGGTTAACAGGACACTAAGGAGAGGGGAGAGAGAGGCAGGTTAACAGGACACTAAGGATAGGGGAGAGAGAGGCAGGTTAACAGGACACTGAGAGGGGAGAGAGAGGCAGGTTAACAGGACACAGAGGGGAGAGAGAGGCAGGTTAACAGGACACAGAGGGGAGAGAGAGGCAGGTTAACAGGACACTACGGAGAGGGGAGAGAGAGGCAGGTTAACAGGACACTAAGGAGAGGGGAGAGAGAGGCAGGTTAACAGGACACTAATGAGAGGGGAGAGAGAGGCAGGTTAACAGGACACAGAGGGGAGAGAGAGGCCGGTTAACAGGACACTAAGGAGAGGGGAGAGAGAGGCAGGTTAACAGGACACTAATGAGAGGGGAGAGAGACGCAGGTTAACAGGACACAAAGGAGAGGGGAGAGAGAGGCAGGATAACAGGACAATAAGGAGAGGGGGAGAGAGAGGCAGGATAACAGGACAGGGGGGGGGGGGGTTAGAAGGATTACTTTATCCTATCCCAGGTATTCCTTAAAGAGGTGGGGTTTCAAATGTCTCCGGAAGGTGGTGAGTGACTCCGCTGTCCTGGCGTCGTGAGGGAGCTTGTTCCACCATTGGGGTGCCAGAGCAGCGAACAGTTTTGACTGGGCTGAGCGGGAGCTATGCTTCCGCAGAGGAAGGGGAGCCAGCAGGCCAGAGGTGGATGAACGCAATGCCCTCGTTTGGGTGTAGGGACTGATCAGAGCCTGAAGGTACAGAGGTGCCGTTCCCCTCACTGCTCCATAGGCAAGCACCATGGTCTTGTAGCGGATGCGAGCTTCAACTGGAAGCCAGTGGAGTGTGCGGAGGAGGGGGGTGACGTGAGAGAACTTGGGAAGGTTGAACACCAGACGGGCTGCGGCATTCTGGATGAGTTGTAGGGGTTTAATGGCACAGGCAGGGAGGCCAGCCAACAGCGAGTTGCAGTAGTCCAGACGGGAGATGACAAGTGCCTGGATTAGGACCTGTGCCGCTTCCTGTGTAAGGCAGGGTCGTACTCTCCGAATGTTGTAGAGCATGAACCTGCAGGAGCGGGTCACCGCCTTGATGTTGGCGGAGAACGACAGGGTGTTGTCCAGGGTCACGCCTAGGCTCTTCGCACTCTGGGAGGAGGACACAGCGGAGTTGTCAACCGTGATGGCGAGATCATGGAACGGGCAGTCCTTCCCCGGGAGGAAGAGCAGCTCCGTCTTGCCAGGGTTCAGCTTGAGGTGGTGATCCGTCATCCATACTGATATGTCTGCCAGACATGCAGAGATGCGATTCGCCACCTGGTTATCAGAAGGGGGAAAGGAGAAGATTAGTTGTGTATCGTCAGCGTAGCAATGATAGGAAAGGCCATGTGAGGATATGACAGAGCCAAGTGACTTGGTGTATAGGGAGAAAAGGAGAGGGCCTAGAACTGAGCCCTGGGGGACACCAGTGGTGAGAGCACGTGGTGCGGAGACAGCTTCTCGCCACGCCACTTGGTAGGAGCGACCGGTCAGGTAGGACGCAATCCAGGAGTGAGCCGCGCCGGAGATGCCCAGCTCGGAGAGGGTGGAGAGGAGGATCTGATGGTTCACAGTATCAAAGGCAGCAGACAGGTCTAGAAGGACAAGAGCAGAGGAGAGAGAGTTAGCTTTAGCAGTGCGGAGAGTCTCCGTGACACAGAGAAGAGCAGTCTCAGTTGAATGACCAGTCCTGAAACCTGATTGGTTTGGATCAAGAAGGTCATTCTGAGAGAGATAGCAAGAGAGTTGGCTAAAGACGGCACGCTCAATAGTTTTGGAAAGAAAAGAAAGAAGGGATACTGGTCTGTAGTTGTTGACATCAGTGGGGTCGAGTGTTGGTTTTTTGAGAAGGGGAGCAACTCTCGCTCTCTTGAAGACGGAAGGGACATGGCCAGCGGTCAAGGATGAGTTGATCAGCGAGGTGAGGTAGGGGAGAAGGTCACCGGAGATGGTCTGGAGAAGGGAGGAGGGGATGGGGTCAAGCGGGCAGGTTGTTGGGCGGCCTGCAGTCACAAGTCGCAGGATTTTATCTGGAGAGAGAGGGGAGAAAGAAGTCAAAGCATAGGGTAGGGCAGTGTGAGCAGGACCAGCAGTGTCATTAGACTTAACAAACGAGGATCGGATGTCGTCAACCTTCTTTTCAAAGTGGTTGACGAAGTCATCCACAGAGAGAGAGGAGGGGGGGGGGGGGGGGGGGGATTCAGGAGGGAGGAAAATGTGGCAAAGAGCTTCCTAGGGTTAGAGGCAGATGCTTGGAATTTAGAGTGGTAGAAAGTGGCCTTAGCAGCAGAAACAGATGAAGAAAATGTAGAGAGGAGGGAGTGAAAAGATGCCAGGTCGGCAGGGAGTTTAGTTTTCTTCCATTTCCGCTCCGCTGCCCGGAGCTCTGTTCTGTGAGCTCGCAATGAGTCATCAAGCCACGGAGCTGGAGGGGAGGACCGAGCCGGCCGGGAGGATAGGGGACACAGAGAGTCAAAGGATGCAGAAAGGGAGGAGAGGAGGGTTGAGGAGGCAGAATCAGGAGATTGGAGGGAGAAGGATTGAGCAGAGGGAAGAGATGATAGGATGGAAGAGGAGAGAGTAGTGGGAGAGAGAGAGCGAAGGTTGCGGCGGCGCATTACCATCTGTGTAGGGGCAGAGTGAGTAGTGTGGGAGGCGAGCGAGAGAGAAAAGGAAACAAAGTAGTGGTCGGAGACATGGAGGGGAGTTGCAGTGAGATTAGTAGAGGAGCAGCATCTGGTGAAGATGATGTCAAGCGTATTGCCTGCCTTGTGAGTAGGGGGGGACGGTGAGAGGGTGAGGTCAAAAGAGGAGAGGAGTGGAAAGACATACATTATCAAGCATTTCACACATGTTATCCAGATACTGTTATCACTTGGTGGTCTATAGCAGCTTCCCACCAGAATGGGCTTTAGGTGAGGCAGATGAACCTGTAGCCATATAACTTCAACAGTATTTAACAGGAGATCCTCTCTAAGCTTTACAGGAATGTGGTTCTGAATATAAACAGCAACACCTCCACCATTGGCATTTCTGTATTCTCTGTAAATGTTATACCCTTGTATTGCTACCACTGTATCATGAAAGGTATTATCTAAGTGTGTTTCAGAGATTGTCAGAATATGAATCTCATCTGTTACTTGGAAATTATTGATTTCATGAACCTTGTTTCTTAAGCTACATATGTTAACGTGGGCTATTTTTAGCACTTTTCTGGGATGCTTGATTGTTTTCATTGCTTTACTGGGAAGCTTAGCGGAGGTAGACATGCTCATGTTATTTATGTTAGTGCAGGGTGAGCTGCACACAGTGGACTTCCTCCTCGGGACACACCGCCTCAGTGCTAACAGTATAAATCTGGTTCATAGGCACATGATTGCTGCGTACAATAGCTGTAGGATCAGCAGAGGCATTCAGGGCAGTTAGAGGGACATAAATTAGGTTGCTTACATTGTGTCTACCAATGCCCCTGGTATAATGTACATTTGCTAAAGCATTATGATGACTCAGCGACCCAATAGCAGGGATTAACTGAGCTGGGCTTGGGTCATTGATAGGTCATTGTCTCAACGCAGCCTTATAAAGCTGTGAAAGGATCCAGGAACCCAAATGATTTGGGTGGATCCCATCCTCCTTATAAAACGTGTTTTGTTTCCAAAAAGGTAACTGAATTGTCAACAGAGGTTACACCCATTGAGCTGCAATAATCACATAGCCGGTTTTGAAGAGAAATAATCCTGCTACGGCGTTCAATACCAGATATGACAGTCCTAGCTGTTAGAAGCTAACCGCATCGCGGAATCCATGCAAAAACAAGTTTGGTATTTATGTTTAACAAAGATTGTTTGTTTTAGTTTAAAATAACAAACTGAGTGTTTCCACTATACAGTGTACTCTGATGATTGGCTGGTGGGACCAGGTGGTGGTTGGGCTGGTGGGACCAGGTGGTGGTTGGGCTGGTGGGACCAGGTGGTGGTTGGGCTGGTGGGACCAGGTGGTGGTTGGGCTGGTGTGACCAGGTGGTGGTTGGGCTGGTGGGACCAGGTGGTGGTTGGGCTGGTGGGACCAGGTGGTGGTTGGGCTGGTGGGACCAGGTGGTGGTTGGGCTGGTGGGACCAGGTGGTGGTTGGGCTGGTGGGACCAGGTGGTGGTTGGGCTGGTGGGACCAGGTGGTGGTTGGGCTGGTGGGACCAGGTGGTGGTTGGGCTGGTGGGACCAGGTGGTGGTTGGGCTGGTGTGACCAGGTGGTGGTTGGGCTGGTGTGACCAGGTGGTGGTTGGGCTGGTGTGACCAGGTGGTGGTTGGGCTGGTGTGACCAGGTGGTGGTTGGGCTGGTGTGACCAGGTGGTGGTTGGGCTGGTGGGACTAGGTGGTGGTTGGGCTGGTGGGACCAGGTTGTGGTTGGGCTGGTGGGACCAGGTGGTGGTTGGGCTGGTGGGACCAGGTGGTGGTTGGGCTGGTGGGACCAGGTGGTGGTTGGGCTGGTGGGACCAGGTGGTGGTTGGGCTGGTGGGACCAGTTGGTGGTTGGGCTGGTGGGACCAGGTGGTGGTTGGGCTGGTGGGACCAGGTGGTGGTTGGGCTGGTGGGACCAGGTGGTGGTTGGGCTGGTGGGACCAGGTGGTGGTTGGGCTGGTGTGACCAGGTATCTTGGAAAATAGCTAGAATTGGAGCATGGTCATAGCATTTAACCATTTCATTATGCGACCACCCTTGGGGGCGATTTACACAGACAGACTCCGAGAACGATGTTTAGTCTGGTGTCCACATCACAAAGGAATGATCAAGGTCCACAGACACCCACACAGTTGTGAAGAGGGCACGACAGCGCCTCTTCTTCAGGAGACTGAAAAGACTCGGCATGGGCCCTCAGATTCTAAAACAATTCTACAGCTGCACCATTGAGAACATCTTGACTGGCTGCTCCACCGCCTGGTATGACAACTGCAAGGCACCCTACCAGAAGGCGCTACAGAGGGTGGTGCGTATGGCCCAGTACATCACTGGGACCGAGCTCCCTGCCATCCAGGACCTCTATATCAGGCGGTGTGAAAAGAAGGCCCAGAAAATCATCAGACTCCAACCACCCAAGCCATAGACTATTCTCTCTGCTGCCGCACGGCAAGAGGTACCAGTGCATCAAGTCAGACACCAACAGGCTCCTGAACAGCTTCTATCCCCAAGCCATCAGACTGCTGAATAGCTAACTAAATGGCTAACTAAATGGCTAACTAAATGGCTAACTAAATAGCTACATGGACTATCTGAGTTGACCTTTTTGTATTTATTCTTATTTTTTTCACTGACTCTATGCACACTCACGGACACACACTCACATACAATCATCATATACGCTGCTGCTACTCTGTTTATCATATATCCTGATGCCTAATCGCATTGTAAATATGGTACTGGAACTGACCCTGTACACTGAGTGTACAAAACATTAAGAACACCTTCCTAATATTGAGTTGCTCATCACCTTTTTCCCTCAGAACAGCCTCAATTCTTCAGGTCATGGACTCTAGGTGTCCAAAGCGTTCCACAGGGATTCTGGCCCAAGTTCACTCCAATGCTTCCCACTGCTGTGTCCAGTTGGCTGGATGTCCTTTGGGTGGTGGACCATTCTTGATACACACGGGAAACTGTTGAACGTGAAAAACCCAGCAGCGTTGCAGTTCTTGACACAAACTGGTGCGCCTGGCACCTACTACCATACCCTGTTCAAAGGCACTTAAATATTTTGTCTTGCCCATTCACCCTCTGAAAGGCACACATACACAATCCGTCTCAAAGCTTAAATATCCTTCTTTAACCTGTCTCCTCCCCTTCATCTACACTGATTGAAGTGGATTTAACAGGTGACATCAATAAGGGATCATAGCTTTCACCTGGTCAGTCTATGTCATGGTAAGGGCAGGTGTTCTTAATGTTTTGTCCACTCAGTGTATTCAGAATGTTTACTTACTTTATCATGTTCTTCTTATTTTTATATCTGGTGTGTTTTTGTTCTAACTTGTTATTTTTAGTATTACAGTGATATTGATTATTGTGTTGTTGGGTTTTGAGTTTGCAAGGCATTTCACTGTACTTGTGCATGTGATATGAAAACCTGAAACACTCACACACCCTTTCACACTTCTGCTACAGCTCAGTCTATTATCTATCCTGTTGCCTAGTCCCTTTACCCCTACCTATAGTATACTGCTGCTACTGTCTATTATCCATCCTGTTGTCTAGTCACTTTACCCCTACCTACAGTATACTGCTGCTACTGTCTATTATCTATCCTGTTGTCTAGTCACTTTACCCCTATCTACAGTATACTGCTGCTACTGTCTATTATCTATCCTGTTGCCTAGTCACTTTACCCCTACCTACAGTATACTGCTGCTACTGTCTATTATCTATCCTGTTGTCTAGTCACTTTACCCCTACCTACAGTATACTGCTGCTACTGTCTATTATCTATCCTGTTGTCTAGTCCCTTTACCCCTACCTACAGTATACTGCTGCTACTGTCTATTATCTATCCTGTTGTCTAGTCCCTTTACCCCTACCTACAGTATACTGCTGCTACTGTCTATTATCTATCCTGTTGCCTAGTCACTTTACCCCTACCTACAGTATACTGCTGCTACTGTCTATTATCTATCCTGTTGTCTAGTCACTTTACCCCTACCTACACTATACTGCTGCTACTGTCTATTATCTATCATTTACATTTACATTTACATTTAAGTCACTTAGCAGACGCTCTTATCCAGAGCGACTTACAGGAGCAATTAGGGTTAAGTGCCTTGCTCAAGGGCACATCGACAGATTTTTCACCTAGTCAGCTCAGGGATTAGAACCAGCGACCTTTCGGTTACTGGCACAATGCTCTTAACCACTAAGCTACCTGCCGCCCTACAGCTGCACCATTGAGAACATCTTGTTTGGTGTTCTCAATGGTGATAGACAACTATCCTGTTGTCTAGTCACTTTACCCCTACCTACAGTATACTGCTGCTACTGTCTATTATCTATCCTGTTGCCTAGTCACTTTACCCCTACCTACAGTATACTGCTGCTACTGTCTATTATCTATCCTGTTGCCTAGTCACTTTACCCCTACCTACAGTATACTGCTGCTACTGTCTATTATCTATCCTGTTGTCTAGTCCCTTTACCCCTACCTACAGTATACTGCTGCTACTGTCTATTATCTATCCTGTTGTCTAGTCACTTTACCCCTCCCTACAGTATACTGCTGCTACTGTCTATTATCTATCCTGTTGTCTAGTCACTTTACCCCTACCTACAGTATACTGCTGCTACTGTCTATTATCTATCCTGTTGTCTAGTCACTTTACCCCTACCTATATGTACATATCTACCTCAATTACCTGGTACCCCTGCACATCGACTCGGTACTGGTACTTCCTGTATATAGCCATGTTATTACCTGGTACCCCTGCACATCGACTCGGTACTGGTACTCCCTGTATATAGCCATGTTATTACCTGGTACTCCCTGTATAGAACCATGTTATTACCTGGTACTCCCTGTATATAGCCATGTTATTACCTGGTACTCCCTGTATATAACCATGTTATTACCTGGTACTTCCTGTATATACCCATGTTATTACCTGGTACTCCCTGTATATAGCCATGTTATTACCTGGTACTTCCTGTATATAGCCATGTTATTACCTGATACTCTCTGTATATAGCCATGTTATTACCTGGTACTCCCTGTATATAGCCATGTTATTACCTGGTACTCCCTGTATATAGCCATGTTATTACCTGGTACTCCCTGTATATAGCCATGTTATTTTTACTCATTATTATTTTATGATTATTATTTATTTATATTGATCTTTCTCTCTGCGTTGTTGGGAAGGGCCCGTCAGGAAGCACTTCACTGTTACTCTACACCTGTTGTTTACGAAGCATGTGACGAATAACATTTGATTTGATTTCTGGACGGCCTGTCAGGCAGAGAGTTGAAACGTGTAAATATCTGAGCTTTACAGCATTTACGTACGTTGTGGAAAGAGGAATAGCTTGGTAATCTGATCTGGACCCCATGACCAGGTGGTATCTGGGATATTACTCTGATGGAAGAAGGGCTGTTTAGGAATAGTGAAAGCAAATTGGAGGGTTGCATGCAGAAAATCCTTATATTCTAGTATTATTACACCATTGGTTTAGTGAGATGAAAGTCCTTCTATTATTCTGGTTTACATATAGAGAGCCCCCACTGGCCCCCCGTGGGAATCGAACCCACAACCCTTAGACCACTTCGCCACTCGGGAGAGCTCCAGCGTGTATAGATTTTATTCAGCTCGTCACCACTTCTCTAACTCTACACTTCACTGGGTACAGAGGGTACAGCATGTTTTCCTGTTTCAATAGGTCTGATCTGAGGTCGTTTCAGCAGGTCTGATCTGAGGTCGTTTCAGCAGGTCTGATCTGAGGTCGTTTCAGCAGGTCTGATCTGAGGTCGTTTCAGCAGATCTGATCTGAAGTCATTTCAGCAGATCAGAGTCTGAGTGTGTGTGGGTGTGATTTCTAGGGGATGTTTTAGCACCTCAAATACATCTGAGTATCCCTGTCTCTTTCTATTCCCTCTCAAGCCGTCCTGTGAAATGTTGTCTTTGTGATTCCAGCATGCCTGATGATTCCAGTGGGTTTGGTCCTGAGTGGTGCTTTCATGGTCCTCTGTAGCTCAGCTGGTAGAGCACGGCGCTTGTAACGCCAGGGTAGTGGGTTCGATCCCCGGGACCACCCATATGTAAAAATTTATGCACACATGACTGTAAGTCGCTTTGGATAAAAGCGTCTGCTAAATGGCATATTATATTATTATTATTATTATTATTATTATTATTATTATGTGTCACTGTGTGTGAAACAACAAGGGATGTGTGTGTTTGTGTGAGTGTGAGTGTATGTGTGTGTGCGTCTTTGTGTGAAACGACAAGGGATGTCTGGCTGCACGGCACTCTGATGTCATCACAGAGAGACAGATCAACAGAACGGACTCTGATGTCATCACAGAGAGACAGATCAACAGAACGGACTCTGATGTCATCACAGAGAAACAGATCAACAGAACGGACTCTGATGTCATCACAGAGAGACAGATCAACAGAACGGACTCTGATGTCATCACAAAGAGACAGATCAACAGAACGGACTCTGATGTCATCACAGAGAGACAGATCAACAGAACAGACTCTGATGTCATCACAGAGAGTCAGATCAACAGAACGGACTCTGATGTCATCACAGAGAATCAGATCAACAGAACGGACTCTGATGTCATCACAGAGAGACAGATCAACAGAACGGACTCTGATGTCATCACAGAGAGACAGATCAACAGAACGGACTCTGATGTCATCACAGAGAGACAGATCAACAGAACGTAGGGATAAAGACAGGTTATCCAAACAAAATGGAAACGTAGAGACGTGGTGCTTTTTAAAACACTTTATGCTCTGTTCTTTTAAACACACTCTATGCTTTTCTAAATTGGTTAGAATTTTTTTTTTATCCAGACGCTTCTCTTTAAATTGTTTGAAAGGATTTTACTTTTGTTCTCCAGTGTAACTACATGACCTGGAAAGGAAAGGAGACAAGAAAACCACTCTACCCTACCCTTTATAAAATATTCATTACTGAGAGATAGAAGATGGAAAACTAAGGACATTTTAATTTGCAAAACAATAAGGCTTTTATATAGCGAGGACTATTGGAAAGTTTTCAATACTGATAAAAACGTTCAATATTCCCCTAGTCATTGGTAAGAGCAGATAAATGTATTAACAGTATGGCGTGAGAGAGAGAGAGAGAGCGAGCACTCCAGAGACCGGAGTAGTTAGAGAGGGAGGGGGGTGAGATAGAGAGGGAGGGGGGTGAGATAGAGAGGGAGGGTGTGAGATAGAGAGGGAGGGGGGTGAGATAGAGAGGGAGGGGGGTGAGATAGAGGGAGCATAATAGCGAACATCTTATCTCTCCTCTCTGAGATCCTGATAACCTTCTCTTGTCAAGAGTAGAAGAAACACAGTTGAAAAATATAAATGTTTGATCTTTAGGCTGCACTGTTCCCAAGAGTAGAGAAACATACTGCATGAGAGAGGACTAGACTACTAACACAGAGTATATGAGGACTACTAACACAGAGTATATGAGGTCTACTAACACAGAGTATATGAGGACTACTAACACAGAGTATATGAGGACTACTAACACAGAGTATATGAGGTCTACTAACACAGAGTATATGAGGACTACTAACACAGAGTATATGAGGACTAGTAACACATAGTATATGAGGACTAGTAACACAGAGTATATGAGGACTACTAACACAGAGTATATGAGGTCTACTAACACAGAGTATATGAGGACTACTAACACAGAGTATATGAGGACTAGTAACACATAGTATATGAGGACTAGTAACACAGAGTATATGAGGACTACTAACACAGAGTATATGAGGTCTACTAACACAGAGTATATGAGGACTACTAACACAGAGTATATGAGGTCTACTAACACAGAGTATATGAGGTCTACTAACACAGAGTATATGAGGTCTACTAACACAGAGTATATGAGGACTACTAACACAGAGTATATGAGGTCTACTAACACAGAGTATATGAGGACTACTAACACTGAGTATATGAGGACTACTAACACAGAGTATATGAGGACTACTAACACAGAGTATATGAGGACTACTAACACAGAGTATATGAGGACTACTAACACTGAGTATATGAGGACTACTAGGATTTTACTTTTGTTCTCCAGTGTAACTACATGACCTGGAAAGGAAAGGAGACAAGAAAACCACTCTACCCTACCCTTTATAAAATATTCATTACTGAGAGATAGAAGATGGAAAACTAAGGACATTTTAATTTGCAAAACAATAAGGCTTTTATATAGCGAGGACTATTGGAAAGTTTTCAATACTGATAAAAACATACAATATTCCCCTAGTCATTGGTAAGAGCAGAGAAATGTATTAACAGCATGGCGTGTGAGAGAGAGAGAGAGAGAGAGAGAGCGAGCACTCCAGAGACCGGAGTAGTTAGAGAGGGAGGGGGGTGAGATAGAGAGGGAGGGGGGTGAGATAGAGAGGGAGGGTGTGAGATAGAGAGGGAGGGGGGTGAGATAGAGGGAGCATAATAGCGAACATCTTATCTCTCCTCTCTGAGATCCTGATAACCTTCTCTTGTCAAGAGTAGAAGAAACACAGTTGAAAAATATAAATGTTTGATCTTTAGGCTGCACTGTTCCCAAGAGTAGAGAAACATACTGCATGAGAGAGGACTAGACTACTAACACAGAGTATATGAGGACTACTAACACAGAGTATATGAGGTCTACTAACACAGAGTATATGAGGACTACTAACACAGAGTATATGAGGACTACTAACACAGAGTATATGAGGACTACTAACACAGAGTATATGAGGTCTACTAACACAGAGTATATGAGGACTACTAACACAGAGTATATGAGGACTAGTAACACAGAGTATATGAGGTCTACTAACACAGAGTATATGAGGACTACTAACACAGAGTATATGAGGTCTACTAACACAGAGTATATGAGGTCTACTAACACAGAGTATATGAGGTCTACTAACACAGAGTATATGAGGTCTACTAACACAGAGTATATGAGGACTACTAACACAGAGTATATGAGGACTACTAACACAGAGTATATGAGGACTACTAACACAGAGTATATGAGGTCTACTAACACAGAGTATATGAGGACTACTAACACAGAGTATATGAGGACTACTAACACAGAGTATATGAGGACAACTAACACAGAGTATATGAGGACTACTAACACTGAGTATATGAGGACTACTAACACTGAGTATATGAGGACTACTAACACTGAGTATATGAGGACTACTAACACTGAGTATATGAGGACTACTAGGATTTTACTTTTGTTCTCCAGTGTAACTACATGACCTGGAAAGGAAAGGAGACAAGAAAACCACTCTACCCTACCCTTTATAAAATATTCATTACTGAGAGATAGAAGATGGAAAACTAAGGACATTTTAATTTGCAAAACAATAAGGCTTTTATATAGCGAGGACTATTGGAAAGTTTTCAATACTGATAAAAACATTCAATATTCCCCTAGTCGTTGGTGAGAGAGAGAGAGAGAGAGAGAGAGAGAGAGAGAGAGAGAGAGAGAGAGAGAGAGAGAGAGAGAGAGAGAGAGAGAGAGAGAGAGAGAGAGAGAGAGAGAGAGAGAGAGAGAGAGAGAGAGAGAGAGAGAGAGAGAGAGAGAGAGAGAGAGAGAGAGAGAGAGAGAGAGAGAGAGAGAGAGAGAGAGAGAGAGAGAGAGAGAGAGAGAGAGAGAGAGAGAGAGAGAGAGAGAGAGAGAGAGAGAGAGAGAGAGAGAGAGAGAGAGAGAGAGAGAGAGAGAATAATAGCGAACATCTTATCTCTCCTCTCTGAGATCCTGATAACCTTCTCTTGTCAAGAGTAGAAGAAACACAGTTGAAAAATATAAATGTTTGAGCTTTAGGCTGCACTGTTCCCAAGAGTAGAGAAACATACTGCATGAGAGAGGACTAGACTACTAACACAGAGTATATAACGACACAGATGTATACTGTTGGAACACGTCTATAACACATATACAGTGAGGGAAAAAAGTATTTGATCCCCTGCTGATGATGTGCGTTTGGCCACTGACAAAATAAATGATCAGTCTATAATTTTAATGTTAGGTTTATTTGAACAGTGAGAGACAGAATAACAACAACAAAAATCCAGAAAAACGCATGTCAGAAATGTTATCAATTGATTTGCATTTTAATGAGGGAAATAAGTGTTTGACCCCTCTGCAAAACATGACTTAATACTTGGTGGCAAAACCCTTGTTGGCAATCAGAGGTCAGATGTTTCTTGTAGTTGGCCACCAGGTTTGCCCACATCTCAGGAGGGATTTTGTCCCACTCCTCTTTGCAGATCTTCTCCAAGTCATTAAGGTTTCGAGGCTGACGTTTGGCAACTCAAACCTTCAGCTCCCTCCACAGATTTTCTATGGGATTAAGGTCTGGAGACTGGCTAGGCCACTCCAGGACCTTAATGTGCTTCTTCTTGAGCTACTCCTTTGTTGCCTTGGCCGTATGTTTTGGGTCATTGTCATGCTGGAATACTCATCCACGACCCATTTTCAATGCCCTGGCTGAGGGAAGGAGGTTCTCACCCAAGATTTGACGGTACATGGCCCCGTCCATCGTCCCTTTGATGCGGTGAAGTTGTCCTGTCCCCTTAGCAGAAAAACACCCCCAAAGCATAATGTTTCCACCTCCATGTTTGACGGTGGGGATGGTGTTCTTGGGGTCATAGGCAGCATTCTTCCTCCTCCAAACACGGCGAGTTTAGTTGATGCCAAAGAGCTCAATTTTGGTCTCATCTGAACACAACACTTTCACCCAGTTCTCCTCTGAATCATTCAGATGTTCATTGGCAAACTTCAGACGGGCATGTATATGTGCTTTCTTGAGCAGGGGGACCTTGCGGGCGCTGCAAGATTTCAGTCCTTCACGACGTAGTGTGTTACCATGTTTTCTTGGTGACTATGGTCCCAGCTGCCTTGAGATCATTGACAAGATCCTCCTGTGTAGTTCTGGGCTGATTCCTCACCGTTCTCATGATCATTGCAACTCCACGAGGTGAGATCTTGCATGGAGCCCCAGGCCGAGGGAGATTGACAGGTCTTTTGTGTTTCTTCCATTTGCGAATAATCGCACCAACTGTTGTCAACTTCTCACCAAGCTGCTTGGCGATGGTCTTGTAGCCCATTCCAGCCTTGTGTAGGTCTACAATCTTGTCCCTGACATCCTTGGAGAGCTCTTTGGTCTTGGCCATGGTGGAGAGATTGGAATCTGATTGATTGATTGCTTCTGTGGACAGGTGTCTTTTATACAGGTAACAAACTGAGATTAGGAGCACTCCCTTTAAGAGTGTGCTCCTAATCTCAGCTCGTTACCTGTATAAAAGACACCTGGGAGCCAGAAATCTTTCTAATTGAGAGGGAGTCAAATACTTATTTCCCTCATTAAAATGCAAATCAATTTATAACATTTTTTACATGCGTTTTTCTGGATTTTTGTTGTTGTTATTCTGTCTCTCACTGTTCAAATAAACCTACCATTAAAATTATAGACTGATAATTTATTTGTCAGTGGGCAAACGTACAAAATCAGCAGGGGATCAAATACTTTTTTCCCTCACTGTATACTGTTGAAATGCGTCTATAACACCGATATACACTGTTGAAACGCATCTATAACACCGATATACACTGTTGAAACGCGTCTATAACACCAATATACACTGTTGAAACACGTCTATTTTGATTTATTAGGATCCCCATTAGCGACAGCTACTCTTACTCGGGTCCAACATACAACGAAAAGACATTACCGACAAAATACTTTACAATTTAAAAACATTAACATGTAGTGTGTGTGTGCATATATCAGTTAGACATACATGTCAGTACATACACACAACAAGGTCACATGGGGGAGAGGCGTTGTGCCGTGAGGTGTTGCTTTATTTGTTTTTTAAAACCAGTTTTGCTGTTCACTTGCGCTATATAAGTTAGAATGGAGTTCCATGCACTCATGGCTCTGTATAATACTGTACGTTTCCTTTGAATTTGTTTTGGACCTGGGGACTGTGAAAAGACCCCTGGTGGCATGTCTGGTGGGTTAAGTGTGTGTGTCAGTTCTGTGTGTAAGTTGACTATGCAAATAATTTGGAATTTCCAACAGATTAATGTCTGCAGGATTAGCTTTGTGGAGTGTGGTGTCAAAAAAGCAGAGCATCTCTTTATTAAGGACAGACCTTTCTCCATCTTTACAACCATTTAATCTACAGTATATGTTTTGACCATGACAGTTTTACAATCTAAGTCATTTAGTCTCCTCAACTTGTTCAACAGCCACACAATTCATTACCAGATTCAGCTGCGGTCTAGAACTTATGGGATGCTTTGGACCAAATACAATGCTCTTAGTTTTAGAGATGTTCAGGACCAGTTTATTACTGGCCACCCATTCCAAAACAGACTGCAACGCTTTCTTAAGGGTTTCAGTGACTTCATTAGCTGTGGTTGCTGATGCGTATATGGTTGAATCATCAGCATACATGGACACACATGCTTTGTTTAATGCCAGTGGCAGGTCATTGGTAAAAATAGAAAAGAGTGGAGGGCCTAGAGAGCTGCCCTGCGGTACACCACACTTTACATGTTTGACATTAGAGAAGCTTCCATTAGCGAAAACCGGACTGAGTTCTATTATATAGATAGCTCTGAATCCACGATATTGCAGAGGTTGAAAAGCCATAACACATACGCTTTTTTCAACAACAGGTTATGGTCAATAATATCAAAGGCTTCACTGAAATCTAACAGTACAGCTCCCACAAAAGCCCCTTGCTTTTTTCCATCTTTACTAACGACATGCCACTGGCTTTGAATAAAGCCAGTGTGTCTATGTATGTGGATGACTCAACACTATACAAACTTCAGCTACTACAGCAACTGAAATAACTGCAACACTTAACAAAGAGCTGCAGTTAGTTTCAGAATGGGTGGCAAGGAATAAGTTAGTCCTAAATATTTCAAAAACTAAAATCATTGTATTTGGGTCAAATCATTCACTAAACCCTAAACCTCAACTAAATCTTGTAATGAATAATGTGGAAATAGAGCAAGTTGATGTGACTAAACTGCTTGGAGTAACCCTGGATTGTAAACTGTCATGGTCAAAACATATTGATACAACAGTAGCTAAGATGGGGAGAAGTCTGTCCATAATAAAGCGCTGCTCTGCATTCTTAACAGCACTATCAACAAGGCAGGTCCTACATGCCCTAGTTTTGTCACACCTGGACTACATTTACATTTTAGTCATTTAGCAGACGCTCTTATCCAGAGCGACTTACTACTGTTCAAATTGAAATTTGCAGTTGGCTCAGAACAGGGCAGCACGGCTGGCCCTTGGATGTACACAGAGAGCTAACATTAATAATATGTGGAGGTTTCTATATGAAAGTAGTGCACTATAAATGGAATAGGGTACCATATAGGATGCTCTGTTCAGCTGCTCTACTGCTCTGGCCTATCTCTGTTTCTGTTCCACAGCTTCTTAAATGGTTTCTAGACACACCTTTTCCTAAACCATCCTTCTCTTAGCACACAGGTACTGCTCCTGGCTGTATTATGGCTGTAGAGCCGGGTACTGCTCCTGGCTGTAGAGCCGGGTACTGCTCCTGGCTGTATTATGGCTGTAGAGCCGGGTACTGCTCCTGGCTGTATTATGCCTGTAGAGCCAGGTACTGCTCCTGGCTGTATTATGGCTGTAGAGCCAGGTACTGCTCCTGGCTGTATTATGGCTGTAGAGCCGGGTACTGCTCCTGGCTGTATTATGGCTGTAGAGCCAGGTACTGCTCCTGGCTGTATTATGGCTGTAGAGCCAGGTACTGCTCCTGGCTGTATTATGGCTGTAGAGCCGGGTACTGCTCCTGGCTGTATTATGGCTGTAGAGCCAGGTACTGCTCCTGGCTGTATTATGGCTGTAGAGCCGGGTGCTGCTCCTGGCTGTATTATGGCTGTAGAGCCAGGTACTGCTCCTGGCTGTATTATGGCTGTAGAGCCGGGTACTGCTCCTGGCTGTATTATGGCTGTAGAGCCGGGTACTGCTCCTGGCTGTATTATGGCTGTAGAGCCGGGTACTGCTCCTGGCTGTATTATGGCTGTAGAGCCGGGTACTGCTCCTGGCTGTATTATGGCTGTAGAGCCGGGTACTGCTCCTGGCTGTATTATGGCTGTAGAGCCGGGTACTGCTCCTGGCTGTATTATGGCTGTAGAGCCAGGTACTGCTCCTGGCTGTATTATGCCTGTAGAGCCGGGTACTGCTCCTGGCTGTATTATGGCTGTAGAGCCAGGTACTGCTCCTGGCTTTATTATGGCTGTAGAGCCGGGTACTGCTCCTGGCTGTATTATGGCTGTAGAGCCAGGTACTGCTCCTGGCTGTATGATGGCTGTAGAGCCGGGTACTGCTCCTGGCTGTATGATGGCTGTAGAGCCGGGTACTGCTCCTGGCTGTAGAGCCAGGTACTGCTCCTGGCTGTATTATGGCTGTAGAGCCGGGTACTGCTCCTGGCTGTATTATGGCTGTAGAGCCGGGTACTGCTCCTGGCTGTAGAGCCGGGTACTACTCCTGGCCGTATTATGGCTGTAGAGCCGGGTACTGCTCCTGGCTGTATTATGGCTGTAGAGCCGGGTACTGCTCCTGGCTGTATTATGGCTGTAGAGCCGGGTACTGCTCTTGGCTGTATTATGGCTGTAGAGCCAGGTACTGCTCCTGGCTGTATTATGGCTGTAGAGCCAGGTACTGCTCCTGGCTGTATTATGGCTGTAGAGCCGGGTACTGCTCCTGGCTGTATTATGGCTGTAGAGCCAGGTACTGCTCCTGGCTGTATTATGGCTGTAGAGCCGGGTACTGCTCCTGGCTGTATTATGGCTGTAGAGCCGGGTACTGCTCCTGGCTGTATTATGGCTGTAGAGCCGGGGTACTGCTCCTGGCTGTATTATGGCTGTAGAGCCGGGTACTGCTCCTGGCTGTATTATGGCTGTAGAGCCGGGTACTGCTCCTGGCTGTATTATGGCTGTAGAGCCGGGTACTGCTCCTGGCTGTATTATGGCTGTAGAGCCAGGTACTGCTCCTGGCTGTATTATGGCTGTAGAGCCGGGTACTGCTCCTGGCTGTATTATGGCTGTAGAGCCGGGTACTGCTCCTGGCTGTATTATGGCTGTAGAGCCAGGTACTGCTCCTGGCTGTATTATGCCTGTAGAGCCGGGTACTGCTCCTGGCTGTATTATGGCTGTAGAGCCAGGTACTGCTCCTGGCTTTATTATGGCTGTAGAGCCGGGTACTGCTCCTGGCTGTATTATGGCTGTAGAGCCAGGTACTGCTCCTGGCTGTATTATGGCTGTAGAGCCGGGTACTGCTCCTGGCTGTATGATGGCTGTAGAGCCGGGTACTGCTCCTGGCTGTAGAGCCAGGTACTGCTCCTGGCTGTATTATGGCTGTAGAGCCGGGTACTGCTCCTGGCTGTATTATGGCTGTAGAGCCGGGTACTGCTCCTGGCTGTAGAGCCGGGTACTACTCCTGGCCGTATTATGGCTGTAGAGCCGGGTACTGCTCCTGGCTGTATTATGGCTGTAGAGCCGGGTACTGCTCCTGGCTGTATTATGGCTGTAGAGCCGGGTACTGTTCCTGGCTGTATTATGGCTGTATAGCCGGGTACTGCTCCTGGCTGTATTATGGCTGTAGAGCCGGGTACTGCTCCTGGCTGTATTATGGCTGTAGAGCCGGGTACTGCTCCTGGCTGTATTATGGCTGTAGAGCCGGGGTACTGCTCCTGGCTGTATTATGGCTGTAGAGCCGGGTACTGCTCCTGGCTGTATTATGGCTGTAGAGCCGGGGTACGGCTCCTGGCTGTATTATGGCTGTAGAGCCGGGTACTGCTCCTGGCTGTATTATGGCTGTAGAGCCGGGTACTGCTCCTGGCTGTATTATGGCTGTAGAGCCGGGTACTGCTCCTGGCTGTATTATGGCTGTAGAGCCAGGTACTGCTCCTGGCTGTATTATGGCTGTAGAGCCGGGTACTGCTCCTGGCTGTATTATGGCTGTAGAGCCGGGTACTGCTCCTGGCTGTATTATGGCTGTAGAGCCGGGTACTGCTCCTGGCTGTATTATGGCTGTAGAGCCGGGTACTGCTCCTGGCTGTATTATGGCTGTAGAGCCGGGTACTGCTCCTGGCTGTATTATGGCTGTAGAGCCGGGTACTGCTCCTGGCTGTATTATGGCTGTAGAGCCGGGTACTGCTCCTGGCTGTATTATGGCTGTAGAGCCGGGTACTGCTCCTGGCTGTATTATGGCTGTAGAGCCAGGTACTGCTCCTGGCTGTATTATGGCTGTAGAGCCGGGTACTGCTCCTGGCTGTATTATGGCTGTAGAGCCGGGTACTGCTCCTGGCTGTAGAGCCGGGTACTGCTCCTGGCCGTATTATGGCTGTAGAGCCGGGTACTGCTCCTGGCTGTATTATGGCCTGTAGAGCCGGGGTACTGCTCCTGGCTGTATTATGGCTGTAGAGCCGGGTACTGCTCCTGGCTGTATTATGGCTGTAGAGCCGGGTACTGCTCCTGGCTGTATTATGGCTGTAGAGCCGGGTACTGCTCCTGGCTGTATTATGGCTGTAGAGCCGGGTACTGCTCCTGGCTGTATTATGGCTGTAGAGCCGGGTACTGCTCCTGGCTGTATTATGGCTGTAGAGCCGGGTACTGCTCCTGGCTGTATTATGGCTGTAGAGCCGGGTACTGCTCCTGGCTGTATTATGGCTGTAGAGCCGGGTACTGCTCCTGGCTGTATTATGGCTGTAGAGCCGGGTACTGCTCCTGGCTGTATTATGGCTGTAGAGCCGGGTACTGCTCCTGGCTGTATTATGGCTGTAGAGCCGGGTACTGCTCCTGGCTGTATTATGGCTGTAGAGCCGGGTACTGCTCCTGGCTGTATTATGGCTGTAGAGCCGGGTACTGCTCCTGGCTGTATTATGGCTGTAGAGCCGGGTACTGCTCCTGGCTGTATTATGGCTGTAGAGCCGGGTACTGCTCCTGGCTGTATTATGGCTGTAGAGCCGGGTACTGCTCCTGGCTGTATTATGGCTGTAGAGCCGGGTACTGCTCCTGGCTGTATTATGGCTGTAGAGCCGGGTACTGCTCCTGGCTGTATTATGGCTGTAGAGCCGGGTACTGCTCCTGGCTGTATTATGGCTGTAGAGCCGGGTACTGCTCCTGGCTGTATTATGGCTGTAGAGCCGGGTACTGCTCCTGGCTGTATTATGGCTGTAGAGCCGGGGTACTGCTCCTGGCTGTATTATGGCTGTAGAGCCAGGTACTGCTCCTGGCTGTATTATGGCTGTAGAGCCGGGTACTGCTCCTGGCTGTATTATGGCTGTAGAGCCGGGTACTGCTCCTGGCTGTATTATGGCTGTAGAGCCGGGTACTGCTCCTGGCTGTAGAGCCAGGTACTGCTCCTGGCTGTATTATGGCTGTAGAGCCGGGTACTGCTCCTGGCTGTATTATGGCTGTAGAGCGGGTACTGCTCCTGGCTGTAGAGCCGGGGGTACTGCTCCTGGCCGTATTATGGCTGTAGAGCCGGGTACTGCTCCTGGCTGTATTATGGCTGTAGAGCCGGGTACTGCTCCTGGCTGTATTATGGCTGTAGAGCCGGGTACTGCTCCTGGCTGTATTATGGCTGTAGAGCCGGGTACTGCTCCTGGCTGTATGAGAGCCGGGTACTGCTCCTGGCAGTATTATGGCTGTAGAGCCGGGTACTGCTCCTGGCTGTATTATGCTGTAGAGCCGGGTACTGCTCCTGGCTGTATTATGGCTGTAGAGCCAGGTACTGCTCCTGGCTGTATTATGGCTGTAGAGCCGGGTACTGCTCCTGGCTGTATTATGGCTGTAGAGCCGGGTACTGCTCCTGGCTGTATTATGGCTGTAGAGCCGGGTACTGCTCCTGGCTGTATTATGGCTGTAGAGCCGGGTACTGCTCCTGGCTGTATTATGGCTGTAGAGCCGGGTACTGCTCCTGGCTGTATTATGGCTGTAGAGCCGGGTACTGCTCCTGGCTGTATTATGGCTGTAGAGCCGGGTACTGCTCCTGGCTGTATTATGGCTGTAGAGCCGGGTACTGCTCCTGGCTGTATTATGGCTGTAGAGCCGGGTACTGCTCCTGGCTATATTATGGCTGTAGAGCCGGGTACTGCTCCTCGCTGTATTATGGCTGTAGAGCCAGGTACTGCTCCTGGCTGTATTATGGCTGTAGAGCCGGGGTACTGCTCCTGGCTGTATTATGGCTGTAGAGCCGGGTACTGCTCCTGGCTGTATTATGGCTGTAGAGCTGGGTACTGCTCCTGGCTGTATTATGGCTGTAGAGCCAGGTACTGCTCCTGGCTCTATTATGGCTGTAGAGCCAGGTACTGCTCCTGGCTCTATTATGGCTTTAGAGCCAGGGACTGCTCCTGGCTGTATTATGGCTGTAGAGCCAGGTACTGCTCCTGGCTGTATTATGGCTGTAGAGCCGGGTACTGCTCCTGGCTGTATTATGGCTGTAGAGCCGGGTACTGCTCCTGGCTGTATTATGGCTGTAGAGACGGGTACTGCTCCTGGCTGTATTATGCCTGTAGAGCCGGGTACTGCTCCTGGCTGTATTATGCCTGTAGAGCCAGGTGCTGCTCCTGGCTGTATTATGGATGTAGAGCCGGGTACTGCTCCTGGCTTTATTATGGCTGTAGAGCCAGGTACTGCTCCTGGCTGTTTTATGGCTGTAGAGCCAGGTACTGCTCCTGGCTGTATTATGGCTGTAGAGCCGGGTACTGCTCCTGGCTGTATTATGGCTGTAGAGCTGGGTACTGCTCCTGGCTGTATTATGGCTGTAGAGCCGGGTACTGCTCCTGGCTGTAGAGCCGGGTACTGCTCCTGGCCGTATTATGGCTGTAGAGCCGGGTACTGCTCCTGGCTGTAGAGCCGGGTACTGCTCCTGGCTGTATTATGGCTGTAGAGCCGGGTACTGCTCCTGGCTGTAGAGCCGGGTACTGCTCCTGGCTGTATTATGGCTGTAGAGCCGGGTACTGCTCCTGGCTGTATTATGGCTGTAGAGCCGGGTACTGCTCCTGGCTGTAGAGCCGGGTACTGCTCCTGGCCGTATTATGGCTGTAGAGCCGGGTACTGCTCCTGGCTGTAGAGCCGGGTACTGCTCCTGGCTGTATTATGGCTGTAGAGCCAGGTACTGCTCCTGGCTGTATTATGGCTGTAGAGCCGGGTACTGCTCCTGGCTGTATTATGGCTGTAGAGCCGGGTACTGCTCCTGGCTGTATTATGGCTGTAGAGCCAGGTACTGCTCCTGGCTGTATTATGGCTGTAGAGCCGGGTACTGCTCCTGGCTGTATTATGGCTGTAGAGCCGGGTACTGCTCCTGGCTGTATTATGGCTGTAGAGCCGGGTACTGCTCCTGGCTGTATTATGGCTGTAGAGCCGGGTACTGCTCCTGGCTGTATTATGGCTGTAGAGCCGGGTACTGCTCCTGGCTGTATTATGGCTGTAGAGCCGGGTACTGCTCCTGGCTATATTATGGCTGTAGAGCCGGGTACTGCTCCTCGCTGTATTATGGCTGTAGAGCCAGGTACTGCTCCTGGCTGTATTATGGCTGTAGAGCCGGGTACTGCTCCTGGCTGTATTATGGCTGTAGAGCCGGGTACTGCTCCTGGCTGTATTATGGCTGTAGAGCTGGGTACTGCTCCTGGCTGTATTATGGCTGTAGAGCCAGGTACTGCTCCTGGCTCTATTATGGCTGTAGAGCCAGGTACTGCTCCTGGCTCTATTATGGCTTTAGAGCCAGGGACTGCTCCTGGCTGTATTATGGCTGTAGAGCCAGGTACTGCTCCTGGCTGTATTATGGCTGTAGAGCCGGGTACTGCTCCTGGCTGTATTATGGCTGTAGAGCCGGGTACTGCTCCTGGCTGTATTATGGCTGTAGAGACGGGTACTGCTCCTGGCTGTATTATGCCTGTAGAGCCGGGTACTGCTCCTGGCTGTATTATGCCTGTAGAGCCAGGTGCTGCTCCTGGCTGTATTATGGATGTAGAGCCGGGTACTGCTCCTGGCTTTATTATGGCTGTAGAGCCAGGTACTGCTCCTGGCTGTTTTATGGCTGTAGAGCCAGGTACTGCTCCTGGCTGTATTATGGCTGTAGAGCCGGGTACTGCTCCTGGCTGTATTATGGCTGTAGAGCAGGGTACTGCTCCTGGCTGTATTATGGCTGTAGAGCCAGGTACTGCTCCTGGCTGTATTATGGCTGTAGAGCCGGGTACTGCTCCTGGCTGTATTATGGCTGTAGAGACGGGTACTGCTCCTGGCTGTATTATGCCTGTAGAGCCGGGTACTGCTCCTGGCTGTATTATGCCTGTAGAGCCAGGTACTGCTCCTGGCTGTAGACATTTACATTTTAGTCATTTAGCAGACGCTCTTATCCAGAGCGACTTACAGTTAGTGAGTGCATACATTATTTTTTAATACTGGCCCCCCGTGGGAATCAAACCCACAACCCTGGCGTTGCAAACCAACTGAGCTACACCCCTGCCGGCCATTCCCTCCCCTACCCTGGACGACGCTGGGCCAATTGTGCGCCGCCCCATGGGTCTCCCGGTCGCGGCCGGTTACGACAGAGCCTGGATTCGAACCAGGATCTCTAGTGGCACAGCTAGCACTGCGCTGCAGTGCCTTAGACCACTGCGCCACTCAGGGACCCGAGCTGTGAGGTTGTTTCTGTTTTTAGTGTTCAGGTGTTATTACCTCTCCTAGATGACTGGGGACTGGAGGTGTATCTCCTGTCTGGGGCCTCTGCAGTGTCTGAAACAGGAGGACCCAGGAGGGAGTCATTGTTCTCTCTCACACCCTGCCGTCCCATTCCTCACAGCTCCTTGTCCCCTACAGCTCCACAGCGGCCTTGCTCTCCATCTCTCTCTCTCTCTCTCTCTCTCTCTCTGTCTCTCTGTCTCTCTGTCTCTCTGTGTCTCTCTCTCTCTCTCTCTCTGTGTCTCTCTCTCTGTGTCTCTCTCTCTCTGTGTCTCTCTCTCTGTGTCTCTCTCTCTCTCTCTCTCTCTCTGTGTCTCTCTCTCTCTCTCTCTCTCTCTGTCTCTCTCTCTCTCTCTCTGTGTGTCTCTCTCTCTCTCTGTGTCTCTCTCTCTCTCTCTCTCTCTGTGTCTCTCTCTCTCTCTCTCTCTCTCTCTCTCTCTCTCTCTCTCTCGCTGGTGTAAGAGATATATAGATATATATATACACACAGCAACACCTCCCCCATAAGCATTCCTGTCTCTTCTATAGATGTTATATCCTTGTATTGCTGCTGCTGTATCATCAAAGGAATTATCTAAGTGAGTCTCAGAAATGGCTAATATTACATTTACATTTTAGTCATTTAGCAGATGCTCTTATCCAGAGGGACTTACAGTTAGTGAGTGCATACATGTTTTTATTTTTTATTTATTTATTTATTATTATTATTATTAATTTTTTCATACTGGCCCCCCATGGGAAACGAACCCACATCCCTGCCGGCCAAACCCTCCCCTACCTTGGACGACGCTGGACCAATTGTGCGCCGCCCAAGGGTCTCCCAGTCGCGGCCGGCTGCGACAGAGCCTGGACTCGAACCAGGATCTCTAGTGGCACAGCTAGCACTGCAATGCAGTGCCTTAGACCACTGCGCCACTCAAATGGCTAATATATTAATGTTATCTGATTTTAGCGAGTTATTGTACAATAACCTTCTTTCTAAGGCTACATATGTTCATATGTTCATATGTATGGCTATTTTCAGCCCTTTCCTGGGTAGCTTATCAGAGATAATATGGAAAAGAGCAAACAAAGCAAGAGAAAAAAATATACATTCAGCAGTCCATTAACCAGTTGGTGTGTGCGTGTGCTGCGGGGTTGAAGCTACGAACCCATAGGCTTGGCTCTCTCATCCCTTCCAGCCCTGTGGGAGCGCTCCACCTGAATCTTCCAATAATATCACAATGTGCCATTCACTGGCTGAAGATGATGCTGTTCCCTTCACTGTCCGGTAGAGGGAGTGAGCGGTGTTTAGAGAGAGTGTGTGTGTGTGTGTGTGTGTGAGGGAGTGTGTGTGTGTGTGTGTGAGTGTGTGTGTGAGGGAGTGAGGAGTGAAACAAGGATGTTGTGTTGAAAGATTCATCTGGTGACTGTAGGTGTCTCCTCTACGTTCATTATACTACATATCTGAATACCCCACTCTTTAAGGGGCAGCTTCACTGGGCAGGAACATGAGCGTTTTCAACAGATGTGAAATCATTTAAGCACCAAAACCCCTGATTTAAGTTTCTCTCACTAGCAGTAAGTAGAATGTCTCTGTCAATGTTATTTTTATTATTATTATTATTAATGTGTGGAACCCAAGCAGCTAGAAAAGAGGTCTGTATCACAAATGGAGACCTATCCCCTATATGAGTCCTGGTCAAAAGTAGTGCACTATATAGGGAATAGGGTTCCATTTGGAACACAGATGTTATTGGACCAGTAGTACTTTGTTAAATTGATGTTGGATCAGTAGTACTGTTTTAATTTCCTCTGTCTAGTATTCTGAGTTTCCACCCTGGGCCAATACCCTCTCTCTTGACATAGGGGCAGTGTGTTCTTATAGGCCAGGGGGTGTCATGCCAGGGGATTGTCTGTATGGAAAATTAAGTTGTTACGTTCCCCTCTTTGTAGCAGTCAGCAAATAGTGTCTCTGGATTGTCCTTGAGGAGCTTATTTTTGAACTTATTCCGTGCAGTGTTATTTTTAATATCCAAGGGGTACTGTATTGTAATGACATCTGCACAGAGGGTGGGGGCTTCAAAGGCCTCTGCATTTGGTTGGGGGAGGCTGTGAAACTCTCCTGCCATTGTTGGGCTCAAGAGTTTTCACACATCTCACTTCACACTGCAGTGCTAATTGAAGTTGCAGCCAGGTCTGTTCTGTCCTGGTAGCTTGGTAGCTTAGTAACCTTATTTACTTAGCTTTATATAACAACATTACCTAGAAATTATTTTATTTTATTTTTTGGTTTCAGAAGTAGCTTCAGACTGAACGTTACTCACTCAGTGTTGTGTTGGATGGTATTTTCAGGTTTCTGCTGTGTTTCTTCTGCTGGTTTTGTTTTGCTATAAATGTATTGATAGTCCTTGGTAGTAATAATCCATTAAATATCAAGGTTTTAGGATGGAATTTTGATTTGGATTGACGGTTTTGATGTAGAGGGGTAGTATCCTGTATAAGTCCTTTATGGAAAAAATCCAAGTTTATCTACATTTATCCATCTCTAATTATATATTTTTTAAAGGAGCTCTCTCTTGATCTCTATCAATTCAATTTTGATATAAGGGCTTTATTGTCATGGGAAACATATGTTTACATAAACAAAAGTGAAATAAACACTTCTTTTTTTTTTTCAGTAAACATTACACTCAGAAGTTCCAGAAGAATAAAGACATTTCAAATGTCATATTATGTATATATACAGTGTTGTAACAATGTGTATAATAGTTAAAGTACAAAGGGGGAAATAAATAAACATAAATATGGGTTGTATTTACAATGGTGTTTGTTTTTCACTGGTTGCCCTTTTCGTGTGGCAACAGGTCACAAATATTGCAGCTGTGATGGCACACTGTGGTTTTTCACCCAGTAGATAAGGGAGTTTATCAAAATTGGGTTTGTTTTCGAATTCTTTGTGGATCTCTGTAATCTGAAGGAAATATGTGTCTCTAATATGGTCATATATTTGGCAGGAGGTTAGGAAGTGCAGCTCAGTTTCCACCTCATTTTGTGGGCAGTGTGCACATAGCCTGTCTCACTGAGTCTGTATATAGTCAAAGTTTGGGTCAGTCACAGTGGTCAGGTATTCTGCCACTGTGTACTCTCTGTTTAGGGCCAAATAGCATTCTAGTTTGCTCTGTTTTTTTGTTAATTCTTTCCAATGTGTCAAGTAATTATCTTTTTGTTTTCTCATGATTTGGTTGGGTCTAATTGTGTTGCTGTTCTGGGGCTCTGTGGGGTCTGTTTGTGTTTGTGAACAGAGCCCCAGGACCAGCTTGCTTAGGGGACTCTTCTCCAGGTGTCTAGATAGAATTTGTATTTGTGGCAAATGGTCCTTTTTTGGAACACCCATTATTTCTCTCTCACTCTCTCTTGCTCTCTCACTCTCTGTCTGTCTCTCTCTCTCTCTCTTGCTCTCTCTCTCTCTCTCTCTCTCTCTCTCTCTCTCTCTCTTGCTCTCTCTATCTCTCTCTTGCTCTCTCTCTCTCTATTTCTCTACTCTCTCTCTCTCTCTCTGTCTCTCTTTCTCGCCCTCTCTATCAAGAATGGATGCTGGCCCATGTTGACTCCAATGCTTCCCACAGTTGTGTCAAGTTGGCTGGATGTCCTTTGGGTGGTGGACCATTCTTGATACACGAGAAATTGTTGAGCATGAAAAATCCAGCAGCGTTGCAGTTCTTGACATAAACCAGTGAGCCTGGCACCTACTACCATGCCCAGTTCAAAGGCACTTAAATATTTTGTCATGCCCATTCACCCTCTGAATGGCACACATACACAATCCATGTCTCAATTGTCTCAAGACTTAAAAATCCTTCTTTAACCTGTCTCCTCCCCTTCATCTACACTGATTGAAGTTGATTTAACAGGTGACATCATTAAGGGATCATAGCTTTCACCTGGATTCACCTGGTCAGTCCATGTCATGGAAAGAGCAGGTGTTCCTAATGTTTTGTCCACTCATATTTATATTCATTCATGGAAAAAGCAGTTTTTTAAAAATGTTTCAGTGTAAACAGGGTCTGTCAGTTCCAGTACCATGTAGGGGTAAGGGGACAGGGATACTGGAGTGATGGAGGTAGATATGTATAGGGGTAAGGGGACAGGGATACTGGAGTGATGGAGGTAGATATGTATAGGGGTAAGGGGACAGGGATACTGGAGTGATGGAGGTAGATATGTATAGGGGTAAGGGGACAGGGATACTGGAGTGATGGAGGTAGATATGTATAGGGGTAAGGGGACAGGGATACTGGAGTGATGGAGGTAGATATGTATAGGGGTAAGGGGACAGGGATACTGGAGTGATGGAGGTAGATATGTATAGGGGTAAGGGGACAGGGATACTGGAGTGAATGTTTGTGTGAGTGTGTAGGGCCCTGTTAGTGTGTAGGGCCCTGTTAGTGTGTAGGGCCCTGTTAGTGTGTAGGGCCCCGTGAGTGTGTAGGCCCCCTTGAGTGTGTAGGGCCCCGTTAGTGTGTAGGGCCCCGTTAGTGTGTAGGGGGGCCATGTTAGTGTGTAGGGCCCTGTTAGTGTGTAGGGGGGCCCTGTTAGTGTGTAGGGGGGCCCTGTTAGTGTGTAGGGCCCTGTTAGTGTGTAGGGGGGCCCTGTTAGTGTGTAGGGGGGCCCTGTTAGTGTGTAGGGGGGCCCTGTGAGTGTGTAGGGGGGCCCTGTGAGTGTGTAGGGGGGCCCTGTCAGTGTGTAGGGGGGCCCTGTTAGTGTGTAGGGGGGCCCTGTTAGTGTGTAGGGGGGCCCTGTTAGTGTGTAGGGGGGCAATGTTAGTGTGTAGGGGGGCCCTGTTAGTGTGTAGGGGGCCCTGTTAGTGTGTAGGGGGGCCCTGTTAGTGTGTAGGGGGGCCCTGTTAGTGTGTATTGCCCTGGGAGTGTGTAGGGCCCTGTTAGTGTGTAGGGGGGCCCTGTTAGTGTGTAGGGGGGCCCTGTTAGTGTGTAGGGCCCTGTTAGTGTGTAGGGCCCTGTTAGTGTGTAGAGGGGCCCTGTTAGTGTGTAGAGGGGCCCTGTTAGTGTGTAGGGGAGGTTTGAATGCAAATATAAAATCAAGATAGACATGAATAAACATTGAGATAAATTAAAATGTATGCATAGCGGTTATATTTTCCAATACCAACTTGCCAACACTTCTTATTCATGTCTTTATTAGGTCAAAACCTATCAGCAGGTTCCAATGCTGTAATGGCATTTTGAGATTACTATAATTATGAACAAAGGGCTTGATATAATGAATCAGAAATGTGTTGTAAAAGTGCCCATTCTAATCAGGGTCTTGGTGGTCTGGTATTTCTTCTAGACCGTCACTCGGCTACCCACCCACTAAAGCTCTGGCACGTTCACAGCCATGTCTCTCTCTCGTGGACCACAGGGCTACTGCTCTGTGAAACCACTTTAATGGCAAATGTCTCCCTTCAGTCTTTATCACCATGACTGGTAAAATGGGGGATTAGTTTATTACCAATCAGACTCAGGGGGGCAGAACCAGACTATAAGAGGGAACAGTTTATTACCAATCAGACTCAGGGATCCAGCCCCAGGCTATAAAATGGAACAGTTTATTACCAATCAGGCTATAATCCCAGGCTAGTCTCGGGCCATAATCTCAGGCTAGTCTCAGGCTAGTCTCATGCTATGATCCCAGGCTAGTCTCAGGCTATGATCCCAGGCTAGTCTCAGGCTATGATCCCAGGCTAGTCTTAGGCCATAATCCCAGGCTAGTCTCAGGCCATAATCCCAGGCTATGATCCCAGGCTAGTCTCAGGCTATAATCCCAGGCTAGTCTCAGGCTATGATCCCAGGCTAGTCTCAGGCCATGATCTCAGGCTAGTCTCAGGCTAGTCTCATGCTATGATCCCAGGCTAGTCTCAGGCTATGATCCCAGGCTAGTCTTAGGCCATAATCCCAGGCTAGTCTCAGGCTATGATCCCAGGCTAGTCTTAGGCCATAATCCCAGGCTAGTCTCAGGCCATAATCCCAGGCTATGATCCCAGGCTAGTCTCAGGCTATGATCCCAGGCTAGTCTTAGGCCATAATCCCAGGCTAGTCTCAGGCCATAATCCCAGGCTATGATCCCAGGCTAGTCTCAGGCTATGATCCCAGGCTAGTCTCAGGCTATGATCCCAGGCTAGTCTTAGGCCATAATCCCAGGCTAGTCTCAGGCCATGATCCCAGGCTATGATCCCAGGCTAGTCTCAGGCTATGATCCCAGGCTAGTCTCAGGCCATGATCCCAGGCTAGTCTCAGGCCATGATCCCAGGCTAGTCTCAGGCCATGATCCCAGGCTAGTCTCAGGCTATAATCCCAGGCTATGATCCCAGGCTAGTCTCAGGCCATGATCCCAGGCTAGTCTCAGGCCATAATCCCAGGCTAGTCTCAGGCCATAATCCCAGGCTAGTCTCAGGCTATAATCCCAGGCTATGATCCCAGGCTAGTCTCAGGCTATGATCCCAGGCTAGTCTCAGGCTATGATCCCAGGCTAGTCTCAGGCTATAATCCCAGGCTAGTCTCAGGCTATGATCCCAGGCTATGATCCCAGGCTAGTCTTAGGCCATAATCCCAGGCTAGTCTCAGGCCATAATCCCAGGCTATGATCCCAGGCTAGTCTCAGGCCATGATCCCAGGCTAGTCTCAGGCTATAATCCCAGGCTAGTCTCAGGCTATGATCCCAGGCTAGTCTCAGGCCATGATCCCAGGCTAGTCTCAGGCTATGATCCCAGGCTAGTCTCAGGCTATACCGTATCCTGTGGGCTGACCACATTACATTACCGTATCCTGTGGGCTGACCACATTACACAGCCTTCCATCAAATCTATCAACTGATCATAGCATGTTTGTGTTAGATACTCCATCTGATATGAAATCTCGCAAGCTGTGGTCTTGGACTGATTCATGTAAGTGTCAGAAGTTTGATTTAGAAAATGGATGGTATTGTAATTCTGGCTTCTCAAACTAACTCAGACATTTAGATAATTACTGATAATTAAAGTCAGACTGATGTTTCTCTGAATGGATATAATGTCTAGACAGCTGGCAGAGATGGGGATGTGGACATATTCATAAAGACTGATGTTTCTCTGAATGGATATAATGTCTAGACAGCTGGCAGAGATGGGGATGTGGACATATTCATAAAGACTGATGTTTCTCTGAATGGATATAATGTCTAGACAGCTGGCAGAGATGGGGATGTGGACATATTCATAAAGACTGATGTTTCTCTGAATGGATATAATGTCTAGACAGCTGGCAGAGATGGGGATGTGGACATATTCATAAAGACTGATGTTTCTCTGAATGGATATAATGTCTAGACAGCTGGCAGAGATGGGGATGTGGACATATTCATAAAGACTGATGTTTCTCTGAATGGATATAATGTCTAGACAGCTGGCAGAGATGGGGATGTGGACATATTCATAAAGACTGATGTTTCTCTGAATGGATATAATGTCTAGACAGCTGGCAGAGATGGGGATGTGGACATATTCATAAAGACTGATGTTTCTCTGAATGGATATAATGTCTAGACAGCTGGCAGAGATGGGGATGTGGACATATTCATAAAGACTGATGTTTCTCTGAATGGATATAATGTCTAGACAGCTGGCAGAGATGGGGATGTGGACATATTCATAAAGACTGATGTTTCTCTGAATGGATATAATGTCTAGACAGCTGGCAGAGATGGGGATGTGGACATATTCATAAAGACTGATGTTTCTCTGAATGGATATAATGTCTAGACAGCTGGCAGAGATGGGGATGTGGACATATTCATAAAGACTGATGTTTCTCTGAATGGATATAATGTCTAGACAGCTGGCAGAGATGGGGATGTGGACATATTCATAAAGACTGATGTTTCTCTGAATGGATATAATGTCTAGACAGCTGGCAGAGATGGGGATGTGGACATATTCATAAAGACTGATGTTTCTCTGAATGGATATAATGTCTAGACAGCTGGCAGAGATGGGGATGTGGACATATTCATAAAGACTGATGTTTCTCTGAATGGATATAATGTCTAGACAGCTGGCAGAGATGGGGATGTGGACATATTCATAAAGACTGATGTTTCTCTGAATGGATATAATGTCTAGACAGCTGGCAGAGATGGGGATGTGGACATATTCATAAAGACTGATGTTTCTCTGAATGGATATAATGTCTAGACAGCTGGCAGAGATGGGGATGTGGACATATTCATAAAGACTGATGTTTCTCTGAATGGATATAATGTCTAGACAGCTGGCAGAGATGGGGATGTGGACATATTCATAAAGAACAACTTGTTACTGTGTACAATCATGTATTTTTCTCTGATCAGTGTTTGTGGCTGAAAAGCTTTTTGTGGATTTTTGGCTCCTTTCACCGTTGTTTCCTCTGGCTGTGGACACAGTGGACAATAGTGCAATATTGCATACAGGAGACTTGGATATACCTGGGCACCCGACTCTGCACTGGGACCTGCACTGGGGCATTATCTGACCTGCTTACTGCTGCTTTCATCCTTACACTTTACATTGTGCCTTGGATGTTTTTGGACTACTGCCAGACTTGAACTCTACTTGGTTTAGCTTACTTGGATTTACTCTTGGGCCCGAACCATGAAAAACAGCCCCAGACCATTATTCCTCCTCCACCAAACTTGACAGTTTTCACTATGCATTGGGGCAGGTAGCATTCTCCTGGCATCCGCCAAACCCCAATTCTTCCGTCGGACTGCCAGATGGTGAAGCGTGATTCATCGCTCCAGAGAACACGTTTCCACTGCTCCAGAGTCCAATGGCGGCGAGCTTTACACCACTCCAGCCGACGCTTGGCATTGGGCATGGTGATCTTAGGCTTGTGTGCAGCTGCTCGGTCATGGAAACCCATTTCATGAAGCTCCCGACGAACAGTTCTTGTGCTGACGTTGTATCCAGAGGCAGTTTGGAACTCGGTAGTGAGTGTTGCAACCAAGGACAGACTTTTTTTACGTGCTACGTGCTTCAGCACTCGTCGGTCCCGTTCTGTGAGCTTGTGTGGCCTACCACTTCGCGGCTGAGCCATTGTTGCTCCTAGACGTTTCCACTTCACAATAACAGCACTTACAGTTGACCGGGACAGCTCTAACAAATCAAATCCAATTTTATTTGGCACATGAGCCGAATACAACAGGTGTAGACATTACAGTGAAATAATTACTTACAAGCCCTTAACCAATAATGCAGTTTTTTAAGAAAATAAGAAATACAAAAATAAGTAAAAAATAAAAAATAGCTAATAGTTAAAGAGCAGCAGTAAAATAAAATAACGGTAAGGAGGTTATATACAGGGGGTACCGGTACAGAGTCAATGTGCGGGGGCACCGGTTAGTCGAGGTAATATGTACAGTGAGGGGAAAAAAGTATTTGATCCCCTGCTGATTTTGTACGTTTGCCCACTGACAAAGAAATGATCAGTCTATAATTGTAATGGTATGTTTATTTGAACAGTGAGAGACAGAATAACAACAAAAAAATCCAGAAAAACGCATGTAAAAAATGTTATAAATTGATTTGCATTTTAATGAGGTAAATAAGTATTTGACCCCCTCTCAATCAGAAAGATTTCTGGCTCCCAGGTGTCTTTTATACAGGTAACGAGCTTAACCTTAACACCGGATCATCGCAACTAGCTTGCTGCAACCGAATGGATGTTGTTGGCTAATAACCACCGCCCCCGAAGCAGGCGCCAGTTAGCCTTGAGCTAGCCTTTAGCCAGGCCCATCTCCCGGCTATCTACCTCTCTGTCAACCGGACGGGACCTCCTAGTGTCGACACGGAGCCCCGCCGATCCATCACGACTGGTCTGCCGACGTAATCGTCTGATGTGGTTTCAACAGGCTTCCCGTTGTGACTACCACGAAGATCCATCTGCTAGCCCTGGCCCGCTAGCACACGCAGTCAACAGCTGTGCTTCCTGCTCGCCTGTGCTGTAGCAGCCGTTCGAACTGCTCCCGGACTCACCTATTGCTGTTCACTGGACCTTATGATCACTCAGCTGCACAGCTGATGCCTGCTGGACTGTTCCTTTACACGGTACCCTGTCCTGTTTATCTGTCCTGTTTATCTGTTTAGCCTCAGCCCAAACTTTCGTCGCCATTACCAGTTGTTGACTTAGCTCTCTCGAATAACACCTGTGATTGCTTTATGCCTCTCTCCCATGTCAATATTGCTTGTCTATTGCTGTTCCGGTTAGTTTTTATTATACAATTTCACTGTAGAGCCCCCAGTCCCGCTCAACCAGCCTCAGATAGCTCCTTTGTCCCACCCCCCATACACGTGGAGACCGGCTCAATCGGTGCCTCCAGTGATGCTATCTCCTTTCATCGTTACCCAACGCTTAGGTTTACCTCCACTGTACTCATATCCTTCCATATCCTTGTCTGTACATAATGCCCTGAATCTATTCTACAACGCCCGGAAATCTACCCCCTTTATTCTCTGTACCCAACACACTAGAAGACCAGTTCTTAAAGCCTTTAGCCAGTATCCTTATTCTACTCCTCCTCTGTTCCTCTGGTGATGTAGAGGTTAACCCAGGCCCTGTAGCCCCCAGTATCATTCCTACTCCCCAGGCGCTATCATTTGTTGACTTCTGTAATGGTAAAAGCCTTGGTGTTTTGCATGTTAACATCAGAAGCCTCCTCCCTAAGTTTGAGTTATTCACTGCGTTAGCACACTCCGCCAACCCTGATGTTCTAGCAGTGTCTGAATCCTGGCTTAGGAAGACCACCAAAAACTGTGAAATGTCCATCCCCAACTACAATATTTTCTGTCTAGATAGAACTGCCAAAGGGGGTGGAGTTGCAATCTACTGTAGAGATAGCCTGCAGAGCTCTATCATACTATCCAGGTCTGTGCCCAAACAGTTTGAGCTTCTACTTCTAAAAATCCACCTTTCCAGAAATAAGTCTCTCACTGTTGCCGCTTGCTACAGACACCCCTCAGCCCCCAGCTGTGCCCTGGACACCGTATGTGAATTGATTGCCCCCCATCTATCCTCAAAGTTCGTACTGCTTGGTGACCTAAACTGGGATATGCTTAACACCCCGGCCGTCCTACAATCTAAACTAGATGCCCTCAATCTCACACAAATTATCAAGGAACCTACCAGGTACAACCCTAAATCTGTAAACATGGGCACCCTCATAGATATCATCCTGACTAATTTACCCTCTAAATACACCTCCGCTGTCTTCAAAATCAAATAAAATAAAATTTTATTGGCCACATGCGCCAAATACAACAGGTGCAGACATTACAGTGAAATGCTTACTTACAGCCCTTAACCAACAGTGCATTTATTTTTAATAAAAAAGTAAAATAAAACAACAACAAAAAAGTGTTGAGAAAAAATAAAAAATAAAAAAAATAACAGGAGGTGTTCCTCTTGTCCAGGTGGGAGTGCAATAGAGTGTTGAACACTGAGCTGTAGTCAATTAACAGCATTCTCACATAGTTGTTAATTTTGTCCAGGTGTGAAAGGGCAGTGTGTAGTGCAATAGAGATTGCATCATCTGTGGATCTGTTGGGGTGGTATGCAAATTGGAGTGGGTCTAGGGTTTCTGGGATAATGGTGTTGATGTGAGCCATGACCAGCCTTTCAAAGCACTTCATGGCTACAGACGTCAGTGCTATGGGTCGGTAGTCATTTAGGCAGGTTATCTTAGTGTCCTTGGGCACGGGGACTATGGTGGTCTGCTTGAAACATGTTGGTATTACAGACTCAGTCAGGGACATGTTGAAAATGTCAGTGAAGACACTTGCCAGTTGGTCAGCACATGCTCGGAGTACACGTCGTGGTAATCCGTCTGGCCCTGCGGCCTTGTGAATGTTGACCTGCTTAAAAGTCTTACTCACATCGGCTACGGAGAGCGTGATCACATAGTCATCCGGAACAGCTGGTGCTCTCATGCATGCTTCTGTGTTGCTTACCTCGAAGCGAGCATAGAAGTGCTTTAGCTCATCTGGAAGTCTTGTGTCACTGGGCAGCTCGTGGCTGTGCTTCCCTTTGTAGTCTGTAATAGTTTTCAAGACCTGCCACATCCGACGAGTGTCAGAGCCGGTGTAGTACGATTCAATCTTAGTCCTGTTAAGACTCTTTGCCTGTTTGATGGTTCGTCGGAGGGCATAGCAGGATTATTTATAAGCTTCCGGGTTAGAGTCCCGCTCCTTGAAAGCGGCAGCTCTACCCTTTAGCTCAGTGCGGATGTTTCCTGTAATCCATGGCTTCTGGTTGGGGTATGTACGTACGGTCACTGTGGGGACGACATCATCGATGCATTTATTGAGGAAGCCAGTGACTGATGTGGTGTACTCCTCAATGCTATCTGAAGAATCCTGCAATATGTTCCAGTCTGTGCTAGCAAAACAGTCCCGTAGCTTAGCATCTGCGTCATCTGACCACTTTTTTATTAACCGAGTCACTGGTGCTTCCTGCTTTAGTTTTTGCTTATAAGCAGGAATCAGCAGGATAGAGTTATGGTCAGATTTGCCAAATAGAGGGCGAGGGAGAGCTTTGTATGCGTCTCTGTGTGTAGAGTAAAGGTGGTCTAGAGTTTCTTTTCCTCTGGTTGCACATTTAACATGCTGGTAGAAATTATTAGGTAGAACGGATTTAAGTTTCCCTGCATTAAAGTCCCCGGCCACTAGGAGCGCTGCCTCTGGATGAGTGTTTTCCTGTTGACTTATGGCCTTATACAGCTCATTCAGTGCAATCTTAATGCCAGCATTGGTTTGTGGTGGTAAATAGACAGCTATGAAAAATATAGATGAAAACTCTCATGGTAAATAGTGTGGTCTACAGCTTATCATAAGATACTCTACCTCAGGCGAGCAAAACCTCGAGACTTCCTTAGTATTTGATTTTGTGCACCAGCTGTTGTTTACCAATATACATAGACCGCCACCCCTTGTCTTACCGGAGTCAGCCGTTCTATCCTGCCCCGATGTAGCGTATAGCCCGCTAGCTGTATGTTGTCCATGTCGTCATTCAGCCACGACTCGGTGAAACATAAGATATTACAGTTTTTAATGTCCCGTTGGTAGGATAACCGTAATCTTAGGTCATCCGATTTATTCTCAAATGGTTGAAGATTGGCTAATGGGATTGATGGGAGCGGCAGTTTACTCGCTCGCCGTCGGATCCTTACAAGGCACCCCGATCTACGTCCACGATATCTCCGTCTCTTCCTCATGCGAATGACGGGGATTTGGGCCTTGTTGGGTGTCTGTAGGATATCCTTCGCGGCCACCTCATTGAAGAAAAAATCTTTGTCCAATACGAGGTGAGTAATCGCTGTCCTGATATCCAGAAGCTCTTTTTGGTTATAAGAGACGATGGCAGACACATTATGTACAAAATAAATTACAAATAAAGCGGAAAATCCACCTCTACGCAGACAACACCATTTTGTATACATCTGGCCCTTCATTGGACACTGTGTTAACAAACCTCCAAACGAGCTTCAATGCCATACAACACTCCTTCCGTAGCCTCCAACTGCTCTTAAACGCTAGTAAAACTAAATGCATGCTCTTCAATCGAACACTGCTTGCACCCGCCCACCCGACTAGAATCACTACTCTCGACGGGTCTGACCTAGAGTATGTGGACAACTACAAATACCTAGGTGTCTGGTTAGACCGTAAACTCTCCTTCCAGACTCACATTAAGCATCTCCAATCCAAAGTTAAATCTAGAATTGACTTCATATTTCGCAACAAAGCCTCCTTCACTCATTCTGCCAAACATGCCCTCGTAAAACTGACTATCCTACCGATCCTTGACTTCGGCGATGTCATTTACAAAATAGCCTCCAACACTCTACTCAGCAAATTGGATGTAGTCTATCACAGTGCCATCCGGTTTGTCACCAAAGCCCCATACACTACCCACCACTGTGACCTGTACACTCTTGTTGGCTGGCCCTCACTACATATTTGTCGCCAAACCCACTGGCTCCAGGTCATCTATAAATCATTGCTAGGCAAATCCCTGCCTTATCTTAGCTCATTGGTCACCATAGCAACACCCACCCGTAGTATGCGCTCCAGCAGGTATATCTCACTGGTCATCCCCAAAGCCAACACCTCCTTTGGCCGCCATTCCTTCCAGTTCTCTGCTGCTAATGACTGGAACGAACTGCAAAAATCTCTGAAGCTGGAGACACTTATCTCCCTCACTAACTTTAAGCATCAGTTGTCAGAGCACCTTACCGATCACTGCACCTGTACACAGCCCATCTGTAATTAGCCCACCCAACTACCTCATCCCCATATTGTTATTTATTTTGCTAATTTGCACCTCAGTATCTCTATTTGCACATCTTCTTCTGCACATCTATCATTCCAGTGTTAATACTAATTGTAACTATTTTGCACTATGGCCTATTTATTGCCTTACCTCCATAACTTACTACATTTGCACACACTGTATATAGATTTTCTATTGTGTTATTGACTATACGTTTTGTTTACCCCATATGTAACTCTGTGTTGTTGTTTTTGTCGCACTGCTTTGCTTTATCTTGGCCAGGTCGCAGTTGTAAATGAGAACTTGTTCTCAACTGGCTTACCTGGTTAAATAAAGGGGAAATAAATAAAAACAACAACTCAGCAGCGAAGTGGCGCATCGCTTAACAATCATCTGTCCTCGGTTGCAACTACCAAGTTCCAAGAACTTGACTGGCCTGCCCAGAGCCCTGACCTCAACCCCCTCCTGAGTGGCGCAGTGGTCTAAGGCACTGCATCGCAGTGCTAGCTGTGCCACTAGAGATCCTGTTATCTCCTGAATGACCTGTTTACTTTCAGTGAACCGGCCTGTTATCTCCTGAATGACCTGTTTACTGTCAGTGAACCGGCCTGTTATCTCCTGAAGGGAAGGCCCTTTCCTGTTTCAACATGGGAATGCCCCCGTGCACAAAGTGAGGTCCATACAGAAATGCTTGGTCGAGATCAGTGTGGAAGAACTTGACTGGCCTGCAAAGAGCCCTGACCTCGACCCCATCAAACACCTTTGGGATGAATTGGAACGCCGACTGCGAGCCAGGCCTAATCGCCCACCATCAGTGCCCGACCTCACTAATGCTCTTGTGGCTGAATGGAAGCAAGTCCCCGCAGCAATGTTCCAACATCTAGTGGAAAGCCTTCCCAGAAGAGTGGAGGCTGTTATAGCAGCAAAGGGGGGGACCAACTCCATATTAATGCCCAGGATTTTGGAATGAGATGTTCGATGAGCAGGTGTCCACATACTTTTGGTAATGTAGTGTATATATATTGCTCGTCCTAATATTGATATATTTCTTAATTCCATTATTTTACTTTAGATTTGTCTGTATTGTTGTGTATTGTTAGATACAGTGGGGGGAAAAAGTATTTAGTCAGCTACCAATTGTGCAAGTTCTCCCACTTAAAAAGATGAGAGAGGCCTGTAATTTTCATCATAGGTACACGTCAACTATGACAGACAAAATGAGAAAAAAAAATCCAGAAAATCACATTGTAGGATTTTTAATGAATTTATTTGCAAATTATGGTGGAAAATAAGTATTTGGTCAATAACAAAAGTTTCTCAATACTTTGTTATTTACCCTTTGTTGGCAATGACACAGGTCAAACATCTTCTGTAAGTCTTCACAAGGTTTTCACACACTGTTGCTGGTATTTTGGTCACCATTGGTCACCATAGCAGCACCCACCCGTAGTCTGCGCTCCAGCAGGTATATCTCACTGGTCATTCCCAAAGCCAACACCTCCTTTGGCCGCCATTCCTTCCAGTTCTCTGCTGCCAATGACTGGAACGAATTGCAAAAATCTCTGAAGCTGGAGACTCTTATCTCCCTCAATAACTTTAAGCATCAGTTGTCAGAGCACCTTACCGATCACTGCACCTGTACACAGCCCATCTGAAATTAGCCCACCCAACAACCTCATCCCTATATTGTTATTTAATTTGCTCTTTTGCACCCCAGTATCTCTATTTGCACATAATCTCTTGCACATCTAGCATTCCAGTGTTAATACTATTGTAATTATTCTGCACTATAGCCTATTTATTGCCTTACCTCCATAACTTGCTACATTTGCACACACTGTATATATATTTTCTGTTGTATTTCTGACTTTATGTTTTTTTTACCCCATATGTAACTCTGTGTTGTTTTTGTTGCACTACTTTGCTTTGTCTTGGCCAGGTCGCAGTTGTAAATGAGAACCTGTTCTCAACTGGCTTACCTGGTTAAATAAAGGTGAAATAAAAATAAATAAAAATAAAATAAATTCTGGCCCATTCCTCCATGCAGATCTCCTCTAGAGCAGTGATGTTTTGGGGCTGTCGCTGGGCAACACAGACTTTCAACTCCCTCCAAAGATTTTCTATGGGGTTGAGATCTGGAGACTGGCTAGGCCACTCCAGGACCTTGAAATGCTTCTTACGAAGCCACTCCTTCGTTGCCCGGGCGGTGTGTTTGGGATCATTGTCATGCTGAAAGACCCAGCCACGTTTCATCTTCAATGCCCTTGCTGATGGAAGGAGGTTTTCACTCAAAATCTCACGATACATGGCCCCATTCATTCTTTCCTTTACACGGATCAGTCGTCCTGGTCCCTTTGCAGAAAAACAGCCCCAAATCATGATGTTTCCACCCCCATGCTTCACAGTAGGTATGGTGTTCTTTGGATGCAACTCAGCATTCTTTGTCCTCCAAACACGACGAGTTGAGTTTTTACCAAAAAGTTATATTTTGGTTTCACCTGACCATATGACATTCTCCCAATCCTCTTCTGGATCATCCAAATGCACTCTAGCAAACTTCAGACGGGCCTGGACATGTACTGGCTTAAGCAGGCGGACACGTCTGGCACTGCAGGATTTGAGTCCCTGGCGGCGTAGTGTGTTACTGATGGTAGGCTTTGTTACTTTGGTCCCAGCTCTCTGCAGGTCATTCACTAGGTCCCCCCGTGTGGTTCTGGGATTTTTGCTCACCGTTCTTGTGATCATTTTGACCCCACGGGGTGAGATCTTGCGTGGAGCCCCAGATCGAGGGAGATTATCAGTGGTCTTGTATGTCTTCCATTTCCTAATAATTGCTCCCACAGTTGATTTCTTCAAACCAAGCTGCTTACCTATTGCAGATTCAGTCTTCCCAGCCTGGTGCAGGTCTACAATTTTGTTTCTGGTGTCCTTTGACAGCTCTTTGGTCTTGGCCATAGTGGAGTTTGGAGTGTGACTGTTTGAGGTTGTGGACAGGTGTCTTTTATACTGATAACAAGTTCAAACAGGTGCCATTAATACAGGTAACGAGTGGAGGACAGAGGAGCCTCTTAAAGAAGAAGTTACAGGTCTGTGAGAGCCAGAAATCTTGCTTGTTTGTAGGTGACCAAATACTTATTTTCCACCATAATTTGCAAATAAATTCATCTATTTTTTTTTCTTCTCAATTTGTCTGTCATAGTTGACGTGTACCTATGATGAAAATTACAGGCCTCTCTCATCTTTTTAAGTGGGAGAACTTGCACAATTGGTGGCTGACTAAATACTTTTTTCCCCACTGTATTACTGCACTGTTGGAATACAAGCATTTCGCTAAACCCGCAATAACCTCTGGGTACGCGACCAATACAAATGGATTTGATTTTGATGTGATTTCTTGTGGTCCCTAGTGTAGTTAAACACACCCTGACCCAAATTGTAACCCTAAACCTAACCGCTAGACAGCGAGTGTTACAGAGAAACAGGTTTATATAGCAGATAGTGTGTGACAACAGACTGCCAGTCACTCATTAAAATATCTGTTTGACAACAGACTGCCAGTCACTCATTAAAACATCTGTTTGACAACAGACTGCCAGTCACTCGTTAAAACATCTATTTAACAACCGACTGCCAGTCACTCGTTAAAACATCTGTTTGACAACAGACTGCCAGTCACTCATTAAAAGATTTGTTTAACAACAGACTGCCAGTCACTCATTAAAAGATTTGTTTAAGAACAGACTGCCAGTCACTCATTAAAACATCTGTTTGACAACAGACTGCCAGTCACTCATTAAAACATCTGTTTGACAACAGACTGCCAGTCACTCATTAAAACATTTGTTTAACAACAGACTGCCAGTCACTCATTAAAACATCTTTGACAACAGACTGCCAGTCACTCATTAAAAGATTTGTTTAAGAACAGACTGCCAGTCACTCATTAAAATATTTGTTTAACAACAGACTGCCAGTCACTCATTAAAAGATTTGTTTAACAACAGACTGCCAGTCACTCATTAAAAGATTGACAACAGACTGCCAGTCACTCATTAAAACATCTGTTTGACAACAGACTGCCAGTCACTCATTAAAAGATTTGTTTAACAACAGACTGCCAGTCACTCATTAAAAGATTTGTTTAAGAACAGACTGCCAGTCACTCATTAAAACATCTGTTTGACAACAGACTGCCAGTCACTCATTAAAACATTTGTTTAACAACAGACTGCCAGTCACTCATTAAAACATCTTTGACAACAGACTGCCAGTCACTCATTAAAAGATTTGTTTAAGAACAGACTGCCAGTCACTCATTAAAATATTTGTTTAACAACAGACTGCCAGTCACTCATTAAAAGATTTGTTTAACAACAGACTGCCAGTCACTCATTAAAAGATTTGTTTAACAACAGACTGCCAGTCACTCATTAAAACATCTGTTTGACAACAGACTGCCAGTCACTCATTAAAACATTTGTTTAACAACAGACTGCCAGTCACTCATTAAAACATAATGTGTTCTGTTTCCAGATGCTCTGAGGATCTGACTGGTTGATACCTGTGGAGATGAGAGTAAATAGAAGCCTCTTGACAGTGTTCCCCATTTAGTTTGGTTCTCTAACCCTCTGAGTCTGGTGTGTGTCGACAGGCTGCTGCTGCCCACGAGAGCACTTCAGACTGACTCAGACACTTCTCTACAGGATACGGCCAGGCAACCTGACAGGCACATGTGCAAACTAGGCCTGAGCAGAGAGAAGAGGAGACAGGAGAGGCGAGGAGAGGATTGGGGGAGGAGAAGAGAGGAGGAGGAGAGGATTGGGGGAGGAGAAGAGAGGAGGAGGAGAGGAGAAGAGAGGAGACTGGAAGAGAGGAGAGGAGAGGAATTACCTGTTTACTATCAGTGGAAGGGCCTGTTATCTCCTGAATGACCTGTTTACTGTCAGTGGAAGGGCCTGTTATCTCCTGAATGACCCGTTTACTGTCAGTTGAAGGGCCTGTTATCTCCTGAATGATCTGTTTACTGTCAGTGGAAGGGCCTGTTATCTCCTGAATGGTCTGTTTACTGTCAGTGGAAGGGCCTGTTATCTCCTGAATGACCCGTTTACTGTCAGTTGAAGGGCCTGTTATCTCCTGAATGATCTGTTTACTGTCAGTGGAAGGGCCTGTTATCTCCTGAATGGTCTGTTTACTGTCAGTGGAAGGGCCTGTTATCTCCTGAATTACCTGTTTACTCTCAGTGGAAGGGCCTGTTATCTCCTGAATGACCTGTTTCACACTGGTAGGGCCATGACATGACACATTTCCTCTCTCTCTCTCTCTGTGTCTCTCTCTCTCTCTCTCTCTCTCTCCCTCTCTCTCTGTGTATGTCTCTCTGTCTCTCTCTGTCTCTCTCTCTCTCTCTCTCTCTCTCTCTCTCTGTCTCTCTCTCTCTCTCTCTCTCTCTCTCTCTCTCTCTGTCTCTCTCTCTCTCTGTGTATGTCTCTCTCTCTCTCTCTCTCTGTCTCTCTCTCTCTATCTCTCTCTCTCTCTCCTCTCTCTCTCTCTCTCTCTCTCTCTCTCTCTCTCTCTCTCTCTCTCTCTCTCTCTCTCTCTCTCTCTCTGTGTCTCTCTCTGTGTCTCTCTCTCTCTCTGTCTCTCTTTCTCGCTCTCTCTGTCTCTCTCTCTCTCTGTCTCTCTCTCTGTCTCTCTCTCTCTCTCTCTCTCTCTCTCTCTCTCTCTCTCTCTCTCTGTCTCTCTCTCTCTCTCTCTCTCTCTCTCTCTCTCTCTCTCTCTCTCTCTCTCTCTCTGTGTCTCTCTCTGTGTCTCTCTCTGTGTCTCTCTCTCTCTCTGTCTCTCTTTCTCGCTCTCTCTGTCTCTCGCTCTCTCTGTCTCTCTCTCTGTCTCTCTCTCTCTCTCTCTCTCTCTGTCTCTGTCTCTCTCTCTCTCTCTCTCTCTCTCTCTCTCTCTCTCTCTCTCTCTCTGTGTCTCTCTCTGTGTCTCTCTCTGTGTCTCTCTCTCTCTCTGTCTCTCTTTCTCGCTCTCTCTGTCTCTCTTTCTCGCTCTCTCTGTCTCTCGCTCTCTCTGTCTCTCTCTCTGTCTCTCTCTCTCTGTCTCTCTCTCTCTCTCTCTCTCTCTCTCTCTCTCTCTCTCTCTCTGTCTCTCTCTCTCTCTCTCTCTCTCTCTCTCTCTCTCTCTCTCTCTCTTTCTCTCTCTCTCTGTGTCTCCCCCTCGCTCCCCAGATTGCTCCAAATCCAGCGCCTCTAAGGGTTCCAGTTCCTCCTCTGGCCCCAGCTCTAACCTCAACCTGCCCCAGTCCTTTGGCAGTGCCATGGGCTTCTCTCTCTCTGAGACGCTCCCCTCCACCCCTGCTGGACTCCCCAGTTTCGCCCAGAACTCCTCCGTGTCTGACCCCGCTGGCCCCCTTCTCCCCCCCCAGGACAGTATAACCCACATGGCTCCCAGCTCCGACCCCAACAGATGCTGGCCCATCCGGCCCACCCTGAGGAACGAGCTGGACACCTTCTCCGTCCACTTCTACATCTTCTTTGGTCCGAACATCTCTGTTCCTCCGGACAGGGCTGCTGTGTTCGCCATTAACCTCATGCCTGTCCTGGACAGTGGGGGAGTCCTCAATATGGAGCTCAAACTCAACCTGGTGAGTGTCAACATTTCATTACAAGATGTGTTTTGTACCTTGTAAGTTTTCCCTCTCTCACACAACCACACAGTGGGAAGGAAGTTTGCTATTATTGTACTGTCTTGTTTAAACACAGAATAAAGTCCTGACAATTTTCTGGTAATTATGTTGTACCTAGCTCTTAGGTACAGAGATACTAAAGCTACCTTCCCTGAGCGTTTTGTTGGTTAAATACTCAGGCTAGCATTTCCTTCTAGCAGTGGAATCCCACTATGTTTTACATTTCCATGTCCACACCACCAGACAGACTGACAGACTGACAGACTGACAGACAATGTATGGCAGCAGTACATCTTATCTACCTATCTCTCCCAGGAGTAATGGTTCTTAGACTGTCATGGTTCGTCCTTGTCCCCCTCTGCCTTAGTTCCAGGAAGGGAAATAGGCCTATTCTCATATTAGGAAGGGAAATAGGCCTATGTTCGTACCAGGAAGTGAAATAGGCTTATTTTCGTACCAGGAAGTGAAATAGGCCTATTTTCATACAATCCAAGGCATTAAGGCATTAGTTACAGTATGCAGCCATCACAGTGTTACAACCTAAAGCCATCACAGTGTTACAACCTAAAGCCATCACAGTGTTACAACCTAAAGCCATCACAGTGTTACAACCTAAAGCCATCACAGTGCTACAACCTAAACCCATCACAGTGCTACAACCTAAACCCATCACAGTGTTACAACCTAAAGCCATCACAGTGTTACAACCTAAAGCCATCACAGTGTTACAACCTAAAGCCATCACAGTGTTACAACCTAAAGCCATCACAGTGTTACAACCTAAAGCCATCAGAGTGTTACAACCTAAAGCCATCACAGTGTTACAACCTAAAGCCATCACAGTGAACAGCAGCATGCAGAACTACACCACCCAGAGGTTCAGTGAGAGACCCAAATGGCACCCTATTCCCTATATAGTGCACTACTTTAGACCAGAGAATGGCACCCTATTCCCTATATAGTGCACTACTTTAGACCAGAGAATGGCACCCTATTCCCTATATGGTGCACTACTTTAGACCAGAGAATGGCACCCTATTCCCTATATAGTGCACTACTTTAGACCAGAGAATGGCACCCTATTCCCTATATAGTGCACTACTTTAGACCAGAGAATGGAACCCTATTCCCTATATAGTGCACTACTTTAGACCAGAGAATGGCACCCTATTCCCTATATGGTGCACTACTTTAGACCAGAGAATGGCACCCTATTCCCTAAGTGGTGCACTACTTTAGACCAGAGAATGGCACCCTATTCCCTCTATAGTGCACTACTTTAGACCAGAGAATGGCACCCTATTCCCTTTATAATGCACTACTTTAGACCAGAGAATGGCACCCTATTCCCTATATAGTGCACTACTTTAGACCAGAGAATGGCACCCTATTCCCTATATAGTGCACTACTTTAGACCAGAGCCCTATGGCCACTAAATAGGGAAGTGTTCCAGTTGGAACACACATTTTTATTTTCTGACTCTATCCAGTAACGTCATCTAGTTCTCCTCAGATAGATATATAGATATAGAAAGATCTGGAAAGGAGAGGGAATTAAAGAGCAGAGAGGGAGGTGAAATGAATGCAGGGGAGTGAGCCCCACTGGAAGACTGATGGGAGTGTAGGGGAGTGAGCCCCACTGGAAGACTGATGGGAGTGTAGGGGATATACATGCCCGTCTGAAGTTTGCCAATGAACATCTGAATGATTCAGAGGAGAACTGGGTGAAAGTGTTGTGGTCAGATGAGACCAAAATGGAGCTCTTTGGCATCAACTAAACTCGCCGTGTTTGGAGGAGGAGGAATGCTGCCTATGACCCCAAGAACACCATCCCCACCGTCAAACATGGAGGTGGAAACATTATGCTTTGGGGGTGTTTTTCTGCTAAGGGGACAGGACAACTTCACCGCATCAAAGGGACGATGGACGGGGCCATGTACCGTCAAATCTTGGGTGAGAACCTCCTTCCCTCAGCCAGGGCATTGAAAATGGGTCGTGGATGGGTATTCCAGCATGACAATGACCCAAAACATACGGCCAAGGCAACAAAGGAGTAGCTCAAGAAGAAGCACATTAAGGTCCTGGAGTGGCCTAGCCAGTCTCCAGACCTTAATCCCATAGAAAATATGTGGAGGGAGCTGAAGGTTCGACTTGCCAAACGTCAGCCTCGAAACCTTAATGACTTGGAGAAGATCTGCAAAGAGGAGTGGGACAAATCCCCCCTGAGATGTGTGCAAACCTGGTGGTGGGGGGTGGTGTACAGAAGATAGCCCGATTTGGTAAATGACCAAGTCCATATTATGGCAAGAACAGCTCAAATAAGCAAAGAGAAACGACAGTCCATCATTACTTTAAGACATGAAGGTCAGTCAATACGGAACATTTCAAGTACTTTGAACGTTTCTTCAAGTGCAGTCGCAAAAGCCATCAAGCGCTATGATGAAACTGGCTGTCATGAGGACCGCCACAGGAATGGAAGACCCAGAGTTACCTCTGCTGCAGAGGATAAGTTCATTAGAGTTACCAGCCTCAGAAATTGCAGCCCAAATAAATGCTTCACAGAGTTCAAGTCACAGACGCATCTCAACATCAACTGTTCAGAGGGGACTGTGTTAATCAGGCCTTCATGGTCGAATTGCTGCAAAGAATCCACTACTAAAGGACACCAATAAGAAGAAGAGACCTGCTTGGGCCAAGAAGCACGAGCAATGGACATTAGACCGGTGGAAATGTGTCCTTTGGTCTGATGAGTCCAAATTTGAGATGTATGGTTCCAACCGCCGTGTTTTTGTGAGATGCGGTGTGGGTGAACGGATGATCTCCACATGTGTATTTCCCATCTTAAAGCATGGAGGAGGAGGTGTTATGGTGTGAGGGTGCTTTGCTGGTGACACTGTCTGTGATTTATTTAGAATTCAAGGCACACTTAACCAGCATGGCTACCACAGCATTCTGCCGTGAAACGCTTAGTGGGCTATCATTTATTTTTCAACACGACAATGACCCAACACACCTCCAGGCTGTGTAAGGGCTATTTGACCAAGAAGGAGAGTGATGGAGTTCTGCATCAGATTACCTGGCCTCCACAATCCCCTGACCTCGACCCAATTGAGATGGTTTGGGATGAGTCGGACTGCAGAGTGAAGGAAAATCAGCAAACAAGTGCTCAGCATTTATGGGAACTCTTTCAAGACTGTTGGAAAACCATTCCAGGTGAAGCTGGTTGAGAGAATGCCAAGAGTGTGCAAAGCTGTCATCAAGGCAAAGGGTGGCTATTTGAATAATCTCAAATATAAAATATATTTTGATTTGTTTAACACTTTTTTGGTTATTACATGATTCCATATGTGTTATTTCATAGTTTTGATGTCTTCACTATTATTCTACAATGTAAAAATAAAGAAAAACCCTTGAATGAGTAGGTGTTCTAAAAATGTTTGACTGGTACTGTACACCAATGGGATATTGGAGCACCATTTTGAAGAGTCAGGCGTGGATAGAGCACCAACTTTGTTGAGTTTAGAAATCTGTCATAAACTGGGTCATCAATCCATCCAAATAGCTGATCCCGTGGATACTCACTGTTGGTGCAAGGACAACTTCTGCTATTTCTCTAAGAGATGCATATAATGTATAACAACAACGAGTAAAAATAACATGGCAGCAACAACAGGAAGTACCAGTACCGAGTCAATGTGCAGCCAGTGGTGGAAAAAGTACCCACTTGTCATACTTGAGTAAAAGTAAAATACTACTTGAGTAAAAGGCTAAAGGTATTTGGTTTTAAATATACTTAATTATACAAAATTAATGCAATTGCTTAAATATACTTAAGTATCAAAAGTAAAAGTATAACTAATTTCACATTCCTTATATTAAGCAAACCAGACGGCACCATTTTTGTTTTTTTATATACATTTACAGATAGCCAGGGGAACACTCCAACACTCAGACATCATTTACAGATAGCCAGGGGCACACTCCAACACTCAGACATCATTTACAGATAGCCAGGGTCACACTCCAACACTCAGACATCATTTACAGATAGCCAGGGGCACACTCCAACACTCAGACATAATTTACAGATAGCCAGGGGCACACTCCAACACTCAGACATCATTTACAGATAGCCAGGGGCACACTCCAACACTCAGACATCATTTACAGATAGCCAGGGGCACACTCCAACACTCAGACATCATTTACAGATAGCCAGGGGAACACTCCAACATTCAGGCATAATTTACAAATGAAACATTTGTGTTTAGTGAGTCCGCCAGATCAGAGGCATTAGGGATGACCAGGGATGTTCTCTTGACAAGTCTGTGAATTGGACCATTTTCCTGTCCTGCTAACCATAAGAAATGTAACGAGTACTTTTGGTTGTCAGGGAAAATGTATGGAGTAAAAAGTACAATATTTTCTTTAGGAATGTAGTGGAGTAAAAGTAAAAGTAGTCAAAAAATATAAATAGTAAAGTAAAGATACCCCAAAAAACGACTTAAGTATTTGTCGCGGTCGTTGAGAGACGGGTCAGACCAAGGTCAGAACAAGGTCAGGAGGTGCAGCGTGTCGCGGTCTTTGAGAGACGGGTCAGACCAAGGTCAGACCAAGGTCAGCGTGATATGCGAACATGTTTACTAGAACAGATTAACACTCGACAAAACAACGAAACGTGAATCTCAAACAGTGGCTCCAACACAACAAGCCAAACACCAGTCAAGATCCCACAACTAAGGTAGGCAACCGGGCTACCTAAGTATGATCCCCAATCAGAGACAACGAGCGACAGCTGCCTCTGATTGGGAATCACACCCGGCCAAACATAGAAATACACATACTAGATCCTAAACATAGAATCTAATAACATAGATCTCAAACGACACTCACACCCTGACCCAACCAACAAGAGTTATCTCGATCAGGGCGTGACAGTACTTTACACCACTGTGTGCAGGGGTTCAAGGTAATTGAGGTAGCTATGAACATATAGGTAGGGGTAAAGTGACTAGGCAACAGGATAGATAATAGACAGTAGCAGCAGTATACTGTAGGTAGGGGTAAAGTGACTAGACAACAGGATAGATAATAGACAGTAGCAGCAGTATACTGTAGGTAGGGGTAAAGTGACTAGGCAACAGGATAGATAATAGACAGTAGCAGCAGTATACTGTAGGTAGGGGTAAAGTGACTAGACAACAGGATAGATAATAGACAGTAGCAGCAGTATACTGTAGGTAGGGGTAAAGTGACTAGGCAACAGGATAGATAATAGACAGTAGCAGCAGTATACTGTAGGTAGGGGTAAAGTGACTAGACAACAGGATAGATAATAGACAGTAGCAGCAGTATACTGTAGGTAGGGGTAAAGTGACTAGACAACAGGATAGATAATAGACAGTAGCAGCAGTATACTGTAGGTAGGGGTAAAGTGACTAGACAACAGGATAGATAATAGACAGTAGCAGCAGTATACTGTAGGTAGGGGTAAAGTGACTAGGCAACAGGATAGATAATAGACAGTAGCAGCAGTATACTGTAGGTAGGGGTAAAGTGACTAGACAACAGGATAGATAATAGACAGTAGCAGCAGTATACTGTAGGTAGGGGTAAAGTGACTAGGCAACAGGATAGATAATAGACAGTAGCAGCAGTATACTGTAGGTAGGGGTAAAGTGACTAGGCAACAGGATAGATAATAGACAGTAGCAGCAGTATACTGTAGGTAGGGGTAAAGGGACTAGACAACAGGATAGATAATAGACAGTAGCAGCAGTATACTGTAGGTAGGGGTAAAGTGACTAGACAACAGGATGGATAATAGACAGTAGCAGCAGTATACTGTAGGTAGGGGTAAAGTGACTAGGCAACAGGATAGATAATAGACAGTAGCAGCAGTATACTGTAGGTAGGGGTAAAGGGACTAGACAACAGGATAGATAATAGACAGTAGCAGCAGTATACTGTAGGTAGGGGTAAAGTGACTAGACAACAGGATAGATAATAGACAGTAGCAGCAGTATACTGTAGGTAGGGGTAAAGTGACTAGGCAACAGGATAGATAATAGACAGTAGCAGAAGTATACTGTAGGTAGGGGTAAAGGGACTAGACAACAGGATAGATAATAGACAGTAGCAGCAGTATACTGTAGGTAGGGGTAAAGGGACTAGACAACAGGATAGATAATAGACAGTAGCAGCAGTATACTGTAGGTAGGGGTAAAGTGACTAGACAACAGGATGGATAATAGACAGTAGCAGCAGTATACTGTAGGTAGGGGTAAAGTGACTAGACAACAGGATAGATAATAGACAGTAGCAGCAGTATACTGTAGGTAGGGGTAAAGGGACTAGACAACAGGATAGATAATAGACAGTAGCAGCAGTATACTGTAGGTAGGGGTAAAGTGACTAGGCAACAGGATAGATAATAGACAGTAGCAGCAGTATACTGTAGGTAGGGGTAAAGGGACTAGACAACAGGATAGATAATAGACAGTAGCAGCAGTATACTGTAGGTAGGGGTAAAGTGACTAGACAACAGGATAGATAATAGACAGTAGCAGCAGTATACTGTAGGTAGGGGTAAAGTGACTAGACAACAGGATAGATAATAGACAGTAGCAGCAGTATACTGTAGGTAGGGGTAAAGGGACTAGACAACAGGATAGATAATAGACAGTAGCAGCAGTATACTGTAGGTAGGGGTAAAGTGACTAGACAACAGGATAGATAATAGACAGTAGCAGCAGTATACTGTAGGTAGGGGTAAAGTGACTAGGCAACAGGATAGATAATAGACAGTAGCAGCAGTATACTGTAGGGAGGGGTAAAGTGACTAGGCAACAGGATAGATAATAGACAGTAGCAGCAGTATACTGTAGGTAGGGGTAAAGTGACTAGACAACAGGATGGATAATAGACAGTAGCAGCAGTATACTATAGGTAGGGGTAAAGGGACTAGACAACAGGATAGATAATAGACAGTAGCAGCAGTATACTGTAGGTAGGGGTAAAGTGACTAGGCAACAGGATAGATAATAGACAGTAGCAGCAGTATACTGTAGGTAGGGGTAAAGGGACTAGACAACAGGATAGATAATAGACAGTAGCAGCAGTATACTGTAGGTAGGGGTAAAGGGACTAGACAACAGGATAGATAATAGACAGTAGCAGCAGTATACTGTAGGTAGGGGTAAAGTGACTAGACAACAGGATAGATAATAGACAGTAGCAGCAGTATACTGTAGATAGGGGTAAAGTGACTAGGCAACAGGATAGATAATAGACAGTAGCAGCAGTATACTGTAGGTAGGGGTAAAGTGACTAGACAACAGGATAGATAATAGACAGTAGCAGCAGTATACTGTAGGTAGGGGTAAAGTGACTAGACAACAGGATAGATAATAGACAGTAGCAGCAGTATACTGTAGGTAGGGGTAAAGTGACTAGACAACAGGATAGATAATAGACAGTAGCAGCAGTATACTGTAGGTAGGGGTAAAGTGACTAGGCAACAGGATAGATAATAGACAGTAGCAGCAGTATAGTGTAGGTAGGGGTAAAGTGACTAGACAACAGGATAGATAATAGACAGTAGCAGCAGTATACTGTAGGTAGGGGTAAAGTGACTAGGCAACAGGATAGATAATAGACAGTAGCAGCAGTATACTGTAGGTAGGGGTAAAGGGACTAGACACAGGATAGATAATAGACTGTGGCAGCAGTGTGTGTGTGGCGTCAGTATGCATGTTTTGTGAGTGTGTGTGTGTGTGTGTGTGTGTTGGGGTGTCAGTGTAAGCATGTGTGTGTGTGTGTGTGTGTGTGTGTGTGTGTTGGGGTGTCAGTGTGTGGATAGAGTCCAGTGTGTGTGCATAGTTAGTGCAGGAGAGTTGTTTGTGCATGAGAGGGTCAATGCAGGTAAAGCACACACTAAATCCTGCAAGTGCTGAAAGATTATCAGGAGAAACAACAGTCCCTCTATTCCATCAACATCAAGAATCCCCTACTTTACTCAAGGTTATTTATTTGTCAAGATTTTTTACAAAGGAAGTTTCCCACTCGGTGCTGTCAAAGGTGAACAACCGGTAGCTTTGCAACCCTAGTGTTGTCCCCTCAACAATTATTGCAAATTGGTCAGTTCTGCTCTGAGAGAACAACAGTGACTCATAGTTCACTGTAAAAAGTGGGAAGGCTTGTTAATGTAAAGTGTGTTTACTGATTGGTCTGTTACATTTGGTTTGTTCAAACTATTCTATTCAATTTGTCTAAAATCAAATAACCAATTTGACAGTTCAATGTGATTTTCTGAATTGAATGAAAGCTTTTAAATTGCTTTTCAACATCTGATGTCACCATCTGACGACGCACTCAACTTACACCATAACACTACAATTCACCAACATCAACTTGTAACATAACTAAAACAAGGAAAGAAGTAGCCAACACTTTTATTTGTGGTTATGCACTCACCTGCCAGTTTATTAAGTACACCACCCCTTTCACAGAAATGGTTCGCTCCTACAGACAGTGAGTCATGTGGCCGTGGCTTGCTATATAAAGCAGGCAGACCGGCATCGAGGCATTCAGTTACCGTTCGATTGAATGATAGAATGGGCAAAACGAGTGACCTAAGCGAATTTGAGCGTGGTATGATCGTCGGTGCCAAGCGTGCCAGAACCAGTATCTCAGAGACGGCCGCCCTCCTGGGCTTTTCATGCACGACAGCGTCTAAGGTTTACCTAGAATGGAGCGACAAACCAAAAACATCCAGTCTGCGGAAGTCCTGTCAGAGAAAACAGCTTGTGGATGAGAATGGCAAGAATTGTGCAAGCTAATTATCGGGCCACAAACAGACAAATAACGGCTCAGTACAACAGTGGTGTGCAGAACGGCATCTCGGAACGCACAACCCGTCGGTCCTTGTCACGGATGGGCTATTGCAGCAGACGACCACAACGGGTTCCACTCCTATCAGCTAAAAACAAGAAGAAGCGTCTCCAGTCGTCACGCGATCACCAACACTGGACAACTGAGGAGTGGAATAGCATCGCCTGGAACATGACAGCGAGTTCAGTTTATTTGAGTGGCCTGTGCAGTGCCCAGACCTCAACCCAATAGAGCATCTTTGGGATGAGATGGAACAGGCTGTTCACAGCATGAAAGTACCGCCGTCAAATCTGCAGCAACTGCGTGATGCAGTCGCGTCAGCATGGACCAACATCCCTGTGGAAAGTTTCAGACACCTTGTAGAATGCCCCGAGAAATTCAGGCTGTTCCGGAAGCAAAGGGGGATCTGGTACTAGATGGGTGTACCTAATGAACTGGCCAGTGATTTGTATATTGTTCTAAATTGTTTTACAACAAACTTCTAATGTTCGGTAATATGTTACTGTAGCTTCTTAACACAAGCCACAGTTCTTAGGGTGAATGATACATCCCATGGTTTGTGGGACCTGCAGTTCTTAGACCCCAACAGAAACGGTGTGACACCTTTAAACAGAAACGGTGTGTCACCTTTAAACAGTGTGTTATAGTCATCACCTAGCAGGATGTTGTTATATAGTCATCACCTAGCAGGATGTTGTTATGTAGTCATCACCTAGCAGGATGTTGTTATATAGTCATCACCTAGCAGGATGTTGTTATGTTATATAGTCATCACCTAGCAGGATGTTGTTATATAGTCATCACCTAGCAGGATGTTGTTATGTAGTCATCACCTAGCAGGATGTTGTTATATAGTCATCACCTAGCAGGATGTTGTTATGTTATATAGTCATCACCTAGCAGGATGTTGTTATATAGTCATCACCTAGCAGGATGTTGTTATGTAGTCATCACCTAGCAGGATGTTGTTATGTTATATAGTCATCACCTAGCAGGATGTTGTTATATAGTCATCACCTAGCAGGATGTTGTTATATAGTCATCACCTAGCAGGATGTTGTTATGTAGTCATCACCTAGCAGGATGTTGTTATGTTATATAGTCATCACCTAGCAGGATGTTGTTATATAGTCATCACCTAGCAGGATGTTGTTATATAGTCATCACCTAGCAGGATGTTGTTATGTAGTCATCACCTAGCAGGATGTTGTTATATAGTCATCACCTAGCAGGATGTTGTTATGTAGTCATCACCTAGCAGGATGTTGTTATATAGTCATCACCTAGCAGGATGTTGTTATGTTATATAGTCATCACCTAGCAGGATGTTGTTATATAGTCATCACCTAGCAGGATGTTGTTATATAGTCATCACCTAGCAGGATGTTGTTATATAGTCATCACCTGTCTTGAGATGTTGCTTCAATATATCCACATAATTGTCCTTCCTCGTGATGCCATCTATTTTGTGAAGTGCACCAGTCCCTCCTGCATCAAAGCACCCCCACAGCATGATGCTGCCACCCTTGTGCCTCACGGTTGGGATGGTGTTCTTCGGCTTGCAAGCCGTCCCCTTTTTCCTCCAAACATAACGATGCTCATTATGGCCAAACAGTTCTATTTTTGTTTCATCAGACCAGAGGACATTTCTCCAAAAAGTACGATCTTTGTCCCCATGTGCAGTTGCAAACCGTAGTCTGGCTTTTTTATGCCGGTTTTGGAGCAGTGGCTTCTTCCTTGCTGAGCGGCCTTTCAGGTTATGTCGATATAGGACTCGTTTTACTTTGGATATAGATACTTTTGTACCTGTTTCCTCCAGCATCTTCACAAGGTCCTTTGCTGTTGTTCTGGGATTGATTTGCACTTTTCGGACCAAAGTACGTTCATCTCTAGGAGACAGAACGCGTCTCCTTCCTGAGCGGTATGACGGCTGCGTGGTCCCATGGTGTTTATACTTGCGTACTATGGTTTGTACAGCTGATGGGATCCTCCTCTTTTTAATAGAGGCCATCACTCTGTTTTCTCATGCAATTGCATAGCCTATAGAAATGTTACGCAACATCAGCTCATGGGGCTCTCATGAAGTGTTTGATTAGATTTTCAATCACATTTGCATTGACGTCAGAGTGATTAGAGGGACAATAGAGTGCTGAGTACCAGGCAGTTAGCAAGTTGGGTAGGCTACTAATGACCAGCAGCAGCATCAGCGCTTGGAGAAGCCTAGTTACCCTGACTAAACGGTCACGTGGAGTTTGACTGCCTTCATGACTCGTGACCGCCGGTGTGGCGGTAATACGGTCGCAGTAACAGCCCCAATCACAGCCGCAATATTTGTGGCCCGTTGCCAAGAAAAAAGGTCAACCAGTGGAGCACAAACACCATTGTAAACACCACCTTTATTTATCTTCCCCCACTATTCGTACTACAACTATTTGCACATTGATAAAACACTGTACATAGCTGAAATATAACAATTGAAATACCTGTATCTTTTTTTAAACCTTTTTGAGTGCAATGTTCACTGTTCATTTCTAATCGTTTGTTGTTGATTTTGTTACATTTGTTTCTTCTGTTTTGTTTATTGTCGGTTTCACATGCTTTGACAATGTAACCATATGTTTCCCATGCCAATAAAGCCCAGATGAATTTAATTGAATGGAATTGAGAGAGAGAGAGAAATAGAGAGGGAGATGGAGAAACAGAGATAGACTGACCAAATATCTGCTGTCCTCTAGAGCTTTAAGAGAGAGAGGGAGAGGCTGTCGAGCTGCCATATCCAGTTTGAAGACTGTGAGTCTGCTCCAATGTTTCTCTTTGATGGTTCTCATACAGGAACATCCCATGACGGGGGATTGGCCTACTACAGGGCTCAGCGTTCGCTGTGCTGCCTTCTTAATCTCAACCTCCAGTGTTTCAACTCCATTTTCCGCTCCCAGCTCAGGACTGCAGTGTTGTTGTAAAATGCCATTCCATGCCATGCCCTATCTAACGGAGATGTGTGTTTCCCCTGCAGTCTTCGTTGAGAGGAGAGAACATCACGGTATTTGGCTGTCTGAACCACGGCATGCCCCTGTCCCTGAGAGACAACTCCTCTGTCAAATGTGAATCAGGTAGGAGGAGCTTCTGGTTTGATATAACATATTGCAGAGATAACAGATATCACTATCCCCAGGCGTATTCCCATCAGATAAACGATAAGAAACTTGTGATAAAATAAATCTCTCTCCCTCTCTGTCTGTCTCCCTCCCTCCCTCCCTCCCTCCCTCTCTGTCTGTCTCCCTCCCTCCCTCCCTCCCTCCCTCCCTCCCTCCCTCCCTCCCTCCCTCCCTCCCTCCCTCTCTGTCTCCCTCCCTCCCTCCCTCCCTCCCTCCCTCCCTCCCTCCCTCCCTCCCTCCCTGTCTGTCTCCCTCCCTCTATGTCTCCCTCCCTGTCTCCCTCCCTGTCTCCCTCCCTGTCTGTCTGTCTCCCTCCCTGTCTGTCTCCCTCCCTGTCTGTCTCCCTCCCTCTCTGTCTCCCTCCCTCTCTGTCTCTGCCCCCCCCCCCCTTCTCCAGATTCAGTATCAGGTTTCCTGTTGTCAGTAAACTCCAGCTCCAACGTCACTAAATTGAGGATCCCCTACCCCCAGACGGGCACCTGGTACCTCAGCCTGAGATCCCTCTGTGCCACCGAACATGGGTGAGATACCTGCTAATGCTAACTCTAACTGAGTGTGGGTGAGCTGATGCCCTCCCTGCTCCCTTACGCTCCGTTCTCCCCCATCCTGATGACCCTATAGCTGCTAATAAAGATACAGTAACTATATAGATGCTAATGAAGATACAGTAACTATATAGATGCTAATGAAGATACAGTAACCCTATAGATGCTAATGAAGATACAGTAACTCTATAGATGCTAATGAAGATACAGTAACTCTATAGATGCTAATGAAGATACAGTAACTCTATAGATGCTAATGAAGATACAGTAACTATATAGATGCTAATGAAGATACAGTAACTATATAGATGCTAATGAAGATACAGTAACTCTATAGATGCTAATGAAGATACAGTAACTATATAGATGCTAATGAAGATACAGTAACTATATAGATGCTAATGAAGATACAGTAACTCTATAGATGCTAATGAAGATACAGTAACCCTATAGATGCTAATGAAGATACAGTAACTCTATAGATGCTAATGAAGATACAGTAACTCTATAGATGCTAATGAAGATACAGTAACCCTATAGATGCTAATGAAGATACAGTAACCCTATAGATGCTAATGAAGATACAGTAACCCTATAGATGCTAATGAAGATACAGTAACTATATAGATGCTAATGAAGATACAGTAACCCTATAGATGCTAATGAAGATACAGTAACCCTATAGATGCTAATGAAGATACAGTAACCCTATAGATGCTAATGAAGATACAGTAACCCTATAGATGCTAATGAAGATACAGTAACCCTATATATGCTAATGAAGATACAGTAACCCTATAGATGCTAATGAAGATACAGTAACCCTATAGATGCTAATGAAGATACAGTAACTCTATAGATGCTAATGAAGATACAGTAACCCTATAGATGCTAATGAAGATACAGTAACTCTATAGATGCTAATGAAGATACAGTAACTCTATAGATGCTAATGAAGATACAGTAACCCTATAGATGCTAATGAAGATACAGTAACTATATAGATGCTAATGAAGATACAGTAACTCTATAGATGCTAATGAAGATACAGTAACTCTATAGATGCTAATGAAGATACAGTAACCCTATAGATGCTAATGAAGATACAGTAACTATATAGATGCTAATGAAGATACAGTAACTCTATAGATGCTAATGAAGATACAGTAACCCTATAGATGCTAATGAAGATACAGTAACTCTATAGATGCTAATGAAGATACAGTAACTCTATAGATGCTAATGAAGATACAGTAACTATATAGATGCTAATGAAGATACAGTAACCCTATAGATGCTAATGAAGATACAGTAACTCTATAGATGCTAATGAAGATACAGTAACTCTATAGATGCTAATGAAGATACAGTAACTCTATAGATGCTAATGAAGATACAGTAACTATATAGATGCTAATGAAGATACAGTAACCCTATAGATGCTAATGAAGATACAGTAACTCTATAGATGCTAATGAAGATACAGTAACTCTATAGATGCTAATGAAGATACAGTAACCCTATAGATGCTAATGAAGATACAGTAACCCTATAGATGCTAATGAAGATACAGTAACTCTATAGATGCTAATGAAGATACAGTAACTATATAGATGCTACTGTAGATACAGTAACTATATAGATGCTAATGAAGATACAGTAACTCTATAGATGCTAATGAAGATAGAGTAACTATATAGATGCTAATGAAGATACAGTAACTATATAGATGCTAATGAAGATACAGTAACTCTATAGATGCTAATGAAGATACAGTAACCCTATAGATGCTAATGAAGATACAGTAACTCTATAGATGCTAATGAAGATACAGTAACCCTATAGATGCTAATGAAGATACAGTAACTATATAGATGCTACTGTAGATACAGTAACTCTATAGATGCTAATGAAGATACAGTAACTCTATAGACCTCCAGGCTGTGTAAGGGCTATTTTATCAAGAAGGAGAGTGATGAAGTACTGCATCAGATGACCTGGCCTCCACAATCCCCCGACCTGAACCCAATTGAGATGGTTTGGGATGAGTCGGACGGCAGAGTGAAGGAAAAGCAGCCAACAAGTGCTCAGCATATGTGGGAACTCCTTCAAGACTGTTGGCAAAGCATTCCAGGTGAAGCTGGTTGAGAGAATGCCAAGAGTGTGCAAAGCTGTCATCAAGGCAAGGGTTGGCTATTTGAAGAATCTCAAACATAAAATATATTTTGATTTGTTTAATACTTTTTTTGTTTACTACATGATTCCATATGTGTTATTTCATAGTTTTGACGCTTCGCTATTATTCTATAATGTAGAAAATAGTTTAAAAAAAAGAAAAACCCTTGAATGAGTAGGTGTGTCCAAACTTTTGACTGGTACTGTATATGAGATTGAAGACTATAATATAACTACTTGATATCTGTTGTTGTTGTCCAGGTTTGAGCCGTGTATCAGGGACAGTCTAGCATTTAAGCAGACTGAATTTGATTTGATAACCGAGAAAGTAGTCGAGCCTCTCCCTAGTTGCGACTAAAAATGTAAAAATGAACAACAAGTAAATGAGATGAGACTTAATATTTTTCACATTTGACGTCTGTGAGCCTGTAATGTGTGTGTGATGTTGTCCATGTTTGTTGTCCAGGTTTGAGCCATGCTCTAACATGACAGCGGAGGTGTACCTGCGCTCCTATCTGACCCCTTGCGTCAACGACTGTGGGACCTACGGACAGTGCAAACTGCTGCGCACCAACAACTACCTGTACGCTGCCTGCGAGTGCAAAGCAGGTGACTAATGTTCAAATCAAGTCAAAGTTGTTTGTTCAGTGCAGCAACATTATAGCCCTTAAACAGAAGCGATAACATCTGCAAAATAGTTTACTATTATAGAAATTCATAAATGGCAAAAAAAGAATCATAAGGAGATACAGACGCTTTCGGAAAGTATTCAGACCCCTTGACCTTTTCCACATTTTGTTATGTTACAGCCTTATTCCAAAATGGATTAAAACCATTTTTTTCTTCTCCCCATCATCAATCTACACACAATACCCCATAATGACAAAGTAAAAAAACAGGTTTTTATAAATGTTTGATAACTAATTAAAGATGAAAAAAAACTGAAATTTTACATTTACATAAGTATTCAGACCCTTTACTCAGTACTTTGTTGAAGCACCTTTGGCAGTGATTACAGCCTCGAGTCTTCTTGGGTATGACACTACAAGCTTGGCACACCTGTATTTGGGGAGTTTTTCCCATTCTTCTCTGCAGATCCTCTCAAGCTCTGTCAGGTTGGATGGGGAGCGTTGCTGCACAGCTATTTTCAGGTCTCTCCAGAGATGTTAGATCGGGTTCAAGTCTGGGCTCTGGCTGGGCCACTCAAGGACATTCAGAGACTTGTCCCGAAGCCACTCCTGCGTTGTCTTGGCTGTGTGCTTAGGGGTCTGAACCTTCGCCCCAGTCTCAGGTGTCTCCGGAGAAGGTTTTCATCAAGGATCTCTCTGTACTTTGCTCCGTTCATCTTTGCCTTGATCCTGACTAGTCTCCCAGTCCCTGCCACTGAAAAACATCCCCACAGCATGATGCTGCCACCACCATGCTTCACAGTAGGGATGGTGCCAGGTTTCCTCCAGACGTGATGCTTGGCATTCAGGCCAAAGAGCTCAATCTTGGTTTCATCAGACCAGAGAATCTTGTTTCTCATGGTCTGAGAGTCTTTAGGTGCCTTTTGGCAAACTCAAAGTGGGCTGTCATGTGCCTTTTAATGAGGAGTGGCTTCCATCTGGCCACTCTACCATAAAGGCCTGATTGGTGGAGGGTTGCAGAGATGGTTGTCATTCTGGAAAGTTCTCCCATCTCCACAGAGGAACTCTGGAGCTCTGTCAGAGTGACCATCGGGTTCTTGGTCACCTCCCTGACCAAGGCCCTTCTCCCCCGATTGCTCTGTTTGGACGGGTGGTCAGCTCTAGGAAGAGTCTTGGTGGTTCCAAACTTCTTCCATTTAAGAATGATGGAGTCCACTGTGTTCTTGGGGACCTTCAATGATGATAGTAAAAAGTGTTGGAGCACCTTAAATGAAATTCTGGGAAGAAAGGCAAACTCAGCTCCATTATTCATTGAAACAGATGGCTCATTTATCACAAAACCAACTGATATTGCCAACTACTTTAATAATTTTTTCATTGGCAAGAGTAGCAAACTTTGGCATGACATGCCAGCAGCAATTACTAACACTACACTTCCAAGTATATACCAAGTATATATACAGTGGGGGAAAAAAGTATTTAGTCAGCCACCGATTGTGCAAGTTCTCCCACTTAAAAAGATGAGAGAGGCCTGTAATTGTCATCATAGGTACACGTCAACTATGACAGACAAATTGAGAAAAAATCACATTGTAGGATATTTAATGAATTTATTTGCAAATTATGGTGGAAAATAAGTATTTGGTCACCTACAAACAAGCAAGATTTCTGGCTCTCACAGACATTTAGGCCTAATTAGCCCTTCAATGGAGAATAATATTACCGTGACAATGTTGCAGGCTACTTGCATTATTTTTGTCCCTGCCAGCCCTCACACAGACTCCATGAATACAGTTACGGCTGTCATTCTTTATTTTTGTTTGTTTTGTTTGTTATTGGGATATCTGATATAAACGCTGTAAGACTGCTAGGTTGTATTGCTATGTTTTCATTGGTTGTCTTCAAGCTAGGCTACACGTGCACGTGAGGTAGGTTACAGCAACTATTCTGTGAACTGTAAAATTGTGCCAGTTGTGTTGTTGCCGAAAAAATATATATTTTCATTATTTTAAAGCAGAACTGTCTTTACATAACTACTGCATTGGGGTAGGGGGCCTAATCAATGTGTCCTCTTCTTTCAGGACGTTAACAGAAAGTTAAATTACTTCCACAGGAATCTTTTATAACTAAATCACTTTAACTCACGGCTCTCCTCTGGTGTCTGTAACAATTATTTGATGTCCATCACTCCGGTGGGTGGCTAGCTAGCTAGCTAGCATCACTCTAGCTCCATCGATTGAACTCACGTTAATCCCCAAGGCGAAAATGACAGTCATTTGGTGGTATGGAACAATCCTCTTCCAGAACTAGCTCGTCCTCTTTCTTCTCTGTAGCTCAATTGGTAGAGCATGGCGCTTGAAACGCCAGGGTAGTGGGTTCGATCCCCGGGACCACCCATACGTAAAAATGTATGCACGCATGACTTTAAGTCGCTTTGGATAAAAGCATCTGCTAAATGGCATATTATTATTATTATTATTATTATTATTATTATTATTATTATTATATTATTCAATGATACTCAGAATGGAACAATCCTCTTCCAGAACTAGAACATCCTCTTTTTCCAATGATACTCCGTAAGTTGCTTTCTGAATTCGGCTCCTCTCTCCTCTCTACTCGTTATCGTTCTCTCTCACTCTTTGCAACACACTTGCCTGCGAACTCCCTCGCACCACCTCTCCCTAGCACCTTTTTAGAGCCGGCCATGACGTCACCTGGCTCATAGTAGTCTTGGAAAGTCTCTGAACATAACAGCAAAAGCCATATCCCTAGACTCTGCCACATAAGTAAATAAGGTATTTCTGTTTTTTTTATTTTATAAATGTGCAAAAAATCTAAAAACCTACTTTCACTTTCTTATTATTGGGTATTGTTTGTAGATTGCTGAGGATATTTTTTAAAAAATCCATTTTAGAGTAAGGCTTTAACGTAACAAAATGTGGAACAAGTCAATGGGTCTGAATACTTTCCGAAGGCAATGTATAAAAAGCTCAGGAAATATTTAGGTTTTTGGACACACACAGGTATTTAACCGCTTTTGTTTGTTGCCACAAAACTTTTATTGATTCTATAACCTTTATTTAACTATGCATGTCAATTTACAATGTCGGCCTACCAAGAGGCAAAAGGCCTCCTGTGGGGATGGGGGCTGGGATAAAACATATATTTTTTAGGACAAAACACACATTACGACAAAAGAGACACCACAACACTACATAAAGAGAGACCTAAGACAACAACATAGCATAGGAGCAGCAACACAACATGACAGCAACACATGACAACACAACATGGTAGCAGCACAAAACATGGTACAAACATTGTTAGAAACAGACAACAGCACGAAGGACAAATAGGGAACAATACATCACGCGAAGCGGCAGTAAGAGTGTCTGGGATTAAGAACACAGAGATGGAGATAAAACTACCCCCATACTTCCATTCATGTTTTAAACTGGTACCGGGTTACCTTCAGACGAGGCCCGTGATACTTGTGGGGGTCGTACAGCAAAACGGACAACACCATTGTGTTCATGAGATCCCCTTTCCATAGAGTGGTCAAACGGTAACGACGATATAGACGTTTATGTAAGTATTGTAAGTGTCTTCTGGTCTGACAAACATCGCTGTAGCTCTACCACTTTCCACCGCAGATGTAGAAGGTTGACATCAAATGAAATTGTGTTTGTCACATTCGCCGAATAAAGCAGATCTTTCCGTGAAATGCTTACTTACAAGCTTACTTACAAAAATAGAGTTAAGAAAATATTTACTAAATAAACTAAAGTAACAATAATATAACAATAATGAGGCTATATACAGGGGGTACCGGTACCGAGTCAATGTGCAGGGGTACAGGTTAGTCTAGGTAATAATAAGGCTATATAAAGGGGGTACCGGTACCGAGTCAATGTGCAGGGGTACAGGTTAGTCTAGGTAATAATGAGGCTATATACAGGGGGTACCGGTACCGAGTCAATGTGCAGGGGTACAGGTTAGTCCAGGTAATAACAAGGCTATATACAGGGGGTACCGGTACCGAGTCAATGTGCAGGGGTACAGGTTAGTCGAGGTAATTGAGGTAATATATACATGTAGGTAGGGGTAAAGTGACTATGCGTAGATAATAAACAGCGAGTAGCAGCAGTGGGGGACAATGCAAATAGTCCGGGTTGCCATTTGATTAATTGTTCAGGAGTCTTATGGCTTGGGGATAGAAGCTGTTAAGAAGCCGTTTGGACCTAGACTTGGCGCTCTGGTACCGCTTGCCGTGCGGTAGCAGAGAGAACAGTCTATGACTTGGGTGACTGGAGTCTTTTACAATTTTTAGGGCCTTCCTCTGACACCACCTACTATAGAGGTCAAGGATGGCAGAAAGCTTGGCCCCAGTGATGTACTGGGCCGTACACACTACCCTCTGTAGCGCATTACGGTCGGATGACGAGCAGTTGCCATACCAGGCGGTGATTCAACCGGTCAGGATGCTCTCGATGGTGCAGCTGTAGAACCTTTTGAGGATCTGAGGACCCATGCCAAATCTTTTCAGTCTCCTGAGGGGGAATAAGGATTGTCGTGCCCTCTTCACGACTGTCTTGGTGTGCTTGGACCATGATAGTTTGTTGGTGATGTGGACACCAAGGAACTTGAAGCTCTTGACCCACTCCACTACAGCCCCGTTGATGAGAATGGGGGCGAGTTCGGCCCGCCTTTTCCTGTAGTCCACGATCATCTCCTTTGTCTTGCTCACGTTGAGGGAGAGGTTGTTGTCCTGGAACCACACTGCCAGGTCTCTGACCTCCTCCCTATAGGCTGTCTCATCGTTGTTGGTGATCAGGCCTACCACCGTTGTGTCATCAGCAAACTTAATGATGGTGTTGGAGTCGTGCTTGGCCACGCAGTCGTGGGTGAGCAAGGAGTACAGGAAGGAACTAAGCACGCACCCCTGAGGGGCCCCCGTGTTGAGGATCAGTGTGGCAGATATGTTGTTGCTTCCTTCACCACCTGGGGGCAGCCCGTCAGGAAGTCCAGGATCCAGTTGCGGAGGGAGGTGTTTATTCCCAGGGTCCTTAGCTTAGTGATGAGCTTTGAGGGCACTATGGTGTTGAACGCTGAGCTGTAGTTAATGAATAGCATTCTCACGTAGGTGTTCCTTTTGTCCAGGTGAGAAAGGGCAGTCTGGAATGCAATAGAGATTGCGTCATCTGTGGATCTGTTGGGGCGGTATGCCAATTGGAGTGGGTCTAAGGTTTCTGGGAGGATGGTGTTGATGTGAGCCATGACCAGCCTTTCAAAGCACTTCATGTCTACAGACGTGACATAAATTTTTATTCATTTAGGCAGGTTACCTTGGCGGTCTTGGGAACAGGGAATATAGTGGTCTGCTTGAAACATGTAGGTTTTACAGACTCGATCAGGGACAGGTTGAAAATGTGAGTGAAGACACTTGCCAGTTGGTCAGCACATGCTCTGAGTACACATCCTGGTAATCCGTCTGACCCTGCGGCCTTGTGAATGTTGACCTGTTTAAAGGTGTTACTCACATTGGCTACGGAGAGCGTGATCACACAGTCGTCCGGAATAGCTGGTGCTCTCATATATGCTTCAGTGTTGCTTGCCTCGAAGCACGAATAGAAGTCATTTAGCTTGTCTGGTAGGCTCATGTCACTGGGCAGCTCGCGGCTGGGCTTCCCTTTGTAGTCCGTAATAGTTTGCAAGCCCTGCCACATCCGACTAGCATCAGTAGGATTCAATCTTAGTCCTGTATTGACGCTTTGCGCGTTGGATGGTTCGTCGGAGGGCATGGCTGGATTTCTTATAAGCGTTTGGGTTAGTGTCACGCTCCTTGAAAGCGGCAGCTCTACCCTTTAGCTCAGTGCGGATGTTGCCTGTAATCCATGGCTTCTAGTTGGGGTATGTACGTACGGTCGGTCACTGTGTGGACGACGTCATCGATGCACTTATTGATGAAGCCAGGGACTGATGTGGTATACTCCTCAATGCCATTTGATGAATCCCGGAACATATTCTAGTCTGTGGTAGCAAAACAGTCCTGTACCTTAGCATCTGCGTCATCTGACCACTTCCGTATTGAGCGAGTCACTGGTATGTCCTGCTTTAGTTTTTGCTTGTAAGCAGGAATCAGGAGGATAGAATTATGGTCTGATTTGCAAAATGGAGGGCGAGGGAGAGCTTTGTACGCGTCTCTGTGTGTGAAGTAAAGGTGGTCTAGAGTTTTTTTCCCCTCTTTTTGCACATGTGACATGCTAGTAGAAATTTGGTAAAACGGATATGAAGTTTTCCTGCATTAAAGTCCCCGGCCACTAGGAGCGCCGCCTCTGGATAAGCATTTTCCTGTTTGCTTATGGCCTTATACAGCTGGTTGAGTGCGGTCTTAGTGCCAGCATCGGTTTGTGGTGGTAAATAGACAGCTACGAAAAATACAGATGAAAACTCTCTTGGTAAATAGTGTGGTCTACAGCTTATCATGCAAAACCTTGAGACTTCTTTAATATTAGATTTCGCGCATCAGCTGTTATTGATAAATAGACACAGACCACCACCCCTCGTGTTACCGGGCGGATATCTCTATCTAAATAGACACAGACCACCACCCCTGGTGTTACCGGGCAGATATCTCTATCTTAAACTGACAGATTTAGATGGGGATTGTTTTATTATGTTAATTAGATTGACGCACGGGTGCATCAATAGACTCTAGAGGATTTTAACTAGCCTCTCCAAGCACTTCATGATGACAGAAGTGAGTGCTACAGGGCAATAGTAATTTAGTTTAGTTACCGTCACTTTCTTGGGTACAGGCACAATGGTGGACATGTTGAAGCAAGTGGGGACAACGGACTAGGATAGGCAGAGATGAAAGATATCCATAAACGCTCCAGCCAGCTGTTCTGCACATGCACTAAGGACCCGGCTTGGAATGCTGTCTGGTACGGCACCCTTGCGACAGATTACACGCTTGAATGTCTTACTCTTGTCTGCCACGGCGACCGGGAGCACATAGTCCTCATGAGTGGCTGGGGCCCATGTTGTCGGCTCAGTGTTTTCCTCGGAGCAGGCGAAGGTGTTTAGCTTGTCTGGGAGCGAGGCGTGGTTTTCCCTTTATAATCCGGTGAGTGTCTGGAGTCCCTGCCACATACGTCTCGTGTCTGAGCCGTTGAATTACGACTCCACGTTGTCCCTATACTGACGTTTTGTCTCTTTGATTGCCTTACGGAGGTCATAGCTGGTCTGTTTGTACTTGTCCATGTTCCCAGTCACCTTGTCATGGTTAAATGCGGTGGTTCGCGCTTTCAGTTTTGCACGAATGCTGCCATCTATCCGCATTTTTTGGTTTGGATAAGTTCTAATCGTCACAGTAGGTGATGTGTAGCTGGTGAAATAATATTACATATTTTGCTTCTTGCACTCTCACCAGTAGAACTACATTTTCTGTTCCTCAAAATGCCTGAAGTAAATCCCATTAACACTTAACAACAGCACCATCCACCAGTCTGTCAAGGCGGCCAATATCAAGAACATTACAGGAACAACATCCTCTATGCGCTTTCTGATGAACCCAGTCACTGAGTCCGTGTATACGTCGACACTATTCCCAGAGGTGACCCGTAACATTTCCCAGTCCGGGGGATCAAAATAGTCTTGAGGCATAAATTCGATTGGTCAGATCATTTATTTATGTCCTCGGCTACCTCAGGATATGCGGTTTCCAGTTTGCACACAGTCCAGTGTAGTTCCTTGAGAGCCGTAGCGGTGTCGGCTTGAGGGGGAATATACCCGGCCGTGACGATGACCAAAGACAATTATCTCCAGAGGTAATGTGGTCGGCATTTGATGGTGAGGTATTCCAGATTGGGAGAACAAAAGGACTTGAGTTCCTGTACGTATCACACCATGAGGTGTTAATCATGAGACATACCCCTCCACCTCTGTTTTTCCCGGAGAGTTCTTTCTTCCTGTCCGCACGATGAACGGAGAATCCCCACTGGCTGTATGGACGGGGACAATATATCCGGAGAGCCATGATTCTGTAAAACAAAGTATGTTACAGTCCCTTATGTCTCTCTGAAAGGAGATCCTCGCCCTGAGCTCGTCTACTTTATTATCCAGGGACTGAACGTTAGTGAGTAATATACTTGGTTTGCTCGCCGCCTGAGCCTGACTAGAACCCCACTTCTCCTCCCTCTTCTCCGGTGTCAACATTTGGGTGTAGCACCCGGGATGAATGGGGCTGCCTCGGGAAGTCCAAACAAAGGATCCAGGTCAGGGAAGTCGAACTTCTGATCAAATTTCTGGTGAGTGACCGCTGATCTAATGTCAGAAAGTTATTTTCAAGGCTGTAGGTAATAATACTAGAAACATTCTGAGCAAATTATGTAAGAAATAACACAAACAAAAAAGAATACTGCAAAGTTGGCTAGGCGCTAGAAACAGGGTGACCTTGTCTGTCGACGCCATCTTGTCAACATTACATTCACAACTCCTTTTTAGCAAAGAGTTTTGAACGCTTTTGAAAATGACTTCTAATATGAAGTATAAATAGGTTAAGAAATGTACGTAACTTTTTTTTTTTTACCAGATCAAATCAGTCACATGTGCCAAATACAACCTACTGTGAAATGCTTACTTAGTCAGGTAAAAAGGTGATTGTGTATGCTAGCTGGTAAATACTTAATCAAGTACAGATATACTGTGTATTTGAGAGGTTCAAGTCAACAGATAGATTGGAACAGCATCTGGATTCTTAGTTTGTTACGTGCAGTATGAGACATCCTCTAATCATGGACATCTTAATCATGGACATCTTAATCATCGTTCCAGGTTAATACAAATGTAATTACAGCTATTTATTTAATCATATAACCATGGATGTGACTGACCCAGATGCCAATAATATAACCATGGATGTGACTGACCCAGATGCCAATCATAAAGGCATGGATGTGACTGACCCAGATGCCAATAATAAAGGCATGGATGTGACTGACCCAGATGCCAATCATAAAGCCATGGATATGACTGACCCAGATGCCAATCATATAGCCATGGATGTGACTGATCCAGATGCCAATCTGATAACCGTGGATGTGACTGACCCAGATGCCAATCAGATAACCGCGGATGTGACTGACCCAGATGCCAATCAGATTACCATTGATGTGACTGACCCAGATGCCAATCAGATAACCGTGGATGTTACTGACCCAGATGCCAATCATATAGCCATGGATGTGACTGACCCAGATGCCAATCATATAACCACGGATGTGACTGACCCAGATGCCAATCAGATAACCGCGGATGTGACTGACCCAGATGCCAATCTGATAACCATTGATGTGACTGACCCAGATGCCAATCAGATAACCGTGGATGTGACTGACCCAGATGCCAATCATATAGCCATGGATGTGACTGACCCAGATGCCAATCAGATAACCGCGGATGTGACTGACCCAGATGCCAATCAGATAACCACGGATGTGACTGACCCAGATGCCAATCTGATAACCGCGGATGTGACTGACCCAGATGCCAATCTGATAACCGTGGATGTGATTGACCCAGATGCCAATCATATAGCTGTGGATGTGACTGACCCAGATGCCAATCATATAGCCATGGATGTGACTGACCCAGATGCCAATCAGATAACCGCAGATGTGACTGACCCAGATGCCAATCAGATAACCGCGGATGTGACTGACCCAGATGCCAATCTGATAACCATTGATGTGACTGACCCAGATGCCAATCAGATAACCGTGGATGTTACTGACCCAGATGCCAATCATATAGCCATGGATGTGACTGACCCAGATGCCAATCATATAGCCATGGATGTGACTGACCCAGATGCCAATCAGATAACCGCGGATGTGACTGACCCAGATGCCAATCATATAGCCATGGATGTGACTGACCCAGATGCCAATCTGATAACCGCGGATGTGACTGACCCAGATGCCAATCTGATAACCGTGGATGTGATTGACCCAGATGCCAATCATATAGCTGTGGATGTGACTGACCCAGATGCCAATCATATAGCCATGGATGTGACTGACCCAGATGCCAATCAGATAACCGCAGATGTGACTGACCCAGATGCCAATCAGATAACCGCGGATGTGACTGACCCAGATGCCAATCTGATAACTGCGGATGTCACTGACCCAGATGCCAATAATAAAGGCATGGATGTGACTGACCCAGATGCCAATCATATAGCCATGGATGTGACTGATCCAGATGCCAATCTGATAACCGTGGATGTGACTGACCCAGATGCCAATCAGATAACTATTGATGTGACTGACCCAGATGCCAATCATATAGCCATGGATGTGACTGACCCAGATGCCAATCATATAGCCATGGATGTGACTGACCCAGATGCCAATCAGATAACCATTGATGTAACTGACCCAGATGCCAATCAGATAACCACGGATGTGACTGACCCAGATGCCAATCAGATAACCACGGATGTGACTGACCCAGATGCCAATCATATAGCCATGGATGTGACTGACCCAGATGCCAATCAGATAACCGCAGATGTGACTGACCCAGATGCCAATCAGATAACCACGGGATGTGACTGACCCAGATGCCAATCAGATAACCGCGGATGTGACTGACCCAGATGCCAATCTGATAACTGCGGATGTCACTGACCCAGATGCCAATCTGATAACCGCGGATGTTACTGACCCAGATGCCAATCATATAGCCATGGATGTGACTGATCCAGATGCCAATCTGATAACCGTGGATGTGACTGACCCAGATGCCAATCAGATAACTATTGATGTGACTGACCCAGATGCCAATCAGATAACCACGGATGTGACTGACCCAGATGCCAATCTAATAACCGCGGATGTGACTGACCCAGATGCCAATCTGATAACCGTGGATGTGATTGACCCAGATGCCAATCATATAGCTGTGGATGTGACTGACCCAGATGCCAATCATATAGCCATGGATGTGACTGACCCAGATGCCAATCAGATAACCGCAGATGTGACTGACCCAGATGCCAATCAGATAACCACGGATGTGACTGACCCAGATGCCAATCTGATAACCGTGGATGTGACTGACCCAGATGCCAATCAGATAACCGCGGATGTGACTGACCCAGATGCCAATCAGATAACCGCGGATGTGACTGACCCAGATGCCAATCAGATAACCGCGGATGTGACTGACCCAGATGCCAATCATATAGCCATGGATGTGACTGACCCAGATGCCAATCATATAGCCATGGATGTGACTGACCCAGATGCCAATCATATAGCCATGGATGTGACTGACCCAGATGCCAATCAGATAACCATTGATGTGACTGACCCAGATGCCAATCAGATAACCACGGATGTGACTGACCCAGATGCCAATCAGATAGCTGTGGATGTGACTGACCCAGATGCCAATCAGATAACCGCAGATGTGACTGACCCAGATGCCAATCAGATAACCACGGATGTGACTGACCCAGATGCCAATCAGATAACCGCGGATGTGACTGACCCAGATGCCAATCAGATAACCGCGGATGTGACTGCCCAAGATGCCAATCTGATAACTGCGGATGTTACTGACCCAGATGCCAATCTGATAACCGTGGACGTCACTGACCCAGATGCCAATCAGATAACCATGGATGTGACTGACCCAGATGCCAATCTGATAACCGCGGATGTGACTGACCCAGATGCCAATCTGATAACCGTGGATGTGATTGACCCAGATGCCAATCTGATAACCGTGGATGTGATTGACCCAGATGCCAATCATATAGCTGTGGATGTGACTGACCCAGATGCCAATCAGATAACCGCGGATGTGACTGATCCAGATGCCAATCAGATAACCGCGGATGTGACTGACCCAGATGCCAATCTGATAACCGTGGATGTCACTGACCCAGATGCCAATCTGATAACCATTGATGTGACTGACCCAGATGCCAATCTGATAACCGCGGATGTCACTGACCCAGATGCCAATCTGATAACCGTGGATGTGACTGACCCAGATGCCAATCATATAACTATGGATGTGACTGACCCAGATGCCAATCAGATAACCGCGGATGTGACTGACCCAGATGCCAATCAGATAACCGCGGTTGTGACTGACCCAGATGCCAATCAGATAACCGCGGATGTGACTGACCCAGATGCCAATCAGATAACCGCGGATGTGACTGACCCAGATGCCAATCAGATCACCGTGGATGTGTCTGACCCAGATGCCAATCAGATAATTGTCTAGTTGAATATGTACAGTATCAGACACTTTTGTTTAATCAGAATCCAACAATCAGGTAATAGTGTAATTACCGACTGCATGAGAGGGCGGTAGAATGTGATCTGTCAGTCATCACCACCTCTTAGCCAGTCATCACCACCTCTTAGCCAGTCATCACCATCTCATTATACATGATTATAGACCATCCTGTCTGTCTGTTTCTGTCTGTCTCTCTGCCTGCCTGCCTGTCAGAGAAACAGAGAGAGAAACAGAGAGAGAAACAGAGAGAGAAACAGAGAGAGAAACAGAGAGATAAATAGAGAGGGAAACCGAGAGAGAAACAGAGAGAAATAGAAACAGAAGTAAACAAGAGAGAAACAGAGGGAGACAGAGAAACGGAGAGCGACACGGAGCGAGACGGAGAGAGATGGACAGAGACACAGAGAGAGAAACAGAGAGAGAAAGAGAGCGTGAAAGAGAGAGTAAAACAGAGCGAGAAAGAGAGAAACAGAGACAGAGAAACAGAGAGAAAGAGAGAGACAGAGAGAGACAGATATATGTATACTTTGACAATGTAAGTAATTTAACTTGCCATGTCAATAAAGTCTATTGAATTGAATTGACAGAGAGAAAGCGAGAGAAACAAAGAAACAGCAAATTAGAGAGAAACAGAGAATTAGAGAGAAACATCCACAATCCATGTCTCTATTGTCTCAAGGCTTAAATATCCTTCTTTAACCTGTCTCCTCCCCTTCATCTACACTGATTGAAGTGGATTTAATAGGTGACATCAATAAGGGATGATAGCTTTCACCTGGTCAGTCTATGTCATGGAAAGAGCAGGTGTGCCTAATGTTTTGTATACTCAGTGCACGATCACACCCCAAGCCGGCTCTGAGGGGAAACCAAACTAGGAGGCCCGCGGCAGCCCAAGCATACACAGGTTCCACCGGCTCCAAAAAGGGGAACAGAAGACACCTTTTTCCCCAATAATTATCCAAGAAGACTGAACTGTCAGAGCCCCATATAGGGAACCAGAACCTGCTGCAACTTGGCTATACGACACTGACACGCTGCAGCCCCTGGTCCATAGACCCCCACGGTTCCAAGAACAATACTAACCTTGCGAGCCTGAACTGTCAGAACTCATGCAAGGAACCGCAAGTCCAAAACAACGGAACACTTGTCGTGACTCAATTCCAAAATCAGAATCTGACCCCAACCTTGTGCTCTACTGTGCCCTGGTTAATGTGCGCGTGTGTCCGCGTTAGCATACTGTAATGTGTAAACGTGTGTCTGTGTCTATGCTAACCTATCTCTCCTGTCTGTGGGTCCAGGCTGGGACGGATGGGGCTGTACAGACCCCTCGGAGGCGTATTCCTATAGTTTCCAGCTCCTGTCCACCTTGCTGCTCTGCCTCAGTAACCTGATGTTTGTTCCTCCTGTGGTGATCGCTGTCCGCAGCCATTACCTACTGGAGGCCTCCGTATACATCTTCACCATGTTCTTTTCTACTGTGAGTTATGTGAGCCACCCACACACCCACACACCCAGTTTAATGTCATTCGGAAAGAAAACGCAACAGTGAATAACATTGGTGATAATGGACACCCTTGTCTAGTTCCTCTGTGCTGCTGGAATGGTTAAGATACGTGTTCCAACATTTTACTGCTAACGTTTCTCATTTAGTTTATTGCAATACCCAGGGTAGAGAGAGATGTTTAACTGAATGACCTCATAGGCCTGCGACATACAAAACATGAAGGAAGTCATCAGTCATCTTTGTGTAATGCAGTGTTAATTTGGCAGCTATTTTACATTTTGTTTTTGTCTTAAAATACCTTTTATTGTTAGTTACATTTTAGTCATTTCATCCTTCCATCCTAGTTGTCATCAATCAACTAAAACTCTGGACAGTTTTAGTCTACTTTTAGTCACAGTCATTTTAGTCACAAAATAGTAAATGTATTTCAATTAAATATAAAATAGAGCTTCTGACATGACCAGAGCAAAAATGGCCTGAAAGCAAAGATGATCAAAGACATTATTGTTTCTAATTGAGGTAAGTTACAATTGAAATGTCCTGGCTGGCATCAGTCCAAAAGAGAGACAAGTGATTGAAATGTCCTGGCTGCGCATAGGGCTGTTACTGTGACCGTATTACCGCCACACCGGCGGTCACGAGTCACGAAGGCAGTCAAATTCAAATGACCGTTTAGTCACAGTAATTAGGCTTCTCCAAGCTCTGATGCTGCTGATGGTCATTAGTAGCCTACCCAACTTGCTAACTGCCTGGTACTCAACACTCTATTGTCCCTCTAATCACTCTGACATCAATGCATATGTAATCGAAAATCTAATCAAACACTTCATAAGAGCCCATGAGCTCATGTTGCGCAACATTTCTATAGGCTGTGCAATTAAGTGAGAAATCCGAGTTTTGACGGCCTCTATTAAAAAGAGGAGGATCCCATCAGCCTTCTATAGGCTAGGACTACTATTTAACAACTTTCCTAATATTAAGCGTATTGATTTGCTTTACTAATGGAGTATAGTCAACCTGGCAGGCATTAAAATGAACCACGAGTAAAGCGTCCTCCATTCGCTATTTCAGTGCATAGTTGACATAATTTTTTTTCCCCACGCCCCTTTTTCCCCCACGCCCCTTTTTTCCCCACGCCCCTTTTTCCCCCACGCCCCTTTTTTCCCCACGCCCCTTTTTTCCCCATGCCCCTTTTTTCCCCACGCCCCTTTTTTCCCCACGCCCCTTTTTTCCCCACGCCCCTTTTTCCCCCACGCCCCTTTTTTCCCCACGCCCCTTTTTTCCCCCACGCCCCTTTTTTCCCCACGCCCCTTTTTTCCCCACGCCCCTTTTTTCCCCACGCCCCTTTTTCCCCACGCCCCTTTTTTCCCCACGCCCCTTTTTTCCCCACGCCCCTTTTTTCCCCACGCCCCTTTTTTCCCCACGCCCCTGTTAAGTGGAATAATACACACTCCGTGTTTCAAAATTGAAATACTGCACATGATCAACCTTATTTTTATTAATGTTTTTTATTTATTCCAGTTCTACCATATTGTCCTGTTCTTAATTGAGTTATATTCCAGTTCTACCATGCTACATTATTTAATGTTATATATTGTGTTCTATTCCAGTTCTACCATGCGACAGTATTTAATGTTATATATTGTGTATCATTTCAGTTCTACCATGCGTGTGACCAGCCGGGTATCGTGGTGTTCTGTATCATGGAATACGATGTTCTCCAGTTCTGTGACTTTCTGGGTTCCCTCATGTCTGTCTGGGTCACCGTCATCTCTATGGCCCGGCTCAAGTCTATCATTAAACAGGTTAGTGCTCTATCCATCTCTATGGCCCGGCTCAAGTCTATCATTAAACAGGTTAGTGCTGTATCCATCTGTTATCAAGAGCCGTTCTCCCCTCAGCAGCCTCCTGTTTTATCCACAGTGCATTCGGAAAGTATTCAGACCCCTTGACTTTTTCCACATTTTGTTACGTTACAGCCTTATTCTAAAATTGATTAAATTATTTTTTTCCCCTCATCAATCTACACACAATACCCCATAATGACAAAGCAAAAACAGGTTTTTAGACATTTTTGCAAACGTATTAAAAATAAAAAACAGAAATACCTTATTTACATAAGTATTCAGACCCTTTGCTATGAGACTCGAAATTGAGCTCAGGTGCATCCTGTTTCCAGTGATCATACTTGAGATGTTTCTACAGCTTGATTGGAGTCCACCTGTGGTAAATTCAATTGATTGGACATGATTTGGAAACGTACACACCAGTCTAAATAAGGTCCCACAGTTGACAGTGCATGTCAGAGCAAAAACCAAGCCTAGAGGTCAAAAATTGTCCGTAGAGCTCTGAGACAGGATCGTGTCGAGGCACAGATCTGGGGAATGGTACCAAAACATTTCTGCAGCATTGAAGGTCCCCAAGAACACAGTGGCCTCCATCATTTTTAAATGGAAGAACTTTGGAAGCACCAAGAATCTTCCTAGAGCTGGCCGCCCGGCCAAACTGAGCAATCGGGGGAGAAGGCCCAGCCAGATCCCGGATTTTAACCCGATCGTACATCTCTGGAGAGACCTGAAAATAGCTGTCCAGCGACGCTCCATCCAACCTGACAGAGCTTGAGTGAATCTGCAGAGAAGAATGGGAGAAACTCCCCAAATACAGGTGTGCCAAGCTTGTAGCGTCATACCCAAGAAGACTCGAGGCTGTAATTGCTGCCAAAGGTGCTTCAACAAAATACTGAGTAAAGGGTCTGAATACTTATGTAAATGTGATATTTCCGTTTTTTATTTTTTATACATTTGCTAAAATTTATAAAATCCTGTTTTTGCTTTCTCGCTATGGGTAATTTGTGTAGATTGATGAGGGGGAAAAAACTATTTAATCCATTCTAGAATAAGGCGATAATGTAACAAAATGTTAAAAAAGTCAAGGGGTCTGAATACTTTACGAATGCACTGTATATACACTAAACAAAAATATGAACGCAACATGCAACAATTTCAAAGAATTTACTGAGTTACAGTTCATATAAGAAAATCAGTCAATTGAAATAAATTCATTAGGCCCTAATCTATGGATTTTACGTCTGGGAATACAGATATGCATCTGTTGGTCACAGATACCTTAAAAAAGGTAGGGGTGTGGATCAGAAAACAAGTCAGTATCTGGTGTGACCACTATTTGCCTCATGCAGCGCAACACATCTCCTTCGCATAGAGTTGTTCAGGCTGTTGATTGTGGCCTGTGGAATGTTGTCCCACTCCTCTTTAAATGGCTGTTGCTGGATATTGGAACTGGAACACACTGTTGATCCAGAGCATCCCAAACATGCTCAATGGGTGACATGTCTGGTGAGCATGGAATAACTGGGACATTTTCAGCTTCCAGGAATTGTGTACAGATCCTTGCGACATGGGGCTGTGCATTATCATGCTGAAACATGAGGTGATGGCGGTGGATGAATGGCACGACAATGGGCCTCAGGATCTCGTCACGGTATCTCTGTGCATTCAAATTGCCATCGATAAAATGCAATTGTGTTCGTTGTCCGTAGCTTATGCCTGCCCATAGCATAACCCCACTGCCACCATGGGGCACTCTGTTCACAACGCTGACATCAGCTAATCGCTAATCGTAGCTTGACAGTTGTGAGACAGGCTGGACGTACTGCCAAAATCTCTAAAACGACGAATAAATTAATCTGCCTGGTACAGTTGAAACTGGGATTCATTTCATTCTCCAGCTAATTTTTTGCCCATGCTCATCGACAAAGGTTCTGTTCTCCTTCATTTCTATTCTGTAAACTTCAGAACAACTGCAAACCCACCATGCAGTCCCCATCAAGGTTTAACAACCCTTTGACGGGAACTGTAATAATTTTTGGAAAGTTAAATGTATATTTATAATATACATTTTATACATTATTACATTTATAACAACAAGGTTAATTTAAATGCATTCCAGGTGACAACCTCATGAAGCTGGTTGAGAAAATGCCAAGAGTGGTCAAAGCTGTCATCAAGGCAAAGGGTGGCTATTTGAAGAATCTCAAATGTAAAATATATTTTGATTTGTTTAACACTTTTTGGGTTACTACATGATTCCATATGTGTTATTTCATAGTTTTGATGTCTTCACTATTATTCTACAATATAGAAAATAGTAAAAATAAAGAAAGACCCTTGAATGAGTAGGTGTGTCCAAACTTTTGACTGGTAGTGTGTATATACAGTATATATACACAGGGGATGCAGTTACTCAAATAATACAGCTGGTGGCTCCACAAATATAAATACATATACATACATATCAATTACATAACCTGGTTGCTTAATTATGACAAAACTCATACATCTAAATCTATTTCAACCAGTTAAATGGACGTAAACAGAAATAATAAACAATAAGCTTTTTTTTGGAACATTTCTAGGATCTTTTGTTTCAGCTCATGAAACATGGGACCAACACTTTACATTTTACATTTTACATTTTAACATTTTAGTCATTTATCCAGAGCGACTTACAGTTAGAGTGCATACATTATTTTTGTTATTTCATACTGGCCCCCCGTGGGAATCGAACCCACAACCCTGGCGTTGTAAACGCCATGCTCTACCAACTGAGCTACATTCCTGCCGGCCATTCCCTCCCCTACCCTGGACGACGCTGGGCAAATTGTGCGCCGCCCCATGGGTCTCCCGGTCGCGGCCGGCTACGACAGAGCCTGGATTCGAACCAGGATCTCTAGTGGCACAGCTAGCACTGCGATGCAGTGCCTTAGACCACTGCGCCACTCGGGAGGCCTCTACATGTTGTGTTCATATTTTTGTTCAGTATAGATCATCTCTATAGATACATAATGGTAGAACCACCGTCATATTAGAGAGAAGTAGAAAAGCTGAAACAAAGATATGGGAGTCGGCAATCTGTCACAGTTTTACTCTATGGTTGTTGACATTCTGCATTCTTCAACACTCCTCTCTTCTTCTCGCTGTACCTATCTCCCTCACTGTATCTATCTTGTATCTTCTTCTTACTGTTAATACTTATTGTTTATTTAACTTTTCTTTACTATCTACTTCACTTGCTTTGGCAATGTTAACATACATTTCCCATGCCAATAAAGCCCTTAGAGAGAGAGAGTGAGATGAAGAAATATTGAGAGAGAGAGAGCACCCGACCAAACGTCTGCTGTCTTCTAGAGGTTTTTCGTTTTGCTGAGTAGAACTCAGCCACTAATCAAATCACACATGTCAGACTGGCGAGGAGAGCTTTGTTTGTGTGAGTGAGTGATTGGGATGTGCTGTATACTGCCCACTGCTGCAGCCAGCTCTCAACCCTGGCCTTTACCTCATGCCAACTGTGGTCTTCAGGGGTCACAATTATCACAATTATAAATCTGTCTCTGTTTAACCCTCTCTATCCTCTCTGACTGTCTGTCTGTCTGTCTGTAGGTGTTTAACCCTCTCTCTCCTCTCCTCTAAAGGTGCTGTACCTGCTCGGGGCCATGTCTCTCTCCATGGCTCTCCAGTTGGACCGTCACGGCCTGTGGAACCTCCTGGGACCCTCTCTCTTTGCCCTGGGCATCATGGCTGTAGCCTGGGTAAGAATGACCCTAACACATACATCCTAGACCTCTCTCTCTGTCTCTCATTCTCTCCCTCTCTCTCTCGCTCTCTCTCTCTCTCTCTCTCTCTCTCTCTCTCTCTCTCTCTCTCTCTCTCTCTCTCTCTCTCTCTCTCTCTCTCTCTCTCTCTCTCTCTCTCTCTCTCTCTCTCTCTCTCTCTCTCTCTCTCACTCACTCAGCATGAAGCAGACCTAGGGCCAGTCTGAACTGTCCCCTAAACTGTTCTGACACACACACACACACACAACATAAAACTCTAATTTATGGTTGGAGTGGCGCGGCCCAAAGTGTGCCTGCCTGTCTCTGGAACACGCGGTCAGGGCCTCCAGAGACAGGTCAGGGCCTCCAGAGACAGGTCAGGGCCTCCAGAGACAGGTCAGGGCCTGCGTCGCCACACAATGCAGGTAGATTTAGGTATTGGCGGGTAAGAATGTCTATTTCACAAGCCACGTAGGCGGGTGGTCAATATGCAGGGCATTACAGCATTACATTTGCATTTGCGGATAAAAATAAAGTAAAAAGTTTGCGAGTTGTGATTTATAGCAGAAAATGCTGCAGTAGCTGTTTTCAAAGTATTTCGCACAAAGAAATCTATATCCCACCTCGCGCAGCAACACTGCCTGGCTGGGGAGCTTTGTTTTAATACATTCATTTTTGGAGATGCTACACGCATAAAAGTTGATCTAATTTACTCTAAAGTGAAATGAGACTTTGTCCTCGTATTTCTTGGCTATTTACATTGTTTTTGTTCACAAGCTAGTTTGCTGCTTCAACTGATAGCGAAGCGCTCTACTACTAGTCAGACACATGACAAGACTCCAGTGGCCTGTTACCACGGTAACCTCCCACCCTTAAAGTGGCAGCTGAACATTTGTCTCATCTGATATTTCGGTTAAAAGACTGAAATTCTGCAATATATCACATTACTTCTTACTAATAATTTATTTGTTTTAGAAACATTAAGCATGGTCATTCGTTTTTATTGGGTGGTTCTTGATGTAATTATGTCCAAAAAAGATATTTTGGCTGGTAAAAATCTGAGTGGCTGGTCAATCTTTCCATCTACCTGCCACGGTGGCTGGTCGACCAATAAGTACATTTTAGGCTTTGCTATGTATTCTGGGTATTCTGTATTAGGATGGGAGGACATTAAAAGTTGAAAAGCTTCATGTTTAAAAAGTAAATCAATAAACTCTCAGCTTGAAATGCGAAAAATGACTTCAGGTCACTGTGCTTTTAGAGAGACGGTCCCATTGGCTAACTCAGTTGCCGGAGAGGAAGGAAATCTGCTCAGGGATTTCACCGTGAGGCCAATGGTGACTTTAAAAGAGTTACAGAGTTTAATGGCTGTGATATGAGAAAACTGAGGATGGATCAACAACATTGTAGTTACTCCACAATACTAACCTAAACGACAGGTCTGATTGAATTATTACTGAAACAGGATACAAGTGGAAAATATAAAGTTGGAGGCCCCTTTCACTTCAGTTTTATGATGCAACAATTCTAGCAAAAATGTATAGTGCATAGAATTAAAAAGGTTTTGTCGGACATTATTCATCCTAATCAGACAGGTTTTTTACATGGAATATACATTGGAGATAATATAAGGCAAGTACTGGAAACAATAGAACACTATGAAAAATCAGGGAAACCAGGCCTGGTATTCATAGCAGACTTCGAAAAGGCATTTGATAATGTACGACTGGGGGTTTATATATAAATGCCTGGAGCATTTCAATTTTGGAGAATATCTTATAAATTGGGTTAAAATCATGTATAGTAACCCTAGGTGTAAAATAGTAAATAATGGCTATTTCTCAGAAAGTTTTAAACTGTCGAGGAGTGAAACAAGGTTGTCCACTATCGGCATATCTATTTATTATGGCCATCGAGATGTTAGCTATTCAAATCAGATCCAACAATAATATCAAGGGATTAGAAATCCAGGGCTTAAAAACAAATGTGTCATCGTACGCTGATGATTCATGTTTTCTTTTAAATCCACAACTTGAATCCCTCCACAGCCCTCATAGAGGATGTAGATACATTTTCTAACCTCTCTGGATTACAACCAAATTATGATAAATGTACTATATTACGTATTGGATCACTAAAAAAATAAAAATGTACATTACCATGTACAGTTGAAGTCGGAAGTTTACATACACTTAGGTTGGTGTCATTAAAACTCGCTTTTCAACCACTCCACAAATTTCTTGTTAACAAAATATAGTTTTGGCAAGTCGGTTAGGACATCTACTTTGTGCATGACACAAGTAATTTTTCCAACAAATGTTTACAGACAGATTATTTCACTTATAATTCACTGTATCACAATTCCAGTGGGTCAGAAGTTAACATACATTAAGTTGACTGTGCCTTTAAACAGCTTGGAAAATTCCAGAAAATGATTTCATAGCTTTAGAAGCTTCTGAGAGGCTAATTGACATCATTTGACTCAATTAGAGGTGTACCTGTGGATGTATTTCAAGGCTTACCTTCAAACTCAGTGCCTCTTTGCTTGACATCATGGGAAAATCAAAAGAAATCAGCCAAGACCTCAGAAAAGAAATTGTAGACCTCCACAAGTCTGGTTCATCCTTGGGAGCAATTTCCAAATGCCTGAAGGTACCACGTTCATCTGTACAAACAATAGTATGCAAGTATAAACACCATGGGACCACGCAGCCGTCATACCGCTCAGGAAGGAGACGCGTTCTGTCTCCTAGAGATGAACGTACTTTGGTGCGAAAAGTGCAAATCAATCCCAGAACAACAGCAAAGGACCTTGTGAAGATGCTGGAGAAACAGGTACAAAAGCACAGTAAAACGAGTCCTATATCAACATAACCTGAAAGGCCGCTCAGCAAGGAAGAAGCCACTGCTCCAAAACCGCCATAAAAAAGCCAGACTACGGTTTGCAACTGTACATGGGGACAAAGATCTTACTTTTTGGAGAAATGTCCTCTGGTCTGATGAAACAAAAATAGAACTGTTTGGCCATAATGACCATCATTATGTTTGGAGGAAAAAGGGGACGGCTTGCAAGCTGAAGAACACCATCCCAACTGTCAAACACGGGGGTGGAAGCATCATGCTGTGGGGGTGCTTTGCTGCAGGAGGGACTGGTGCACTTCACAAAATAGATGGCATCATGAGGAAGGAAACTTTTGTGGATATATTGAAGCAACATCTCAAGACATCAGTCAGGAAGTTAAAGTTTGGTTGCAAATGGGTCTTCCAAATGGACAATGACCCCAAGCATACTTCCAAAGTTGTTGCAAAATGGCTTAAGGTCAACAAAGTCAAGGTATTGGAGTGGCCATCACAAAGCCCTGACCTCAATCCTATAGAAAATGTGTGGGCAGAACTGAAAAAACGTGTGCGAGCAAGGAGGCCTACAAACCTGACTCAGTTACACCAGCTCTGTCAGGAGGAATGGGCCAAAATCCACCCAACTTATTGTGGGAAGCTTGTGGAAGGCCACCCGAAACGTTTGACCCAAGTTAATCAATTTAAAGGCGATGCTACCAAGTACTAATTGAGTGTATGTCAACTTCTGACCCACTGGGAATGTGATGAAAGAAATAAAAGCTGAAATAAATCATTCTGTCTACTGTTATTCTGACATTTCATATTCTTAAAATAAAGTGGTGATCCTAACTGACCTAAAACAGGAAATTTTTACTAGGATTAAATGTCAGGAATTGTGAAAAACTGAGTTTAAATGTATTTGGCTAAGGTGAATGTAAACTTCCGACTTCAACTGTAGTTTACCTATAAAATGGTCTGATGGTGATGTGGATATACTCGAATACATATCCCAAATGAAATACATGATCTCAATCCAATACATTTTAATAGAAAGTTAGCAAAAATAGATAAGATCTTGCTACCATGGAAAGGTAAATACCTGTCAATTTGTGGAAAAATCACCCTGATTAACTCTTTAGTATTATCCCAGTTGACCTATTTGCTTATGGTCTTGCCTACGCCTAGCGTACAGTTTTTTTAATTATATGAGAAAAAATATTCCATTTTATTTGGAACGGCAAGCCAGACAAAATTAAACGGGCCTATTTTTATAATTAATATGAATTCGGAGGACAGAAATGTTTAAATATTAAAGCATTAGACCTATCACTAAAAGCTTCAGACATACAAAAGTTATACTTAAATCCAAACTGGTTCTCTAGCAAATTAGTAAGATTGTCTCACCCAATGTTCAAGAAAGGCCTTTTTCTCTTTATTCAGATTACAACCTCTCACTTTCAGTTATTTGAAAAGGAAATCATCTACCAAATATCACTATTTCTAAAACAAGCTATAGAAAGTTGGTTGCAATTTCAATTTAATCCTCCAGAAACTACTAATTGATAAAAAAACATTTTTTTGGGGACAAAATGTTTAAAAATGGTATAATCTTCGTAAATTATATCATCGGTAGGACTGGTGGAGTTATGTCGCACATGCAGCTAACAAAAACATATGGAAATGTCTGCTCTACCCAAAATTACAACCAAATAATATGCAGCATTACCTCAGAAATGGAAGAGGAAAGTGGAAGGGGGAAAAAGTAAGGAACTTGTCTGTCGGCCTTGCATTAAAGAACTTAATTGGTTAATGAAAACTGTGATAAATAAAAAAGTATACCAGTTTCATTTAAGGACCAATGGATTGACAGCCATCCCATATAGATTGCAAAATAGCTCAAAAAAGCTCAATTTTAGTCTCATCTGACCAGAGTACCTTCTTCCATATGTTTGGGGAGTCTCCCACATGCCTTTTGGCGAACACCAAACGTGTTTGCTTATTTTTTTCTTTAAACAATGGCTTTTTTCTGGCCACGCTTCCATAATGCCCAGCTTTGTGGAGTGTACGGCTTAAAGTGGTCCTATGGACAGATACTCCAATCTCTGCTGTGGAGCTTTGCAGCTCCTCGTGGCGACCCGAGTGGGGTTGTGGTCTAAGGCACTGCATCGCAGTGCTAGCTGTGCCACTAGAGCTCCTGGTTCGAATCCAGGCTCTGTCGTAGCCGGCTGCGACCGGGAGACCCATGGGGCGGCGCACAATTCGTCCAGGGTAGGGGAGGGAATGGCCGGCAGGGATGTAGCTCAGCTGGTAGAGCATGGCGTTTGCAACGCCAGGGTTGTGGGTTCAATTCCCAAGGGGGACTAGTATGTAAAAAAAAAAAAATGTATGCACTCACTAACTGTAAGTCGCTCTGGATAAGAGCGTCTGCTAAATGACTAAAATGTAAAAATGTTTTTTTTTTGTAGCTTGTTTTTGGACACAGGTCCAATATTTACCTGGAGTTAACCTTGCAGATAGCACTACTGGGTGATCTGAAAAGTCATAGTCAATCGATCAATAATATAATAATACTTTTAGCAAACATTTTGATTTTCAATTTACAATCTGTAGATACAATGAGAATAGAAAGGTTCAGAACTTTTGTAAAACATCACAGTACAGTTGAAAAATATATGGAAAATAGAAATCGAATATGGATGGTGTTAAGAGATAGATGGGTGGTGTTGAATGAAGTTGGATGGGACTAATTACAACTAACAACAACTAATAACAACAAGATAACTAATAATGTAAAGCATACTGTGTCCATAATAAGTATATAGGTTATAGGTTGAGAGCTTTTGTGAAAGAGCACAGTTAGAAAGATATGGCATATAGAAGCAAACTGGATGGACATCATGAAAATGATCGGAGAGGTTGAGGGTAGAGGAAGTTCAGGAGTAAAAACAAATAAAATAGAATTATTGTAAAATTGACTGTGTCCATAAAATGTATATAGTATGTATAAGCTGGAAGTAGAGGCCTAAGCGTTGTTGTTCACTAGTTTACTCCAATTAGGGAAGGGATGGTGGGGTTAGAAAGTAATAAATGGAAATATATATTTTTTTAAGGATATGTATGTATGTGTATGTATAGTGGGGAGAACAAGTATTTGATACACTGGCGATTTTGCAGGTTTTCCTACTTACAAAGCATGTAGAGGTCTGTAATTTTTATCATAGGTACACTTCAACTGTGAGAGACGGAATCTAAAACAAAAATCCAGAAAATCACATTGTATGATTTTAAAGTAATTAATTTGCATTTTATTGCATGACATAAGTATTTGATCACATACCAACCAGTAAGAATTCCGGCTCTCACAGATCTGTTAGTTTTTCTTTAAGAAGCCCTCCTGTTCTCCACTCATTACCTGTTTTAACTGCACCTGTTTGAACTTGTTACCTGTATAAAAGACACCTGTCCACACACTCAATCAAACAGACTCCAACCTCTCCACAATGGCCAAGACCAGAGAGCTGTGTAAGGACATCAGGGATACAATTGTAGACCTGCACAAGGCTAGGATGGGCTACAGGACAATAGGCAAGCAGCTTGGTGAGAAGGCAACAACTGTTGGCGCAATTATTAGAAAATGGAAGAAGTTCAAGATGACGGTCAATCACCCTCGGTCTGGGGCTCCATGCAAGATCTCACCTCGTGGGGCATCAATGATCATGAGGAAGGTGAGGGATCAGCCCAGAACTACACGGCAGGACCTGGTCAATGACCCGGGACCACAGTCTCAAAGAAAACCATTAGTAACACACTACGCCGTCATGGATAAAAATCCTGCAGCGCACGCAATGTCCCCCTGCTCAAGCCAGCGCATGTCCAGGCCTGTCTGAAGTTTGCCAATGACCGTCTGGTTGATCCAGAGGAGGAATGGGAGAAGGTCATGTGGTCTGATGAGACAAAAATAGAGCTTTTTGGTCTAAACTCCACTCGCCGTGTTTGGAGGAAGAAGAAGGATGAGTACAACCCCAAGAACACCATCCCAACCGTGAAGCATGGAGGTGGAAACATAATTCTTTGGGGATGCTTTTCTGCAAAGGGGACAGGACGACTGCACCGTATTGAGGGGAGGATGGATGGGGCCATGTATCGCGAGATCTTGGCCAACAACCTCCTTCCCTCAGTAAGAGCATTGAAGATGGGTCGTGGCTGGGTCTTCCAGCATGACAACGACCTGAAACACACAGCCAGGGCAACTAAGGAGTGGCTCCGTAAGAAGCATCTCAATGACCTGGAATGGCCTAGCCAGACCTGAACCCAATAGAAAATCTTTGAAGGGAGCTGAAAGTCCGTATTGCCCAGCGACAGCCCCGAAACCTGAAAGATCTGGAGAAGGTCTGTATGGAGGAGTGGGCCAAAATCCCTGCTGCAGTGTGTGCAAACCTGGTCAAGACCTACAGGAAACGTATGATCTCTGTAATTGCAAACAAAGGTTTCTGTACCAAATATTAAGTTCTGCTTTTCTGATGTATCAAATACTTATGTCATGCAATAAAATGCAAATTAATTACTTAAAAATCATACAATGTGATTTTCAGGATTTTTTTTCATTCCGTCTCTCACAGTTGAAGTGTACCTATGATAAAAATTACAGACCTCTACATGCTTTGTAAGTAGGAAAACCTGCAAAATCGGCAGTGTATCAAATACTTGTTCTCCCCACTGTATATACTGTGAGGGAAAAAAGAATTTGATCCCCTGCTGATTTTGTACGTTTTCCCACTGACAAAGACAAAGACATGATCAGTCTATAGTTTTAATGGTAGGTTTATTTGAACAGTGAGAGACAGAATAACAACAAAAAAATCCAGAAAAACGCATGTCAAAAATGTTATAAATGTATTTGCATTTTAATCATTCAGAGATCTGCAATAGTGTTCTGAACTTCTGTTTTTCGATACTGTGCACATAGTGAATTGGTAGCCTAGGAGACAACAGGCAAGATGACTTGGGTTTGTTAAGGGTCTGTTAGAGGACAGCCACCAAGGACAGACTGACAAAGCAGAGCCCATCTGTTAGAACAGTGTGTAGGTGATGAGGAGGTTGAGCCAAGGTAAAGGACTGTGTTTAACATGGAAAACATTTTCCTTTATTTCGCTGCAAGGACTGTGTGCCGACCTTCCTCTTTTCATGAGGGACTATGTAGAAAAACACACAGAGAGAGAAAAGAGTTAACAGAAAAGTGCAAAGTATTCAGTGACAGGGACAGGCTCTCTGGTCTCTGGTCTCTACTTGGCTGATCTCAACAAGAACATCCTCACTTTCCATTCCACTTCTAACAGTTAGCAGAGATACATGTTTTAGTCTATGAATCCTATATGTGCTGAGAAGTTAAGTTTATAAACGAGAACATGCTCGATCCATTTGTGAACTAAACGTTGTCATCATAAATAGTTCATAACAAGGTCAACAAGCATTTCTGAAAGTGTATAAGCATATAATAAATGATCATTATATTCTGTAGTCACTGGGACCTAATGTTCTCCCAGTAGCAGCAACTAGTGTGATACTGAGACATGACCAAGATCACTGAGACATGACCAAGATCACTGAGACTAAGATGACTGAGACTTTGTATTATGTTTGTATTATGTGTTATTGATCCATGTCTTGTCTTGTTAATCATTGATGAAGCTTGTGTTGATAGAACAATGTCCCAACTTGGGATCAATAAAGAACTACACTACTATCTGACTGTGTGTGTGTCTCTGTGCATCTAACTGTCTGTCTCCCCCTCTCCCTCCCCCAACTGTCTGTCTCCCCCTCTCCCTCCCCCAACTGTCTAACTGTCTCCCCCTCTCCCTCCCCCAACTGTATGTCTCCCCCTCTCCCTCCCCCAACTGTATGTCTCCCCCTCTCCCTCCCCCAACTGTCTGTCTCCCCCTCTCCCTCCCCAACTGTCTGTCTCCCCCTCTCCCTCCCCCAACTGTCTAACTGTGTCTCTCCCTCCCCCAACTGTATGTCTCCCCCTCCCCCAACTGTCTGTCTCCCCCTCTCCCTCCCCCAACTGTCTAACTGTCTCCCCCTCCCCCAACTGTCTGTGTCTCCCCCCTCTCCCTCCCCCAACTGTCTAACTGTCTCCCCCTCCCCCAACTGTCTGTCTCCCCCCTCCCTCCCCCAACTGTCTGTGTCCCCCCCTCTCCCTCCCCCAACTGTCTAACTGTCTCCCCCTCTCCCTCCCCCAACTGTATGTCTCCCCCTCTCCCTCCCCCAACTGTCTGTCTCCCCCTCTCCCTCCCCCAACTGTCTGTCTCCCCCTCTCCCTCCCCCAACTGTCTAACTGTGTCTCTCCCTCCCCCAACTGTATGTCTCCCCCTCCCCCAACTGTCTGTCTCCCCCTCTCCCTCCCCCAACTGTCTAACTGTCTCCCCCTCTCCCTCCCCCAACTGTCTGTCTCCCCTCTCCCTCCCCCAACTGTCTGTGTCCCCCATCTCCCTCCCCCAACTGTCTAACTGTCTCCCCTCTCCCTCCCCCAACTGTCTGTGTCTCCCCTCTCCCTCCCCCAACTGTCTGTGTCTCCCCTCTCCCTCCCCCAACTGTCTGTGTCTCCCCTCTCCCTCCCCCAACTGTCTGTGTCTCCCCTCTCCCTCCCCCAACTGTCTGTGTCTCCCCTCTCCCTCCCCCAACTGTCTGTGTCTCCCCTCTCCCTCCCCCAACTGTCTGTGTCTCCCCTCTCCCTCCCCCAACTGTCTGTGTCTCCCCTCTCCCTCCCCCAACTGTCTGTGTCTCCCCTCTCCCTCCCCCAACTGTCTGTGTCCCCCTCTCCCTCCCCCAACTGTCTGTCTCCCCCTCTCCCTCCCCCAACTGTCTGTGTCCCCCCTCTCCCTCCCCCAACTGTCTAACTGTCTCCCCCCTCCCTCCCCCAACTGTCTGTGTCTCCCCTCTCCCTCCCCCAACTGTCTGTGTCCCCCCTCTCCCTCCCCCAACTGTCTGTGTCTCCCCTCTCCCTCCCCCAACTGTCTGTGTCTCCCCTCTCCCTCCCCCAACTGTCTGTGTCTCCCCTCTCCCTCCCCCAACTGTCTGTGTCTCCGCTCTCCCTCCCCCAACTGTCTGTGTCTCCCCTCTCCCTCCCCCAACTGTCTGTGTCCCCCCTCTCCCTCCCCCAACTGTCTGTCTCCCCCCTCCCCCAACTGTCTAACTGTGTCTCCCCCCTCCCCCTCCCCCAGCTATCTAACTGTGTCTCCCCCCTCTCCCTCCCCCAACTGTCTAACTGTCTCCCCCCTCCCTCCCCTAACTGTCTGTGTCTCCCCCTCTCCCTCCCCCAACTGTCTAACTGTCTCCCCCCTCCCTCCCCTAACTGTCTGTGTCTCCCCCTCTCCCTCCCCCAACTGTCTAACTGTGTCTCTCCCTCCCCCAACTGTATGTCTCCCCCTCCCCCAACTGTCTGTCTCCCCCTCTCCCTCCCCCAACTGTCTAACTGTCTCCCCCTCTCCCTCCCCCAACTGTCTGTCTCCCCCTCTCCCTCCCCCAACTGTCTGTGTCCCCCATCTCCCTCCCCCAACTGTCTAACTGTCTCCCCCCTCCCTCCCCCAACTGTCTGTGTCTCCCCCTCCCTCCCCCAACTGTCTAACTGTCTCCCCCTCTCCCTCCCACAACTGTATGTCTCCCCCTCTCCCTCCCCCAACTGTCTGTCTCTCCCTCCCCCAACTGTGTCTCCCCCTCTCCCTCCCCCAACTGTCTAACTGTGTCTCTCCCTCCCCCAACTGTATGTCTCCCCCTCCCCCAACTGTCTGTCTCCCCCTCTCCCTCCCCCAACTGTCTAACTGTCTCCCCCTCTCCCTCCCCCAACTGTCTGTGTCCCCCATCTCCCTCCCCCAACTGTCTGTCTCCCCTCCCCCTCCCCCAACTGTCTGTGTCTCCCCCTCTCCCTCCCCCAACTGTCTGTCTCCCCTCTCCCTCCCCCAACTGTCTGTCTCCCCTCTCCCTCCCCCAACTGTCTGTGTCCCCCATCTTCCTCCCCCAACTGTCTGTGTCTCCCCTCTCCCTCCCCCAACTGTCTGTGTCTCCCCTCTCCCTCCCCCAACTGTCTGTCTCCCCCTCTCCCTCCCCCAACTGTCTGTGTCTCCCCTCTCCCTCCCCCAACTGTCTGTGTCCCCCCTCTCCCTCCCCCAACTGTCTGTCTCCCCCCTCCCTCCCCCAACTGTCTGTGTCCCCCCTCTCCCTCCCCCAACTGTCTAACTGTCTCCCCCCTCCCTCCCCCAACTGTCTGTCTCCCCCCTCCCTCCCCCAACTGTCTGTGTCCCCCCTCTCCCTCCCCCAACTGTCTGTGTCCCCCCTCTCCCTCCCCCAACTGTCTGTCTCCCCCCTCCCTCCCCCAACTGTCTGTGTCCCCCCTCTCCCTCCCCCAACTGTCTAACTGTCTCCCCCCTCCCTCCCCCAACTGTCTGTGTCCCCCCTCTCCCTCCCCCAACTGTCTGTCTCCCCCCTCCCTCCCCCAACTGTCCGTGTCTCCCCTCTCCCTCCCCCAACTGTCTGTGTCCCCCCTCTCCCTCCCCCAACTGTCTGTCTCCCCCTCCCCCAACTGTCTAACTGTGTCTCCCCCCTCCCCCTCCCCCAGCTATCTAACTTTGTCTCCCCCCTCTCCCTCCCCCAACTGTCTAACTGTCTCCCCCCTCCCTCCCCCAACTGTCTGTGTCTCCCCCTCTCCCTCCCCCAACTGTCTAACTGTGTCTCTCCCTCCCCCAACTGTATGTCTCCCCCTCCCCCAACTGTCTGTCTCCCCCTCTCCCTCCCCCAACTGTCTAACTGTCTCCCCCTCTCCCTCCCCCAACTGTCTGTCTCCCCCTCTCCCTCCCCCAACTGTCTGTGTCTCCCCTCTCCCTCCCCCAACTGTCTGTGTCTCCCCTCTCCCTCCCCCAACTGTCTGTGTCTCCCCTCTCCCTCCCCCAACTGTCTGTGTCTCCCCTCTCCCTCCCCCAACTGTCTGTCTCCCCCCTCCCTCCCCCAACTGTCTGTGTCTCCCCCTCTCCCTCCCCCAACTGTCTAACTGTGTCTCTCCCTCCCCCAACTGTATGTCTCCCCCTCCCCCAACTGTCTGTCTCCCCCTCTCCCTCCCCCAACTGTCTAACTGTCTCCCCCTCTCCCTCCCCCAACTGTCTGTCTCCCCCTCTCCCTCCCCCAACTGTCTGTGTCCCCCATCTCCCTCCCCCAACTGTCTAACTGTCTCCCCCCTCCCTCCCCCAACTGTCTGTGTCTCCCCCCTCCCTCCCCCAACTGTCTGTGTCTCCCCCCTCCCTCCCCCAACTGTCTAACTGTCTCCCCCTCTCCCTCCCCCAACTGTCTAACTGTCTCCCCCTCTCCCTCCCCCAACTGTCTAACTGTCTCCCCCTCTCCCTCCCCCAACTGTCTAACTGTCTCCCCCTCTCCCTCCCCCAACTGTCTAACTGTCTCCCCCTCTCCCTCCCCCAACTGTCTGTCTCCCCCTCTCCCTCCCCCAACTGTCTAACTGTCTCCCCTCTCCCTCCCCCAACTGTCTGTCTCCCCTCTCCCTCCCCCAACTCTCTGTCTCCCCTCTCCCTCCCCCAACTGTCTGTCTCCCCTCTCCCTCCCCCAACTGTCTAACTGTCTCCCCCTCTCCCTCCCCCAACTGTGTGTGTCCCCCCTCTCCCTCCCCCAACTGTCTGTCTCCCCCTCTCCCTCCCCCAACTGTCTAACTGTCTCCCCTCTCCCTCCCCCAACTGTCTGTCTCCCCTCTCCCTCCCCCAAATCTCTGTCTCCCCTCTCCCTCCCCCAAATCTCTGTCTCCCCTCTCCCTCCCCCAACTGTCTGTCTCCCCTCTCCCTCCCCCAACTGTATGTCTCCCCCTCCCCCAACTGTCTGTCTCCCCCTCTCCCTCCCCCAACTGTCTAACTGTCTCCCCCTCTCCCTCCCCCAACTGTCTGTCTCCCCCTCTCCCTCCCCCAACTGTCTGTGTCCCCCATCTCCCTCCCCCAACTGTCTAACTGTCTCCCCCCTCCCTCCCCCAACTGTCTGTGTCTCCCCCCTCCCTCCCCCAACTGTCTGTGTCTCCCCCCTCCCTCCCCCAACTGTCTGTCTCCCCCTCTCCCTCCCCCAACTGTCTAACTGTCTCCCCCTCTCCCTCCCCCAACTGTCTAACTGTCTCCCCCTCTCCCTCCCCCAACTGTCTAACTGTCTCCCCCTCTCCCTCCCCCAACTGTCTAACTGTCTCCCCCTCTCCCTCCCCCAACTGTCTGTCTCCCCCTCTCCCTCCCCCAACTGTCTAACTGTCTCCCCTCTCCCTCCCCCAACTGTCTGTCTCCCCTCTCCCTCCCCCAACTCTCTGTCTCCCCTCTCCCTCCCCCAACTGTCTGTCTCCCCTCTCCCTCCCCCAACTGTCTAACTGTCTCCCCCTCTCCCTCCCCCAACTGTGTGTGTCCCCCCTCTCCCTCCCCCAACTGTCTGTCTCCCCCTCTCCCTCCCCCAACTGTCTAACTGTCTCCCCTCTCCCTCCCCCAACTGTCTGTCTCCCCTCTCCCTCCCCCAAATCTCTGTCTCCCCTCTCCCTCCCCCAACTGTCTGTCTCCCCTCTCCCTCCCCCAACTGTCTAACTGTCTCCCCCTCTCCCTCCCCCAACTGTCTGTCTCCCCCCTCCCCCAACTGTCTAACTGTGTCTCCCCCAGCTATCGTAACTGTGTCTCCCCCCTCCCTCTCCCCCATCTGTCTAACTGTCTCTCCCCCCTGCCCCTCCAGACGGTGCGTACAGTGCGACGGCGGCGCTGTTACCCTCCAACCTGGAAGCGCTGGGTGTTCTTTCTGTTCCCGGGGACGATGATCGCCGTTTCAGCCGTGGCGCTCTATGCCTTCGTTGAGACAGAGGACAACTACTTCTACATACACTCTATCTGGCACATGTTGATCGCAGGCAGCGTGGGTTTCCTGCTCCCGCCCCGCGCCAAGTCCCACGCCAAGGTCACGCCTCTGAAACGTCGGAGGGGGTGTGGCTACCAGCTGTGCGTCAACGAGCATGAGGAGATGGGATTGGTGGATCCGGTCCCTGCCATAGTCGCTATCAATAGTATTAGTATCAGCTGATACCTGAGATTACTAACTCTGACTGACTGTACCAGCTGAGGATAGGTTCTAGCACCTACTGACTGACTGTACCAGCTGAGGATGGGATCTAGCACCTACTGACTGACTGTACCAGCTGAGGATGGGATCTAGCACCTACTGACTGACTATACCAGCTGAGGATGGGATCTAGCACCTACTGACTGACTGTATCAACTGAGGATGGGATCTAGCACCTACTGACTGACTGTACCAGCTGAGGATGGGATCTAGCACCTCCTGACTGACTGTACCAACTGAGGATGGGATCTAGCACCTACTGACTGACTGTACCACCTGAGGATGGGATCTAGCACCTACTGACTGACTATACCAACTGAGGATGGGGTCTAGCACCTACTGACTGACTGTACCAACTGGGGATGGGATCTAGCACCTACTGACTGACTGTACCACCTGAGGATGGGGTCTAGCACCTACTGACTGACTGTACCAACTGGGGATGGGATCTAGCACCTACTGATTGACTGTACCAACTGGGGATGGGATCTAGCACCTACTGATTGACTGTACCAACTGAGGATGGGATCTAGCACTAACTCTGACTGACTGTACCAGCTGAGGATGGGATCTAGCACTAACTCTGACTGACTGTACCAGCTGAGGATGGGATCTAGCACTAACTCTGACTGACTGTACCAGCTGAGGATGGGATCTAGCACTAACCCTGACTGACTGTACCAGCTGAGGATGGGATCTAACACTAACTCTGACTGACTGTACCAGCTGACCATGGGAAGGGATATTACACCTACTAACTGTCTTACTGACTGACTTTCTGTCTGACTTAATTACTTACTTTCTTACTGGCTGGCTGACTGGCTGGCTGGCTGGCTGGCTGGCTGGCTGGCTGGCTGGCCGACTGGCTGGCTGGCCGACTGGCTGGCTGGCCGACTGGCTGGCTGACTGGCTGGCTGGCTGGCTGGCTGGCTGGCTGGCTGGCTGGCCGGCTGGCTGGCTGGCCGACTGGCTGGCTGGCTGGCTGGCTGGCTGGCTGACTGACTGAGTGTCCTTCCATTGCCTTCTCTCCCCGGGGATTCAGACGGGAAAACAAAGCCAGAGAACTTGAACCAACTGTAATGTAACTAGTTAAAGCAGGCGACACACTTGAGTTTGTCTGTCTGTCATGATTATTCAATACTACCGTAATGAATCGTACTACTCTGTTGATATTGTTGGAGTTGTGAGCGTACAGGACAGTGAGAGGCTGTTGTTTGTGGATGCTGTACTTTTTAAAGACGAAGCCGAGAACACTGCTGCTACCTGACGGTGACTATAACATCAGGTCTGTACGGTGCCCATATTAGGACACTGTCAGTCTCAGCGGACGTTATTAAGTCCTGGGAAGACTGAGGATGACCTATTATAGACACCATAGGTGAGTTATTTAATGATGTTTATTATGTGAGTTATTTAATGATGGTTATAATGTAAGTTATTTAATGATGGTTATAATGTGAGTTATTTAATGATGGTCTGCGTTCCAAGTGGTACCCTATTCCCTTTGTAGTGCACTACTCTAGACCAGAGCCTGGTGAAAAGTAGTGCACTATATAGGGAATAGGGTGCCATTCTCTGGTCTAAAGTAGTGCACTATATAGGGAATAGGGTGCCATTCTCCGGTCAAGAGTAGTGCACTATATAGGGAATAGGGTGCCATTCTCCGGTCAAAAGTAGTGCACTATATAGGGAATAGGGTGCCATTCTCTGGTCTAAAGTAGTGCACTATATAGGGAATAGGGTGCCATTCTCTGGTCTAAAGTAGTGCACTATATAGGGAATAGGGTACCATTCTCTGGTCTAAAGTAGTGCACTATATAGGGAATAGGGTGCCATTCTCTGGTCTAAAGTAGTGCTCTATATAGGGAATAGGGTGCCATTCTCTGGTCTAAAGTAGTGCACTATATAGGGAATAGGGTGCCACTTGGCCAGCCATGGTCTTCCTCCTGAATCTGTTGTTTGTGAACACAGAGGGGAAACAACAGGGAAGACATTCATGTAACAAGGACACAGTTTTTATTCTTTTTCAACATAATATATTTTGCACTGAGACACAAAAATGTTATAATACTGTACATTTTTCTAGATGCGTGTATAAAGCCTCACCGGTGCCACATAGTTCAAATGTATAAAATATTGTTGTACTGTGGAATGTTAATAGACTGTTTTTGGATTGCAATGTATCGCCTTTACACACAGTCTGCTGGTTGTCAACACTACAGGCCATAAAGGAGGGGCAGCAGACTGCCATAGAACTACAGGCCATAAAGGAGGGGCAGCAGACTGCCACATAACTACAGGTCATAAAGGAGGGGCAGCAGACTGCCACATAACTACAGGCCATAAAGGATGGGCAGCAAACTGCCACATAACTACAGGCCATAAAGGAGGGGCAGCAGACTGCCACATAACTACAGGCCATAAAGGAGGGGCAGCAGACTGCCACATAACTACAGGCCATAAAGGAGGGGCAGCAGACTGCCATAGAACTACAGGCCATAAAGGAGGGGCAGCAGACTGCCACATAACTACAGGTCATAAAGGAGGGGCAGCAGACTGCCACATAACTACAGGCCATAAAGGAGGGGCAGCAGACTGCCATAGAACTACAGGCCATAAAGGAGGGGCAGCAGACTGCCACATAACTACAGGCCATAAAGGAGGGGCAGCAGACTGCCATAGAACTACAGGCCATAAAGGAGGGGCAGCAGACTGCCACATAACTACAGGCCATAAAGGAGGGGCAGCAGACTGCCACATAACTACAGGCCATAAAGGAGGGGCAGCAGACTGCCACATAACTACAGGCCATAAAGGATGGGCAGCAAACTGCCATAGAACTACAGGCCATAAAGGAGGGGCAGCAGACTGCCATAGAACTACAGGCCATAAAGGAGGGGCAGCAGACTGCCATAGAACTACAGGCCATAAAGGAGGGGCAGCAGACTGCCATAGAACTACAGGCCATAAAGGAGGGGCAGCAGACTGGCCTCAGACAGATTAAAAAGAAAAAGAGAGTCTCCACTCTAGGAGCTCATATGCAATAATTTAATATCCTAATAACCAACGTTTCCACAGACAAGCCGTCTTCATCAGGGTATAATGACAAACACTGAGGGTCACTAGTTTATATAGTGTCAAAGGACACACGCAGGTGTCTGTAATCATGGCCGGGTGTGGTCTGATATCATTGGTTAATTCACAGATAAACAGAACATACATAAAACATGAATAGATAGCATACATTTACATTACATTTACGTCATTTAGCAGACGATCTTATCCAGAGCGACTTACAAATAGGTGCATTCACCTTATAGCCAGTGGGTTTTTTTTGGGGGGGGGGGGTTGGAGTAAGGGTGCGGAGGACGTGAGAGAACTTGGGAAGGTTGAATACCAGACGGGCTGCGGCATTCTGGATGAGTTGTAGGGGTTTAATGGCACAGACAGGGAGCCCAGCCAACAGCGAGTTGCAGTAATCCAGACGGGAGATGACAAGTGCCTGGATTAGGACCTGTGCCGCTTCCTGTGTAAGGCAGGGTCGTACTCTCCGAAGGTTGTAGAGCATGAACCTACAGGATCGGGTCACCGCCTTGATGTTAGCGGAGAACAACAGGGTGTTGTCCAGGGTCACGCCAAGGCTCTTTGCACTCTGGGAGGAGGACACAACGGAGTTGTCAACCGTGATGGCGAGATCATGGAACAGGCAGTCCTTCCCCGGGAGGAAGAGCAGCTCCGTCTTGCCAAGGTTCAGCTTGAGGTGGTGATCCGTCATCCATACTGATATGTCTGCCAGACATGCAGAGATGCGATTCGCCACCTGGTTATCAGAAGGGGGAAAGGAGAAGATTAGTTGTGTGTCGTCAGCGTAGCAATGATAGGAGAGGCCATGTGAGGATATGACAGAGCCAAGTGACTTGGTGTATAGCGAGAATAGGAGAGGGCCTAGAACTGAGCCCTGGGGGACACCAAGTGGTGAGAGCACGTGGTGCGGAGACAGCTTCTCGCCACGCCACTTGGTAGGAGCGACCGGTCAGGTAGGACGCAATCCAAGAGTGAGCCGCGCCGGAGATGCCCAGCTCGGAGAGGGTGGAGTGGAGGATCTGATGGTTCACAGTATCAAAGGCAGCAGACAGGTCTAGAAGGACAAGAGCAGAGGAGAGAGAGTTAGCTTTAGCAGTGCGGAGAGCCTCCGTGACACAGAGAAGAGCAGTCTCAGTTGAATGACCAGTCTTGAAACCTGACTGGTTTGGATCAAGAAGGTCATTCTGAGAGAGATAGCAAGAGAGTTTGCTAAAGACGGCACGCTCAATAGTTTTGGAGAGAAAAGAAAGAAGGGATACTGGTCTGTAGTTGTTGACATCAGAGGGATCGAGTGTTGGTTTTTTAAGAAGGGGTGCAACTCTCGCTCTCTTGAAGACGGAAGGGACATAGCCAGCGGTCAAGGATGAGTTGATCAGCGAGGTGAGGTGAGGTAAGGGAGAAGGTCACCGGAGATGGTCTGGAGAAGAGAGGAGGGGATAGGGTCAAGCGGGCAGGTTGTTGGGCGGCCTGCCGTCACAAGTCGCAAGATTTTATCTGGAGAGAGAGGGGAGAAAGAAGTCAAAGCATAGGGTAGGGCAGTGTGAGCAGGACCAGCAGTGTCATTTGACTTAACAAACGAGGATCGGATGTCGTCAACCTTCTTTTCAAAATGGTTGACGAAGTCATCCACAGAGAGGGAGGGGGGGGGGGGATTCAGCAGGGAGGAGAATGTGGCAAAGAGCTTCCTAGGGTTAGAGGCAGATGCTTGGAATTTAGAGTGGTAGAAAGTGGCCTTAGCAGCAGAAACAGATGAAGAAAATGTAGAGAGGAGGGAGTGAAAAGATGCCAGGTCCGCAGGGAGTCTAGTTTTCTTCCATTTCCGCTCCGCTGCCCGGAGCTCTGTTCTGTGAGCTCGCAATGAGTCATCAAGCCACGGAGCTGGAGGGGGACCGAGCCGGCCGGGGGGATAGGGGACATAGAGAGTCAAAGGATGCAGAAAGGGAGGAGAGGAGGGTTGAGGAGGCAGAATCAGGAGATTGGAGGGAGAAGGATTGAGCAGAGGGAAGAGATGATATGATGGAAGAGGAGAGAGTAGCGGGAGAGAGAGAGCGAAGGTTGCGACGGCGCATTACCATCTGTGTAGGGGCAGAGTGAGTAGTGTTGGAGAGAGAAAAGGATACAAAGTAGTGGTCGGAGACTTGGAGGGGAGTTGCAGTGAGATTAGTAGAACAACAGCATCTAGTAAAGATGAGGTCAAGCGTATTGCCTGCCTTGTGAGTAGGGGAGGACGGTGAGAGGGTGAGGTCAAAAGAGGAGAGGAGTGGAAAGAAGGAGGCAGAGAGAAATGAGTCAAATGTAGACGTAGGGAGGTTGAAATCCCCCAGAACTGTGAGGGGTGAGCCATCCTCAGGAAAGGAACTTATCAAGGCGTCAAGCTCATTGATGAAATGAACTCTCCAAGGGAACCTGGAGGGCGATAGATGGCAAGGATATTAAGCTTAAATGGGCTAGTGACTGTGACAGCATGGAATTCAAATGAGGAGATAGACAGATGGGTCAGGGGAAAAATTGAGAATGTCCACTTGGGAGAGATGAGGATTCCTGTGCCACCACCCCGCTGACCAGATGCTCTCGGGGTATGCGAGAACACATGGTCAGACGAGGAGAAAGCAGTAGGAGTAGCAGTGTTTTCAGTGGTGATCCATGTTTCCGTCAGCGCCAGGAAGTCGAGGGACTGGAGGGTAGCATAGGCTGAGATGAATTCTGCCTTGTTGGCAGCAGAACGGCAGTTCCAGAGGCTGCCTGAGACCTGGAACTCCACGTGGGTCGTGCGTGCAGGGACCATCAGGTTAGAGAGGCAGCAGCCACGCAGTGTGAGGCGTTTGTGTAGCCTGTGCGGAGAGGAGAGAACAGGGATAGGCAGAGGCATAGTTGACAGGCTGCAGGATGGCTACAATAATGCAGAGGAAATCGGAATGAAATGAACTAAACATCTGGGAAAGGAGAGAGCGGGGCCTCCCTCACCACAACTCCCAAATGTAACTCTCCAAACTTCCACCTCAGAAACTATAATTGTTGTAAACTACAGCGGTTCAATGTTTTCTAGGAATAGACTAACTTAGTTTATTCAGCTAGCTAACTAGGTGCAGTATTATTCCGTGAGAAATGTCCGGGCACCTCGTCATAAGACGCTACAGCCAGCTAGCATGCCGGACTCCAACAACACGGTTTAGCACCAATACTCGGCGACAACAAACCACCAGTGTATCAACACGCAAGCAGATTGTTCGTGTCCATGTCTAACGTTGTGGGTTAGTCCCGACAGCTTGAGCGAGTCCGTCGTCAACTTATTCAGCCAGTTAGTTAGCTAGAATAGTTAGCAAACTAGCTAGCCATTGCTTTCAGACAAAGAAGAACCCCTCCTTTCACGGCACGAACACACAGAGAGAGCCAAACTAACGTTAACTAGTCACCCATGTTCCGAATTCCTTGAACGACTCGGGCTATCAATATGTAAAAAACAAAACACAAGTGTAGGTTATGACTTACCCCTAGCAGCTACTGTTAGCTAGCCAAGTGCAAAGCTAGCCACTGAATTAACTCAGCCAGTTCGCGTCTGTTCGCTCGGTCGTTCCAGCTATTGTTTACTAGTAGCTATCCAGGTAGCAACAATCTAGCTAAATTTCAAGCACAGTAGCCACTTGCTACCTTACGTTAACGGTTCAGACAATGAGGTTAGAAAACAGCTGAATGGTAGGCATTATTATATGTAATTATTGTAGGCAGCCAGCTGGCGTAAATACAGGTACTCTCAGGCGTGAAACAACTATACCGTTGCTAATAGCTACTCGCCAGCCAGTCCAGGTGGTGAGTTAGCTAGCTAGCTAGCTTCGTGCTACACCCGGCACAGCTGAATACAATACAATACTAACCTACAATAATTACATACAACAACCCACGATAACTACCTACAATACCTAACTACAATCTAAATACATAGTTTAAGCCTTACTCGACAAAGCCCAAGCTATGTATAAAGCCAAGCTTACCCGACGCCAAGCTTACCCGACGACCTCCTCCTTCCTCACAGCATAACGATCATAGATACAACTTGGCTACATAGGCCCACAACATTTACAATGAATAGCAAAATCACAATAATCACAAGAATGGCTTCAGATCCAAGTCTACGTTGAGACCGAAGGGAGCAAGGGTCTTTAAATTAAAGATCCAGGCAGCCTCTCATTTTAACAATAAGTTGTCGAGGTCACCCCCTCTCCTAGGGAGGGTGACATGTTCGATGCCGATATAACGTAGGGACGGAATAGTGGTTCGCTTCCAGAAAGTGGGCCGCGACTGGGCATGTCGGGTTTTGGCACCAAATGGTGCTACGATGCTCCGAGATAATGTTCTATACACTGATCTTTACAGGAAACCTACTGATCTTAACAGTTTGTTAAGGGCTGATAGTTGTCACTCGCTTCCCTTGAAAAACCGTTTGCAATTCAGCCAATTCTGTCAAATCAAAATAATTTGCAAAAAACAATCAGATTTCGACAGAAATATGGCTGAGACGCAAAGAAAATTAAAGGAGAGGGGGTACAAAAATTGTCAGATTAATACTGCCATTGAGAAAATTCTAAACAAATCGAGACCTGATCTCTTTCAAGGACAGTCTCGCAAAAAAATGCTCTGAACAAATTAAGGGAATCGTTCACAAACATTGGCACATTCTAAGATCCGATGACATTATCGGTAATGTGTTTTCGTACACTCCCTTGGTCGTATTCTCGCAGGGCAGAAATCTCAGAGATCAATTGGTAAACTCTGATTTACCACCTCTAAATATCCCTGCACAACATCTATTTGCGCCTCTACCGGATGGAAACTACAAGTGTAACAGCTGCGCTCAATGCAATGGCACTTACAAATGTAGATCCTTCAAACACCCCCAAACAGGGAAACAGATCCCAATCAAAGGTGTTATTACGTGCTCCACTAAGGCAGTTATTTATCTTATAATTTGTCCTTGCGGTAAACATTATGAGGGTAAAACAAAGCGCGAATTAAAAGTACGAATCTCGGAACATCGTAGCACCATTAGGTGCAAAAACTCGACATACCCAGTCGCGGCCCACTTTTTGGAAGCGAACCACTCTATTTCGCCCCTACGTTATATCGGCATCGAACATGTCACCCTCCCCAGGAGAGGGGGTGACCTCGACAACTTATTGTTGAAACGAGAGGCTGCCTGGATCTTTAATTTAAAGACCCTTGCTCCCTTCGGTCTCAACGTAGACTTTGATCTGAAGCCATTCTTGTGATTATTGTGATTTTGCTATTCATAGTAACTGTTTGTATGCCTATGGAGCCAAGTTGTATCTATGATCGTATGCTATCCATGTTTTATGTATGTTCTGTTTATCTGTGAATTAACCAATGATATCAGGCCACACCCGGCCATGATTACAGACACCTGTGTGTGTCCTTTGACACTATATAAACTAGTGACCCTCAGTGTTTGTCATTATACCCTGATGAAGACGGCTTTTCTGTCGAAACGTTGGTTATTAGGATATTAAATGATTGCATCGGAGTTCCTAGAGTGTGCGGCTATCCTTTTATTTTTCAAGTGTGCTACTCCGCCAGCCAGCACCTCTCCTAAATATGTGTGCATTTCTTTTGCCTCCAGATTACTCAGAAAGATACAGGCCTCAGACAGATACAGGCCTCAGAAAGATACAGGCCTCAGAAAGATACAGGCCTCAGACAGATACAGGCCTCAGAAAGATACAGGCCTCAGAAAGATACAGGCCTCAGAAAGATACAGGCCTCAGAAAGATACAGGCCTCAGAAAGATACAGGCCTCAGAAAGATACAGGCCTCAGACAGATACAGGCCTCAGAAAGATACAGGCCTCAGACAGATACAGGCCTCAGACAGATACAGGCCTCAGACAGATACAGGCCTCAGACAGATGAAGGCCATTTACAGAGGGGCCAGCTGATAGTCAAAGCTAAAGAGGCCATATATAGAAAGGCAGCTGCCATAGATCTGTAGTAAGGCCATAGAGGGGCAGCTGACTGCCATAGAGCTGATTGTTTGTAGCTATGTGAAGGCCATCGAGCTGTAGTAATGCTATGTAAAGGGACAGCTGATTGTTTGTAGCTATGTGAAGGCCATCGAGCTGTAGTAATGCTATGTAAAGGGACAGCTGATTGTTTGTAGCTATGTGAAGGCCATCGAGCTGTAGTAATGCTATGTAAAGGGACAGCTGATTGTTTGTAGCTATGTGAAGACCATCGAGCTGTAGTAATGCTATGTAAAGGGACAGCTGATTGTTTGTAGCTATGGGAAGGCCATCGAGCTGTAGTAATGCTATGTAAAGGGACAGCTGATTGTTTGTAGCTATGGGAAGGCCATCGAGCTGTAGTAATGCTATGTAAAGGGACAGCTGATTGTTTGTCCACGTAGCCACAGTATAGCCATGATGGTTGCTACAGTAAGTGATCAGGCCATAGAGATGCTAGACATAAGGACATGTGGTTGACCAGTAGAGAGACAGATGATTGACCGTAGTTACAGAGAGGGGGCAGCTGAAAGCTACAGAAAGCCAAAAAAACTTTACTCCAGAGATATCACAATAAGACCTCAAACTTCCTGTTGTTACAGCCAGGACCTGTTCTACACTGGATGCAGATCATTCACTACTAATAAATGTTTTCTTTTTTTCTGTCCACAATGACATTTGTTTTATTTGTTTCCGTGGCTCTTAATGTGGAATGAGTTGGGGAAGCGGCAAACACAGATATATTTCGGTAGCTGGTATAGAAGTCAGCAGACCACAAACATCAACACAGAAGAGGAGAGGAGGGGAGAGGAGGGTTGAGGGGAGGAGGAGAGAGGGGGAGGAGAGGAGAGGAGGAGAGGAGAGGAGAGGAGGGTTGAGGGGAGGAAGAGAGAGAGAGAGAGAGAGAGAGAGAGAGAGAGAGAGAGAGAGAGAGAGAGAGAGAGAGAGAGAGAGAGGAGAGAGAGGAGAGAGAGAGAGAGAGAGAGAGAGAGAGAGAGAGAGAGAGAGAGAGAGAGAGAGAGAGAGAGAGAGAGAGAGAGAGAGAGAGAGAGCTCAAAGACATTGCTCCTGCATTTTTAACAAACAAATATAGATTTAGAGTTAGATAAAGTAGGATTTTTTGGCAGGGACATATACAGGATGCTACCCTCCACAACATAACCTTCATTCCAAACCAAAACTCCAAACCTACAACCTGATTTTGGACGGAATTACCTGGAAAGCTTTCTACTACCAAGGATTACTATTCTCAAACTATACAGCAAATGCTCTGGTGGCAAACAAACAGAAACCTGAAAACACCATCCAACCTGGAACAGAGTGAGTAATGTTTAGTATGAAGCTATTTTTCACTTTCAAAAACCAAGAAGAAAAATACATTACAATGATATATTTTATTTTATAAGGACTGAATGCTAAGGCTACCAAGCTTAAACTTGCTTTTACAAAGAGATACAATTTCAATTAGCACTGACGTGTGAAGTGAGAGGTGTCAAAGCCCCTGAGCCCAACAATGGCAGGAGAGTCGTACAGTCTACCCCAACCAAATGGAGAGGCCTTAGAAGCACCCCCCCACTGTTCAGAGGTCATTAAAATACAGTACCCTCTGAATGTAAAAAACGACAAGACACGAAAGAGTACAAATTGAAACTTCTTTTGGGGAAGCAGGAGACACTTTTTGCTGATTTGTATAAAAATGGGAACATAAGCAACCTTATCTTCCACACAGACCATCCCCTGGCATGGCACAGTGCTATACTAGCACACTACCCCTCTGTTAAGAGGGGGGGTGTTAGCGATGGGTGGAAACTCAGGATACTGGACAACGAGGACTCTGAGTCGTCTAATATTAATCTCTATAAATCTGGAACCATTTTGGTTCAAGGCAACACCAAACAGTTCCAGCTGGACTTTCACCTAATCAAAGAAATAGCTCAGCAGGAGAAGCTCTCCCTTGAGAAAGATACCCCTACCCCGAGCGGGTCAGACCAGACCTCTTCATTAAATAACCCCACAGAGCAACCCCAAGCAGAAAGTCAACTTCCCAGCACAGAGTACTACTCCCTCATTGAAATGAAGGATAAATTCACCCAGCTGGAGGTAAGGCAGGTGGAGCTGGAACAGCAGGTGAACACACTCCAGTCAGCACAGACCCAGACAACAGTCACGCACAACAACACCCCCTTAACTAGACCTGGAGAGCTGCAGGTAGAGAGAGACATGTCTGCACTCTGGACTGTGGTGAGACAACATCAACAGGAGAAAGAGCAGGAGAGGAGCAGGAGAAGAACAGAGCACTAGAGGAGAGGATCAGAGTGCTGGAGGAGAAGGTGAGAACGATGACGGGTGACATAGAACAACCCATTAGAGAGCTGGCCACCCCCGCAGAGAAGCCAGCAGAACAGCCCACCTCAGATCCTGGCCAAAGTCTCGACACCGCAGCAGAACAGTACACCCTAGACCCTGACCATAGCCTCGACATCACACACAGACAAACAAATGAAGAACCCCAAGCCCAGGGGATCCCAACCCCTCTGAGCAACCCCCCAGTCAGACACCCTGATAGCCCTCATGACGACCCCCCCACACCCACTGAGGACATACACAAGCCACAGATTGTACTCCTTATGGACTCAAACGGGAAATACATACAAGAAAATAAACTTTTTCCAAAACACACAGTGTCTAAACTCTGGTGTCCAAACACCCAGCGCGCCCTAGACCTTCTGTCTGAGGACCGACTAGGATCACCCAGCCACATAATAAATACACACAGGCACAAACGACCTGAGAACACAGCAGGAAAGGGTGGCCACATCACTCAAGGGAGTGATAGAAAAAGCTTCTTCTACTTTCCCCAACGCACAAGTGGTTATCTCAACCCTGTTACCACGAAAATACTTCCACCCTGCTACCATACAGCGGGTAAACGCAAGTATTTCCCGTGACTGTGCATCAAAACCAAATGTCTACCTGGCCCACCACTCCACCCTGGACGTGAACAGCCTTTATGACCAGGTCCACCTATACAAGGCAGCAGTGCCCACCTTCGCCCGGACCCTAAAGGATATCGCCCTCAACCGCAGACCCAACACCTCACACAGGAGCAACAGATCAACAGACACCCCGCCCAGACCAGCGAGACACTCTCCCAGACCTGCGGGACCCCCCCCCAGGACCTACACATAGAGGACCCCCGCAGAGAGGACCTACATCCAGACCACAGCACCATCAACCACATCTACACCCACACCAATTAACTACCCCCCCCAAGTCAACCATGCCCACACCCCATTTAGGCCCCCTCAGATCAGACCTATGCCCCTCCTACCCACCCCAAGCCCCCCACTCCCACAAAGAGGGCCTCAACATGAAAGTCACACATACGCCCAGGCCGTGAGCAGGCAAACAGGCCCAACACCCACTCTTACACTAGCCCAAGCCAATGGCATGTACCAGATGCTCAGCAGGCTCTGCTCACAATTACTGGCCTGAGGCCAAACCACACAACCAACAACATTAGACACTTTATGGAACACAAAGCCTTCACTATTTCATCCTGGAATATCAAAGGCCTGAGGTCATCTGCCTTTGGCCTAAAGAGCAGGAATCTGGACTTCACCAAAGAAATCGGAAATACAGACATTGTCATCCTACAAGAAACATGGTATAGAGGAGACGGACCCACTGGTTGCCCTCTAGGTTACAGAGAGCTGGTAGTCCCATCCACCAAACTACCAGGTGTGAAACAGGGAAGGGACTCAGGTCAGGGGGTATGCTAATTTGGTATAGAGCAGACCTAACTCACTCTATTAAATTAATCAAAACAGGAACATTTTACATTTGGTTAGAAATTCAAAAGGAAATTATCTCAACTGAGAAAAATGTCCTCCTGTGTGCTACCTATATCCCCCCACTAGAATCCCCATACTTTAATGAAGACAGTTTCTCCATCCTGGAGGGGGAAATCAATCATTTCCAGACCCAGGGACATGTACTAGTCTGTGGCGACCTAAACGCCAGAACTGGACAAGAACCTGACACCCTCAACACACAGGGGGACAAACACCTACCTGGAGGTGACAGCATTCCCTCCCCCATATGCCCCCCTAGGCACAACTACGACAACATAACCAACAAAAACGGGTCACGACTCCTGCAGCTCTGTCGCACACTGGGTATGTACATAGTCAATGGTAGGCTTCGAGGGGACTGCTATGGTAGGTACACCTATAGCTCATCTCTTGGCAGTAGTACTGTAGACTGACTACTTTATCACTGACCTCAACCCAGAGTCTCTCAGAGCGTTCACAGTCAGCCCACTGACACCCCTATCAGACCACAGCAAAATCACAGTCTACTTGAACAGAGCAATACTCAATCATGAGGTATCAAAGCCAAAGGAACTGAATAATATTAAGAAATGCTATAGATGGAAGGAAAGTAGTGTTGAAACCTACCAAAAAACAATTAGGAAACAACAAATTCAATCCATTCTAGACAACTTCCTGGACAAAACGTTCCACTGTACTAGTGAAGGTGTAAACTTGGCAGTAGAAAACCTAAACAGTATATTTGACCTCTCAGCTTCCCTATCAAATCTAAAAATCTCTAACAGAAAACCAAAGAAAAGTAATAACAGTGATAAATGGTTTGATGAAGAATGCAAAAACCTAAGAAAGAAATTGAGAAACCTATCCAACCAAAAACATAGAGACCCAGAAAACCTGAGCCTACGCCTTCACTATGGTGAATCACTAAAACAAAACAATACAGAAATACACTACGGAAAAAGAAGGAACAGCATGTCAGTAATCAGCTCAATGTAATTGAAGAATCCATAGACTCTAACCACTTCTGGGAAAATTGGAAAACACTAAACAAACAACAACACGAAGAGCTATCTATCCAAAACGGAGATGTATGGGTAAACCACTTCTCCAATCTTTTTGGCCCTATAACAGTGAACAAACAGCAAAAAAATATACATGATCAAATGCAAATCTTAGAATCAACTATTAAAGACTACCAGAACCCACTGGATTCTCCAATTACATTGAATAAACTACAGGACAAAATACAAACCCTCCAACCCAAAAAGTCCTGTGGTGTTGATGGTATCCTCAATGAAATGATAAAATATACAGACCACAAATTTCAATTAGCTATACTTAAACTCTTTAACATCATCCTTAGCTCTGGCATCTTCCCCAATATTTGGAACCAAGGACTGATCACCCCAATCCACAAAAGTGGAGACAAAAAATTTGACCCCAATAACTACCGTGGGATATGCGTCAACAGCAACCTTGGGAAAATCCTCTGCATTATCATTAACAGCAGACTAGTTCATTTCCTCAGTGAAAACAATGTACTGAGCAAATGTCAAATTGGCTTTTTACCAAATTACCATACGACAGACCACGTATTCACCCTGCACACCCTAATTGACAAACAAACAAACCAAAACAAAGGCAAAGTCTTCTCATGCTTTGTTGATTTCAAAAAAGCTTTTGACTCAATTTGGCATGAGGGTCTTCTATACAAATTGATGGAAAGTGGGGTTGGGGGAATAACATACGACATTATAAAATCCATGTACACAAACAACAAGTGTGCGGTTAAAATTGGCAAAAAACACACACATTTCTTTCCACAGGGCCGTGGGGTGAGACAGGGATGCAGTTTAAGCCCCACCCTCTTCAACATATATATCAACGAATTGGCGAGGGCACTAGAACAGTCTGCAGCACCCGGCCTCACACCCTACTAGAATCTGAAGTCAAATGTCTTCTGTTTGCTGATGATCTGGTGCTTCTGTCACCAACCAAGGAGGGCCTACAGCAGCACCTAGATCTTCTGCACAGATTCTGTCAGACCTGGGCCCTGACAGTAAATCTCAATAAGACAAAAATAATGGTGTTCCAAAAAAGGTCCAGTTGCCAGGACCACAAATACAAATTCCATCTAGACACCGTTGCCCTAGAGCACACAAAAAACTATACATACCTCGGCCTAAACATCAGCGCCACAGGTAACTTCCACAAAGCTGTGAACGATCTGAGAGACAAGGCAAGAAGGGCCTTCTATGCCATCAAAAGGAACATACAATTTGACATACCAATTAGGATCTGGCTAAAAATACTTGAATCAGTTATAGAACCCATTGCCCTTTATGGTTCTGAGGTCTGGGGTCCGTTCACCAACCAAGAATTCACAAAATGGGACAAACACCAAATTGAGACTCTGCATGCAGAATTCTGCAAAAACATCCTCCGTGTACAACGTAAAACACCAAATAATGCATGCAGAGCAGAATTAGTTCAATACCCTCTAATTATTAAAATCCAGAAAAGAGCCGTTAAATTCTATAACCACTTAAAAGGAAGCGATTCCCAAACCTTCCATAACAAAGCCATCACCTACAGAGAGATGAACTTGGAGAAGAGTCCCCTAAGTAAGTGTCGTGTCGAGTCGGCTACAGGTGCTCTTGCTGTAAAACAAAGGAGTCTGCCTATGCTGCCCTTTGATTAGAAAGTCTTTATTCATTATCACAAGCTTACAGCATAAGTTTACAGACACGCGTTGTCTGGAGAGCAGTGGCCTCGAATTATAATAACCGCTCTGGGGTTTATTGTCTAAAACCCTTCTTATATAGACAATACCAAAATAAGGGTTACCCCCTCTTCTGGCCAATCACCAGTCTCCCCTCGGGCGTCACCCTCCAAGCGGCACATTTCAAATAACATCATAAAACATCCCCCCTCTGGCCTGAACAACCAACATTCCATTTCGTCATGAAAAACATTTAACAAAGACATAATTTTAATACACTACATATTCCCCCCTTCGAGACAAAACTAAAAAGTCTCGACAACAATAGGATTATGACCAGTAACAATTTATCTTATTGAGTATCTTTAACCTTAAACCAAAAACATTCTTCTCTAGAGTGTAAATACCTTTCTATGAAATAACTGTTTATGAAGTATGAATACATTACTATGACATATGAAGAAATCTCTATGGAGTGTAAGAGCGAAAAACTGTCTGGCAGCCATCCATCCATATCAATCAAGACAGTAAAATTCTCTCACGGTCCCTCTGCCCCAGGCAACCACCGTCGGTACTCCAGATAACCTCATTAACCATGTCAATGCATTTGAAACTATGATGCAATTAAATACACATGTAAACCCCTGCAAACAAAATCCTATCCATAAACATCCATTGTACGGCTGGTCAACCCATCGAAATCGTACAATGAATCTCTCCCTTCCTAGCCTCTCTGTCCCTAAACATTCACGAAATAAACAAAAACATCTAGGATCCTCCCATGTATTCAATAACATCAAACATCATTCTACAAAAATTAATACCTGAGACTATTACACAATTATGTATTACACATGTCTATATTTCATTGCAAACACTGGAATGTAGTCCACTACACTTCATCTCCCTGTAGTGTCCTCTTCCAATGGACTTGTTGATGATGGAATCAGCCACACCCTCCTTGTTTCATCTCCTCCAGTCATATTGTCCCTTCATATTGTCTTTGTTTGAGTATTCCAATCTCCACATGTTCTCCCAAATGCTTCTGGAATGACAAGAAAATAAACGACCAAACAGTATCTTTTGCAAAACAAACACTTTCAAATTAAACCTCAACATCAATTTAAGAATATAAAAATGACATATAAATGATGTATGAATCACATTAACCTATCCCCCCTTGATTCATTAAATCATTCTAAAATCATACAAAAAAAAATAAAAAAATGTTTTCCTTGAAACAATAAAAATAAAATGATCAAATAATCAAAAAGGATATTTATCCATTCAGTAGTCCATCTAGACCCCCTCGTCCGTCTTCGTCCAGATCCGGAACAGTCAACACCGGCATCTGAGTGTTGCCTCCAGGCATCATTCTCCAACCTATTTCAATCTCATAGCTTCCTCAAAAGTCAGTAACATATTACACAGTGCTATCAAAGCTGAAACTAAAATCTGACCCATCACTGCCCCTACTGGCCTAATTGATCTTGCAACCAAGTCTTCCAAATGCATCCCTTATTTCCTTCAATGCCTCTATAACCCCAATATTATCTGAACTATCTGGACTCAAAGTATAACTAATATTTATCAATATGATCTTCCCAAATGTTACACCATACCATGAATAAAGTCCCCCCTTCTCCCTTAGACTTATTCTTCAATGATAGGCTTGAAGCCTATGACATGTCGCTTTTCTTTTCATCCTATTTTGAACTCTAGTTTCAAATTGATCTGTGTTCGGTGCTACTCCTCTTTTAATAGTAAAAGCCTCATATGGAAGCTTCAACGTTGACATGTAACCAAATCCTGTCCATTCATAATGTAAGAATATATATTTTATCATCACAAACCCACCAAATATCTCTAAAATTCTCCATAGTCACATTGTCAGTCAAAAGGCTAATCGTTTAACCATCAAAGTCCTGCTTTTCTTACTCCCTGGTATATTAAAAATTACATTATATTTCTCATTACTACCCTTAAGGTCATACTTATCCAAAGTTATCATATAACATCCCAATCTGATCTTCCCATAAACACACCCCTTACCTCATATGTTTTATTAGAATAAAACAACTTTTAGCCCTCAATGTTTCACCTGAATACTTCAGGATTCTGTTGTTACCTGCTTTTCCTTTCCCATTTAACAATTCCCATAGGGTAATTAATTTAACCAAGAACACTTAAACCTAACCTAAGCTTAAACCACGGTTCTGACAACAACATTATTTTATCTGTCAATGACTGTTGCTAATTCCCCAGTCATGACAAAGCATAAGACTGACCCATACCTGATAGAGGCTGCGCAACCGTCTAACATGTTTGGGATGGAATTCTCAACAGACATGGACCCTCAAGATTCCTCACTGATCTTACAGAATGAGTTAATCTATCTCTAATTTCCACAACAGAAGAACGAGCGGCACTGACCAGATACCTCTCCCCGTCTGTCATCAAAATCAAAGATCTCATCCTGTCCTCCATGATGAATCTATATTCTCTCTACTACTATCTGTTCTCCTATTTTAACCCTATTCGTACTATCATTGACAGCACTCTCCATCCGTAACATAACCCATGAGTCTAAAATTCCCCATTTAATTTCAGAAAAGTTGTTGTCGATGTCATACTCCCTCTTTTGCTATTGCCATCGTATCACTAATCCCTTCCAAAGTTATCATTAAAGTAAGTAGTTGATTTATCTGCTGTATCAACCCTAATTACTTCTAGTGCAAAAGTTCCCATTCCCATTATCCTCTGTGTCTTATCTACTGTTGGAGTGACTGTAATCTACTCTTCCTGAACTCCTTTGGTGACTGTGGAGACTACAAACCTTAACTCTTCCATTATAAGCGTTACTCTATGAATTACATAGCCCTTTAACCAATAATTCCTAACCGGAACAACTTCTAATGCTTGCACTAGATAAGTATACAAATATTCTCCCTGACCTTTCTCTGTAACATCGTAACATAAGTGAACAGTCACTCCTAACCCTCTTCTAAACTATACCTCCTTTTACTCCTGGTCCTGATAACAATACTTATTCTCCATAATTATCTCTCCATATGGGAGAAACGTCCCCATCCTAAACCCTAATAAGTATTTTTCCCCCTAAAATTGGTGCTGTATTGGTTCCCTTATAATCAAATGCGATATATTTATGACTTTAATAACTATCAATGTTGAAAGAGTTAACTTGCCTCTCCCTGTTGTTCTAATAAACTGAAGTGTTAATGTCCTTAGTTACTCCTAGTTTTTCCCCCAATATAAAAAAGTTGTCTTTGCTTGTACTTCCATCTATCACCCCTAGTGTCACTTTTTCCCCAAATCTCAGTCCTTTCTCTAATTCCTGACTTTCAAACTTGTGATTACACAAAATACACCTATAATTACCTTGATCTTCCTGCTGGAAACTGTAAATATAGATACTCAATCACCCTCAATCTTCTCTTATCATTCAGCAACACATACTTTCTCAATGCATCTGCTCCTAACCGATTTAAACTCCTACCATATCTTCCCACTAAACTTTAAAATGTCCTTCCTCACTGTTCTCTCTCTGTCTTACTACTAACTTTGAAACTTAGCTTACTGTCTCAGAGTTCTTCCAACCCTAATCTACTCCTAACTTATTTTAATCTAATCTTTTCTCTCACTCATAACATTTAAAACCTTTTACCCTGATTTTCACAAAATCCCTTACCACCAAATTTGTAGAATATGTGATTGGGAAAGTTCCCCACCTGCTTCTGACTCATTACACACAGACTTGGCAAAACGACTAACCACCTTTTAGCCTAGCCTGAAATCCCTTAGTGTAAGAATGTAACCCAGAATAATAATCACCCCTTTTAACTTTTCAGACAGATTGTCTTAATAGACAGTCTAGTGTACATCTTATTGTACAATTCAATTCTCTTCCCAACACTGCAATAACAGTATCTTCTAATATTAGTCTGTCTATTTTGATTAACTGTTTTACTACCTCAAATCCCTATCCTAATTCGTTATCACTTAGTGAGATGTTTAACTTCTTTAGGCCTAAACCCAAATAAGTTTTTCCCCTATTCACTATCACTTCTAATGGCCGGTTGTTTCAACTGTTATCTATTTTCTCTTCTCCTCTAATCGAGGCTCTCAGCACAGCAATGCACCCCCCTTCTGGATCTTCTAGACACTAACAGGTGATCTTGAATTGCCCCTGTATCTTCCTTAAAAATGTTCTCTGTTCTTCCTCCTCCTCCAATTCTGTGTCTGTCCAGAAACTGGCGGTCGATATGGAACATCTGGTCCCCCCTTGGCTGGTACAATTGCCTTTGATATTGTTCAGTTAAAGCTGTAACAGTGATTGTTGATTTGGTTCACTCTGATTCTTCATAACCATACCTTATCTTCTCCACCCGTTGTATGATTGAGTTTTCAGAGTTTCTTCTTCTCCAATTCTTGGGATCCCCTCAGCAGTTTCTCCTCTTCTGTATCTTCAACTGTGTTACTTCTAAACTATTTGCTTTATCCAGGCATGATAAGCATCGGTCTATATCTCTATTTCTTCTTTGCCAGTCATTGTAGGATAAAATCCTCGAACATAAAGCACCTTTAATCTCCAAATCTTCATCGCTTTCTTCATCTTCAACTTAACTTCCATCAGAGATCAAATCTCGCGTATCCTTCTTCGTTTCTCTCTTGCCATCTTCCTTCTGATCACAGAGTCATATCCACCCATGACCTCTCTCAATCACTCTCATCTTCATCATCCTCCTCTCCTTAAGTTCCCAGACATCCCGGTTTTCCTTCCTTCTGGAGTTTTGAATTCATCTTCATCGTCGTTTCTGCTCGTATTCGTCTTCATCTCTGATGCCATAATCACCATGCTAGATGATCACTGAAAGCTTCCTTCTCGTAAGGTGGGTGTCTTTTTGCTGAATCCGTATGTGAGAAAGGTGTACTAACATCTGCCATTAGTCTTTCTAACACTACTCTCTAACCCTACTTTGATTAAAAAATGACTATTTTAATCAATTTTCCCCTATATCAACCCTTTTAAATTCCTTTATTGTGAACTATGTTATTCTAGACTGTATAGCCTAAGGCTTACCCCCTTAAATTATTAATATAACCCTACCCTAACAACTCCAAATAAATCCTGAATAATTAAACCAAATTTTTATTCCTATATCCTATGTCACCAACTTATCCATTAGTGGTGGCTATATTACCACAACCCATCAAATGCCAGTAAATGAAGTTAGTCAACTTCAAAGCAATCCCCCAAAAACAAAACCTCTAACCCCAATAAGTATTTTTATAAATTCCATTGTTTAATATGCACCCAAGTATCTTAATTGCCGAATAATGTCAGTACCTGATTCCCAACCCAATTCCAATCAAACCCCAGTTATGCACAGAGCATCCAAAATGCACTTTTTAATGAAATAGTATTTGCCAAGCCTATGTAAAATTGTCATAACATCACATATTCTGTTAGGATGATTTTGTGTACTAGCCTGATCTGATCCTCTCGTCTGCCTCGTCACACCTTGTCACGTGACGCACACGTCAGCCCCTTCTCTCTCTCTCCTCTCGTTCCATGTTCCTCTCATCTCATATTTCAAAAAACATAGAAACACACAAGATTTCAGCAGTTAATGCAATCACTGAGTATTTCCAACCATTCAATATTCGTTCGTTCTACATTATTCACTCTAAGACTAAACTCAGAACTAAATAGATCGCTCAAAAAACATTTTTATTTTAATCCGTCTTTAATTTAATTCATTATACTTCGCCAACATATATTTAATTTATCAATTCAATAGGACACACCACAAGTTTCATCTTTAACCAATCTTTAAACTAGAATACTCGTGCTAAAATTTCTCCTCTGTCGGTCTATTTCCCCGTCTCCCTGCAGCCCCCAGATGGGACCTATGACCCTAACCAACCATTTTGTTTTGTAGGCTGAGCACCACCGCATGTCATAGTTTTAGTGCCGTAAACCAAAACGTGTCCTAATCTCGTGTCATAAACTCCCCCTTTCTGTAGTGTAGTGTCGCAAAATCATGCACATGCGCACAGCCATTTTCAAAAAACACGTTTTCACCGTGGAAGATTTTAGATCTCTTTCCAAACAGACAGAATAACCATCCAACTGTAACTCTCGTTTTCCCCTCCTAGTCAAACAACATTTAACAGCGCTCACAAAACATACAACCTGACTTACAGACAGTGACAAGTTTAAGAGACTTTAATCCATCGCAATGGAATCTCTAAGGATATCCGTTAGCATGTAGCACGCAACACAATTAGCCTTCAACATTAGCATTTAGCTTAGCCTAAGGTACACTGTGGCACAAAACAATTAGCATGTAGCATTAGCATTTAGCCACGATGTACCACGTGACCCGTAACAATCCAGCCTTAGCCCTAGCCTCCAGCTAACTGCGGCCCACAACACAAATGAACATCCCGCACCGTGGCCAAATCATCATCATCGCAATTATCTCCGTCTAACTTTTTGTTGCCGTAAGTTCTGGATAATCATAGAGAGGTTACCCCATGCATTATATTATAGTCCGTCAACCATACGATGAGTATATAACATGCATATAATTCGTCCAGCTTAATAATTCCCAGAATTAACCTTACACCACCTAACACGTTGCAAGGATTTTATGGCCCATTCCTAAAGAATCGCCTCGGTTCGAGGTCTTTTCCGTATTCACGGTGCCCTAACTATGCAGACGTCTTCCAACATTTATTCTCTACCAATCCATTTGTACACTCCATTGTTGTAAACAGCGTTTACCCATCAACCAAATTTAGAATATTTTCGTTCAGACTCCCAGTCAACAGCAATCACACCAACACCAGCCCAAAATCCCACTGTACATACTCTCATTTCCCCCGTGAGCAATCGACCCAATTAATGCCCAAATGATGATAAATCTCACCCTTAGCCGGCTTGAACAATAATCGCCTCGCGTCTCAATAGGGAAAACGAAGAGAGATGCAATCAGTACCCGTACTGGCCACCATTTGTCGTGTCGCGTCGGCTACAGGTGCGGTGCTCTTGCTGTAAAACAAAGGAGTCTGCCTATGCTGCCCTTTGATTAGAAAGTCTTTATTCATTATCACAAGCTTACAGCATAAGTTTACAGACACGCGTTGTCTGGAGAGCAGTGGCCTCGAATTATAATAACCGCTCTGGGGTTTATTGTCTAAAACCCTTCTTATATAGACAATACCAAAATAAGGGTTACCCCCTCTTCTGGCCAATCACCAGTCTCCCCTCGGGCGTCACCCTCCAAGCGGCACATTTCAAATAACATCATAAAACATCCCCCCTCTGGCCTGAACAACCAACATTCCATTTCGTCATGAAAAACATTTAACAAAGACATAATTTTAATACACTACATAAGCTTGTCCTGGGCCTCTGTTCACAAACACAAACAGACCCCACACAGCCCCAGGACAACAACAACTACAACAACAACACAATTAGACCCAACCAAATCATGAGAAAACAAAAGGAGAATTGAATTACTTGACACATTGGAAAGAACAAACAAAAAAACAGAGCAAACTAGAATGCTATTTGGCCCTAAACAGAGAGTACACAGTGGCAGAATACCTGACCACTGTGACTGACCCAAACTTAAGGAAAGCTTTGACTATGTACAGACTCAGTGAGCATAGCCTTGCTATTGAGAAAGGCCGCCGTAGGCAGACCTGGCTCTCAAGAGAAGACAGGCTATGTGCACACTGCCCACAAAATGAGGTGGAAACTGAGCTGCACTTCCTAACCTCCTGCCAAATGTATGACCATATTAGAGACACATATTTCCCTCAGATTACAGCGATCCACAAAGAATTCGAAAACAAAAACCCAATTTTGATAAACTCCCTTATCTACTGGGTGGGTGAAAAACCACAGTGTGCCATCACAGCTGCAAGATTTGTGACCTGTTGCCACAAGAAAAGGGCAACCAGTGAAGAACAAACACCATTGTAAATACAACCCATATTTATGTTTATTTATTTTCCCATTTGTACTTTAACTATTTGCACATTGTTACAACACTGTATATATACATAATATGACATTTGAAATGTCTTTATTCTTTTGAAACTTCTGAGTGTAATGTTTACTGTTAATATTTATTGTTTATTTCACTTTTGTTTACTATCTACTTCACTTGCTTTGGCAATGTTAACATAT
>CM062490.1:53584856-53786500 GCA_031479575.1 Coregonus ussuriensis
TCCTCCTGAATTCTGTTTGTTTGTGAACACAGAGGGGGAAACAACAGGAAGACATTCATGTAACAAGGACACAGTTTTTATTCTTTTCAACATAATATATTTTGCACTGAGGACACAAAAATGTTATAATACTGTACATTTTCTAGATGCGTGTATAAAGCCTCACCGGTGGCCACATAGTTCAAATGTATAAAATATTGTTGTACTGTGGAATTGTTAATAGACTGTTTTGGATGCAATGTACTCGCCTTTACACACAGTCTGCTGGTTGTTCAACACTACAGGCCATAAAGGAGGGGCAGCAGACTGCCATAGAACTACAGGCCATAAAGGAGGGGCAGCAGACTGCCCCACATAACTACAGGTCATAAAAGGAGGGGCAGCAGACTGCCACATAACTACAGGCCATAAAGGATGGGCAGCAAACTGCCACATAACTACAGGCCATAAAGGAGGGGCAGCAGACTGCCACATAACTACAGGCACAGGCCATAAAGGAGGGGCAGCAGACTGCCACATAACTACAGGCCATAAAGGAGGGGCAGCAGACTGCCACATAACTACAGGCCTAAAGGAGGGGCAGCAGACTGCCATAGAACTACAGGCCATAAAGGAGGGGCAGCAGACTGCCACATAACTACAGGCCATAAAGGAGGGGCAGCAGACTGCCACATAACTACAGGCCATAAAGGAGGGGCAGCAGACTGCCACATAACTACAGGCCATAAAGGAGGGGCAGCAGACTGCCATAGAACTACAGGCCATAAAGGAGGGGCAGCAGACTGCCACATAACTACAGGCCATAAAGGAGGGGCAGCAGACTGCCACATAACTACAGGCCATAAAGGAGGGGCAGCAGACTGCCACATAACTACAGGCCATAAAGGAGGGGCAGCAGACTGCCATAGAACTACAGGCCATAAAGGAGGGGCAGCAGACTGCCACATAACTACAGGCCATAAAGGAGGGGAGGGGCAGCAGACTGCCACATAACTACAGGCCATAAAGGAGGGGCAGCAGACTGCCATAGAACTACAGGCCATAAAGGAGGGGCAGCAGACTGCCACATAACTACAGGCCATAAAGGAGGGGCAGCAGACTGCCACATAACTACAGGCCATAAAGGAGGGGCAGCAGACTGCCACATAACTACAGGCCATAAAGGAGGGGCAGCAGACTGCCACATAACTACAGGCCATAAAGGAGGGGCAGCAGACTGCCATAGAACTACAGGCCATAAAGGAGGGGCAGCAGACTGCCACATAACTACAGGCCATAAAGGAGGGGCAGCAGACTGGCCTCAGACAGATTAAAAAGAAAAAGAGAGTCTCCACTCTAGGAGCTCATATGCAATAATTTAATATCCTAATAACCAACGTTTCCACAGACAAGCCGTCTTCATCAGGGTATAATGACAAACACTGAGGGTCACTAGTTTATATAGTGTCAAAGGACACACGCAGGTGTCTGTAATCATGGCCGGGTGTGGTCTGATATCATTGGTTAATTCACAGATAAACAGAACATACATAAAACATGAATAGATAGCATACATTTACATAACATTTACGTCATTTAGCAGACGATCTTATCCAGAGCGACTTACAAATAGGTGCATTCACCTTATAGCCAGTGGGTTTTTTTTTGGGGGGGGGGGGTTGGAGTAAGGGTGCGGAGGACGTGAGAGAACTTGGGAAGGTTGAATACCAGACGGGCTGCGGCATTCTGGATGAGTTGTAGGGGTTTAATGGCACAGACAGGGAGCCCAGCCAACAGCGAGTTGCAGTAATCCAGACGGGAGATGACAAGTGCCTGGATTAGGACCTGTGCCGCTTCCTGTGTAAGGCAGGCAGGGTCGTACTCTCCGAAGGTTGTAGAGCATGAACCTACAGGATCGGGTCACCGCCTTGATGTTAGCGGAGAACAACAGGGTGTTGTCCAGGGTCACGCCAAGGCTCTTTGCACTCTGGGAGGAGGACACAACGGAGTTGTCAACCGTGATGGCGAGATCATGGAACAGGCAGTCCTTCCCCGGGAGGAAGAGCAGCTCCGTCTTGCCAAGGTTCAGCTTGAGGTGGTGATCCGTCATCCATACTGATATGTCTGCCAGACATGCAGAGATGCGATTCGCCACCTGGTTATCAGAAGGGGGAAAGGAGAAGATTAGTTGTGTGTCGTCAGCGTAGCAATGATAGGAGAGGCCATGTGAGGATATGACAGAGCCAAGTGACTTGGTGTATAGCGAGAATAGGAGAGGGCCTAGAACTGAGCCCTGGGGGACACCAGTGGTGAGAGCACGTGGTGCGGAGACAGCTTCTCGCCACGCCCACGCCACTTGGTAGGAGCGACCGGTCAGGTAGGACGCAATCCAAGAGTGAGCCGCGCCGGAGATGCCCAGCTCGGAGAGGGTGGAGTGGAGGATCTGATGGTTCACAGTATCAAAGGCAGCAGACAGGTCTAGAAGGACAAGAGCAGAGGAGAGAGAGTTAGCTTTAGCAGTGCGGAGAGCCTCCGTGACACAGAGAAGAGCAGTCTCAGTTGAATGACCAGTCTTGAAACCTGACTGGTTTGGATCAAGAAGGTCATTCTGAGAGAGATAGCAAGAGAGTTTGCTAAAGACGGCACGCTCAATAGTTTTGGAGAGAAAAGAAAGAAGGGATACTGGTCTGTAGTTGTTGACATCAGAGGGATCGAGTGTTGGTTTTTTTAAGAAGGGGTGCAACTCTCGCTCTCTTGAAGACGGAAGGGACATAGCCAGCGGTCAAGGATGAGTTGATCAGCGAGGTGAGGTAAGGGAGAAGGTCACCGGACCGGAGATGGTCTGGAGAAGAGAGGAGGGGATAGGGTCAAGCGGGCAGGTTGTTGGGCGGCCTGCCGTCACAAGTCGCAAGATTTTATCTGGAGAGAGAGGGGAGAAAGAAGTCAAAGCATAGGGTAGGGCAGTGTGAGCAGGACCAGCAGTGTCATTTGACTTAACAAACGAGGATCGGATGTCGTCAACCTTCTTTTCAAAATGGTTGACGAAGTCATCCACAGAGAGGGAGGGGGGGGGGGGATTCAGCAGGGAGGAGAATGTGGCAAAGAGCTTCCTAGGGTTAGAGGCAGATGCTTGGAATTTAGAGTGGTAGAAAGTGGCCTTAGCAGCAGAAACAGATGAAGAAAATGTAGAGAGGAGGGAGTGAAAAGATGCCAGGTCCGCAGGGAGTCTAGTTTTCTTCCATTTCCGCTCCGCTGCCCGGAGCTCTGTTCTGTGAGCTCGCAATGAGTCATCGTCATCAAGCCACGGAGCTGGAGGGGAGGACCGAGCCGGCCGGGGGGATAGGGGACATAGAGAGTCAAAGGATGCAGAAAGGGAGGAGAGGAGGGTTGAGGAGGCAGAATCAGGAGATTGGAGGGAGAAGGATTGAGCAGAGGGAAGAGATGATATGATGGAAGAGGAGAGAGTAGCGGGAGAGAGAGAGCGAAGGTTGCGACGGCGCATTACCATCTGTGTAGGGGCAGAGTGAGTAGTGTTGGAGAGAGAAAAGGATACAAAGTAGTGGTCGGAGACTTGGAGGGGAGTTGCAGTGAGATTAGTAGAACAACAGCATCTAGTAAAGATGAGGTCAAGCGTATTGCCTGCCTTGTGAGTAGAGGAGGACGGTGAGAGGGTGAGGTCAAAAGAGGAGAGGAGTGGAAAGAAGGAGGCAGAGAGAAATGAGTCAAATGTAGACGTAGGGAGGTTGAAATCCCCCAGAACTGTGAGGGGTGAGCCATCCTCAGGAAAGGAACTTATCAAGGCGTCAAGCTCATTGATGAACTCTCCAAGGGAACCTGGAGGGCGATAGATGGCAAGGATATTAAGCTTAAATGGGCTAGTGACTGTGACAGCATGGAATTCAAATGAGGAGATAGACAGATGGGTCAGGGGAAAAATTGAGAATGTCCACTTGGGAGAGATGAGGATTCCTGTGCCACCACCCCGCTGACCAGATGCTCTCGGGGTATGCGAGAACACATGGTCAGACGAGGAGAAAGCAGTAGGAGTAGCAGTGTTTTCAGTGGTGATCCATGTTTCCGTCAGCGCCAGGAAGTCGAGGGACTGGAGGGTAGCATAGGCTGAGATGAATTCTGCCTTGTTGGCAGCAGAACGGCAGTTCCAGAGGCTGCCTGAGACCTGGAACTCCACGTGGGTCGTGCGTGCAGGGACCATCAGGTTAGAGAGGCAGCAGCCACGCAGTGTGAGGCGTTTGTGTAGCCTGTGCGGAGAGGAGAGAACAGGGATAGGCAGAGGCATAGTTGACAGGCTGCAGCAGATGGCTACAATAATGCAGAGGAAATCGGAATGAAATGAACTAAACATCTGGGAAAGGAGAGAGCGGGGCCTCCCTCACCACAACTCCCAAATGTAACTCTCCAAACTTCCACCTCAGAAACTATAATTGTTGTAAACTACAGCGGTTCAATGTTTTCTAGGAATAGACTAACTTAGTTTATTCAGCTAGCTAACTAGGTGCAGTATTATTCCGTGAGAAATGTCCGGGCACCTCGTCATAAGACGCTACAGCCAGCTAGCATGCCGGACTCCAACAACACGGTTTAGCACCAATACTCGGCGACAACAAACCACCAGTGTATCAACACGCAAGCAGATTGTTCGTGTCCATGTCTAACGTTGTGGGTTAGTCCCGACAGCTTGAGCGAGTCCGTCGTCAACTTATTCAATTCAGCCAGTTAGTTAGCTAGAATAGTTAGCAAACTAGCTAGCCATTGCTTTCAGACAAAGAAGAACCCCTCCTTTCACGGCACGAACACACAGAGAGAGCCAAACTAACGTTAACTAGTCACCCATGTTCCGAATTCCTTGAACGACTCGGGCTATCAATATGTAAAAAACAAAACACAAGTGTAGGTTATGACTTACCCCTAGCAGCTACTGTTAGCTAGCCAAGTGCAAAGCTAGCCACTGAATTAACTCAGCCAGTTCGCGTCTGTTCGCTCGGTCGTTCCAGCTATTGTTTACTAGTAGCTATCCAGGTAGCAACAATCTAGCTAAATTTCAAGCACAGTAGCCACTTGCTACCTTACGTTAACGGTTCAGACAATGAGGTTAGAAAACAGCTGAATGGTAGGCATTATTATATGTAATTATTGTAGGCAGCCAGCTGGCGTAAATACAGGTACTCTCAGGCGTGAAACACTATACCGTTGCTAATAGCTACTCGCCAGCCAGTCCAGGTGGTGAGTTAGCTAGCTAGCTAGCTTCGTGCTACACCCGGCACAGCTGAATACAATACAATACTAACCTACAATAATTACATACAACAACCCACGATAACTACCTACAATACCTAACTACAATCTAAATACATAGTTTAAGCCTTACTCGACAAAGCCCAAGCTATGTATAAAGCCAAGCTTACCCGACGCCAAGCTTACCCGACGACCTCCTCCTTCCTCACAGCATAACGATCATAGATACAACTTGGCTACATAGGCCCACAACATTTACAATGAATAGCAAAATCACAATAATCACAAGAATGGCTTCAGATCCAAGTCTACGTTGAGACCGAAGGGAGCAAGGGTCTTTAAATTAAAGATCCAGGCAGCCTCTCATTTTAACAATAAGTTGTCGAGGTCACCCCCTCTCCTAGGGAGGGTGACATGTTCGATGCCGATATGATATAACGTAGGGACGGAATAGTGGTTCGCTTCCAGAAAGTGGGCCGCGACTGGGCATGTCGGGTTTTGGCACCAAATGGTGGTACGATGCTCCGAGATAATGTTCTATACACTGATCTTTACAGGAAACCTACTGATCTTAACAGTTTGTTAAGGGCTGATAGTTGTCACTCGCTTCCCTTGAAAAACCGTTTGCAATTCAGCCAATTCTGTCAAATCAAAATAATTTGCAAAAAACAATCAGATTTCGACAGAAATATGGCTGAGACGCAAAGAAAATTAAAGGAGAGGGGGTACAAAAATTGTCAGATTAATACTGCCATTGAGAAAATTCTAAACAAATCGAGACCTGATCTCTTTCAAGGACAGTCTCGCAAAAAAATGCTCTGAACAAATTAAGGGAATCGTTCACAAACATTGGCACATTCTAAGATCCGATGACATTATCGGTAATGTGTTTTCGTACACTACACTCCCTTGGTCGTATTCTCGCAGGGCAGAAATCTCAGAGATCAATTGGTAAACTCTGATTTACCACCTCTAAATATCCCTGCACAACATCTATTTGCGCCTCTACCGGATGGAAACTACAAGTGTAACAGCTGCGCTCAATGCAATGGCACTTACAAATGTAGATCCTTCAAACACCCCCAAACAGGGAAACAGATCCCAATCAAAGGTGTTATTACGTGCTCCACTAAGGCAGTTATTTATCTTATAATTTGTCCTTGCGGTAAACATTATGAGGGTAAAACAAAGCGCGAATTAAAAGTACGAATCTCGGAACATCGTAGCACCATTAGGTGCAAAAACTCGACATACCCAGTCGCGGCCCACTTTTTGGAAGCGAACCACTCTATTTCGCCCCTACGTTATATCGGCATCGAACATGTCACCCTCCCCAGGAGAGGGGGTGACCTCGACAACTTATTGTTGAAACGAGAGGCTGCCTGGATCTTTAATTTAAAGACCCTTGCTCCCTTCGGTCTCAACGTAGACTTTGATCTGAAGCCATTCTTGTGATTATTGTGATTTTGCTATTCATAGTAACTGTTTGTGGGCCGATGGAGCCAAGTTGTATCTATGATCGTATGCTATCCATGTTTTATGTATGTTCTGTTTATCTGTGAATTAACCAATGATATCAGGCCACACCCGGCCATGATTACAGACACCTGTGTGTGTCCTTTGACACTATATAAACTAGTGACCCTCAGTGTTTGTCATTATACCCTGATGAAGACGGCTTTTCTGTCGAAACGTTGGTTATTAGGATATTAAATGATTGCATCGGAGTTCCTAGAGTGTGCGGCTATCCTTTTATTTTTCAAGTGTGCTACTCCGCCAGCCAGCACCTCTCCTAAATATGTGTGCATTTCTTTTGCCTCCAGATTACTCAGAAAGATACAGGCCTCAGACAGATACAGGCCTCAGAAAGATACAGGCCTCAGAAAGATACAGGCCTCAGAAAGATACAGGCCTCAGAAAGATACAGGCCTCAGAAAGATACAGGCCTCAGAAAGATACAGGCCTCAGAAAGATACAGGCCTCAGACAGATACAGGCCTCAGACAGATACAGGCCTCAGACAGATACAGGCCTCAGACAGATGAAGGCCATTTACAGAGGGGCCAGCTGATAGTCAAAGCTAAAGAGGCCATATATAGAAAGGCAGCTGCCATAGATCTGTAGTAAGGCCATAGAGGGGCAGCTGACTGCCATAGAGCTGATTGTTTGTAGCTATGTGAAGGCCATCGAGCTGTAGTAATGCTATGTAAAGGGACAGCTGATTGTTTGTAGCTATGTGAAGGCCATCGAGCTGTAGTAATGCTATGTAAAGGGACAGCTGATTGTTTGTAGCTATGTGAAGGCCATCGAGCTGTAGTAATGCTATGTAAAGGGACAGCTGATTGTTTGTAGCTATGTGAAGGCCATCGAGCTGTAGTAATGCTATGTAAAGGGACAGCTGATTGTTTGTCCACGTAGCCACAGTATAGCCATGATGGTTGCTACAGTAAGTGATCAGGCCATAGAGATGCTAGACATAAGGACATGTGGTTGACCAGTAGAGAGACAGATGATTGACCGTAGTTACAGAGAGGGGGCAGCTGAAAGCTACAGAAAGCCAAAAAAACTTTACTCCAGAGATATCACAATAAGACCTCAAACTTCCTGTTGTTACAGCCAGGACCTGTTCTACACTGGATGCAGATCATTCACTACTAATAAATGTTTTCTTTTTTTCTGTCCACAATGACATTTGTTTTATTTGTTTCCGTGGCTCTTAATGTGGAATGAGTTGGGGAAGCGGCAAACACAGATATATTTCGGTAGCTGGTATAGAAGTCAGCAGACCACAAACATCAACACAGAAGAGGAGAGGAGGGGAGGGGAGAGGAGGAGGAGAGAGGGGGGAGGAGAGGAGAGGAGGAGAGGAGAGGAGAGGAGGGTTGAGGGGAGGAGGAGAGAGGGGGGAGGAGGAGGAGAGAGGAGGAGAGGAGAGGAGAGGAGAGGAGAGGAGGGTTGAGGGGAGGGAGGGAGAGAGAGAGAGAGAGAGAGAGAGAGAGAGAGAGAGAGAGAGAGAGAGAGAGAGAGAGAGAGAGAGAGAGAGAGAGAGAGAGAGAGAGAGAGAGAGAGAGAGAGAGAGAGAGAGAAGAGAGAGAGAGAGAGAGAGAGAGAGAGAGAGAGAGAGAGAGAGAGAGAGAGAGAGAGAGAGAGAGAGAGAGAGAGAGAGAGAGAGAGAGAGAGAGAGAGAGAGAGAGAGAGAGAGAGAGAGAGAGAGAGAGAGAGAGAGAGAGAGAGAGAGAGAGAGAGAGAGAGAGAGAGAGAGAGAGAGAGCTCAAAGACATTGCTCCTGCATTTTTAACAAAAAAATATAGATTTAGAGTTAGATAAAGTAGGATTTTTTGGCAGGGACATATACAGGATGCTACCCTCCACAACATAACCTTCATTCCAAACCAAAACTCCAAACCTACAACCTGATTTTGGACGGAATTACCTGGAAAGCTTTCTACTACCAAGGATTACTATTCTCAAACTATACAGCAAATGCTCTGGCAAACAAACAGAAACCTGAAAACACCATCCAACCTGGAACAGAGTGAGTAATGTTTAGTATGAAGCTATTTTTCACTTTCAAAAACCAAGAAGAAAAATACATTACAATGATATATTTTATTTTATAAGGACTGAATGCTAAGGCTACCAAGCTTAAACTTGCTTTTACAAAGAGATACAATTTCAATTAGCACTGACGTGTGAAGTGAGAGGTGTCAAAGCCCCTGAGCCCAACAATAGCAGGAGAGTCGTACAGTCCAGTCTACCCCAACCAAATGGAGAGGCCTTAGAAGCACCCCCCCACTGTTCAGAGGTCATTAAAATACAGTACCCTCTGAATGTAAAAAACGACAAGACACGAAAGAGTACAAATTGAAACTTCTTTTGGGGAAGCAGGAGACACTTTTTGCTGATTTGTATAAAAATGGGAACATAAGCAACCTTATCTTCCACACAGACCATCCCCTGGCATGGCACAGTGCTATACTAGCACACTACCCCTCTGTTAAGAGGGGGGGTGTTAGCGATGGGTGGAAACTCAGGATACTGGACAACGAGGACTCTGAGTCGTCTAATATTAATCTCTATAAATCTGGAACCATTTTGGTTCAAGGCAACACCAAACAGTTCCAGCTGGACTTTCACCTAATCAAAGAAATAGCTCAGCAGGAGAAGCTCTCCCTTGAGAAAGATACCCCTACCCCGAGCGGGTCAGACCAGACCTCTTCATTAAATAACCCCACAGAGCAACCCCAACCCAAGCAGAAAGTCAACTTCCCAGCACAGAGTACTACTCCCTCATTGAAATGAAGGATAAATTCACCCAGCTGGAGGTAAGGCAGGTGGAGCTGGAACAGCAGGTGAACACACTCCAGTCAGCACAGACCCAGACAACAGTCACGCACAACAACACCCCCTTAACTAGACCTGGAGAGCTGCAGGTAGAGAGAGACATGTCTGCACTCTGGACTGTGGTGAGACAACATCAACAGGAGAAAGAGCAGTAGCAGGAGAAGAACAGAGCACTAGAGGAGAGGATCAGAGTGCTGGAGGAGAAGGTGAGAACGATGACGGGTGACATAGAACAACCCATTAGAGAGCTGGCCACCCCCGCAGAGAAGCCAGCAGAACAGCCCACCTCAGATCCTGGCCAAAGTCTCGACACCGCAGCAGAACAGTACACCCTAGACCCTGACCATAGCCTCGACATCACACACAGACAAACAAATGAAGAAAAGAACCCCAAGCCCAGGGGATCCCAACCCCTCTGAGCAACCCCCCAGTCAGACACCCTGATAGCCCTCATGACGACCCCCCCACACCCACTGAGGACATACACAAGCCACAGATTGTACTCCTTATGGACTCAAACGGGAAATACATACAAGAAAATAAACTTTTTCCAAAACACACAGTGTCTAAACTCTGGTGTCCAAACACCCAGCGCGCCCTAGACCTTCTGTCTGAGGACCGACTAGGATCACCCAGCCACATAATAATACACACAGGCACAAACGACCTGAGAACACAGCAGGAAAGGGTGGCCACATCACTCAAGGGAGTGATAGAAAAAGCTTCTTCTACTTTCCCCAACGCACAAGTGGTTATCTCAACCCTGTTACCACGAAAATACTTCCACCCTGCTACCATACAGCGGGTAAACGCAAGTATTTCCCGTGACTGTGCATCAAAACCAAATGTCTACCTGGCCCACCACTCCCACTCCACCCTGGACGTGAACAGCCTTTATGACCAGGTCCACCTATACAAGGCAGCAGTGCCCACCTTCGCCCGGACCCTAAAGGATATCGCCCTCAACCGCAGACCCAACACCTCACACAGGAGCAACAGATCAACAGACACCCCGCCCAGACCAGCGAGACACTCTCCCAGACCTGCGGGGCCCCCCCCCAGGACCTACACATAGAGGACCCCCGCAGAGAGGACCTACATCCAGACCACAGCACCATCAACCACATCTACACCCACACCAATTAACTACCCCCCAAGTCAACCATGCCCACACCCCATTTAGGCCCCCTCAGATCAGACCTATGCCACTCCTACCCACCCCAAGCCCCCCACTCCCACAAAGAGGGCCTCAACATGAAAGTCACACATACGCCCAGGCCGTGAGCAGGCAAACAGGCCCAACACCCACTCTTACACTAGCCCAAGCCAATGGCATGTACCAGATGCTCAGCAGGCTCGGCTCTGCTCACAATTACTGGCCTGAGGCCAAACCACACAACCAACAACATTAGACACTTTATGGAACACAAAGCCTTCACTATTTCATCCTGGAATATCAAAGGCCTGAGGTCATCTGCCTTTGGCCTAAAGAGCAGGAATCTGGACTTCACCAAAGAAATCGGAAATACAGACATTGTCATCCTACAAGAAACATGGTATAGAGGAGACGGACCCACTGGTTGCCCTCTAGGTTACAGAGAGCTGGTAGTCCCATCCACCAAACTACCAGGTGTGAAACAGGGAAGGGACTCAGGGGGTATGCTAATTTGGTATAGAGCAGACCTAACTCACTCTATTAAATTAATCAAAACAGGAACATTTTACATTTGGTTAGAAATTCAAAAGGAAATTATCTCAACTGAGAAAAATGTCCTCCTGTGTGCTACCTATATCCCCCCACTAGAATCCCCATACTTTAATGAAGACAGTTTCTCCATCCTGGAGGGGAGGGGGAAATCAATCATTTCCAGACCCAGGGACATGTACTAGTCTGTGGCGACCTAAACGCCAGAACTGGACAAGAACCTGACACCCTCAACACACAGGGGGACAAACACCTACCTGGAGGTGACAGCATTCCCTCCCCCATATGCCCCCCTAGGCACAACTACGACAACATAACCAACAAAAACGGGTCACGACTCCTGCAGCTCTGTCGCACACTGGGTATGTACATAGTCAATGGTAGGCTTCGAGGGGACTGCTATGGTAGGTACACCTATAGCTCATCTCTTGGCAGTAGTACTGTAGACTACTTTATCACTGACCTCAACCCAGAGTCTCTCAGAGCGTTCACAGTCAGCCCACTGACACCCCTATCAGACCACAGCAAAATCACAGTCTACTTGAACAGAGCAATACTCAATCATGAGGTATCAAAGCCAAAGGAACTGAATAATATTAAGAAATGCTATAGATGGAAGGAAAGTAAAGTAGTGTTGAAACCTACCAAAAAACAATTAGGAAACAACAAATTCAATCCATTCTAGACAACTTCCTGGACAAAACGTTCCACTGTACTAGTGAAGGTGTAAACTTGGCAGTAGAAAACCTAAACAGTATATTTGACCTCTCAGCTTCCCTATCAAATCTAAAAATCTCTAACAGAAAACCAAAGAAAAGTAATAACAGTGATAAATGGTTTGATGAAGAATGCAAAAACCTAAGAAAGAAATTGAGAAACCTATCCAACCAAAAACATAGAGACCCAGAAAACCTGAGCCTACGCCTTCACTATGGTGAATCACTAAAACAATACAGAAATACACTACGGAAAAAGAAGGAACAGCATGTCAGTAATCAGCTCAATGTAATTGAAGAATCCATAGACTCTAACCACTTCTGGGAAAATTGGAAAACACTAAACAAACAACAACACGAAGAGCTATCTATCCAAAACGGAGATGTATGGGTAAACTAAACCACTTCTCCAATCTTTTTGGCCCTATAACAGTGAACAAACAGCAAAAAAATATACATGATCAAATGCAAATCTTAGAATCAACTATTAAAGACTACCAGAACCCACTGGATTCTCCAATTACATTGAATGAACTACAGGACAAAATACAAACCCTCCAACCCAAAAAGTCCTGTGGTGTTGATGGTATCCTCAATGAAATGATAAAATATACAGACCACAAATTTCAATTAGCTATACTTAAACTCTTTAACATCATCCTTAGCTCTGGCATCTTCCCCAATATTTGGAACCAAGGACTGATCACCCCAATCCACAAAAGTGGAGACAAATTTGACCCCAATAACTACCGTGGGATATGCGTCAACAGCAACCTTGGGAAAATCCTCTGCATTATCATTAACAGCAGACTAGTTCATTTCCTCAGTGAAAACAATGTACTGAGCAAATGTCAAATTGGCTTTTTACCAAATTACCGTACGTACGACAGACCACGTATTCACCCTGCACACCCTAATTGACAAACAAACAAACCAAAACAAAGGCAAAGTCTTCTCATGCTTTGTTGATTTCAAAAAAGCTTTTGACTCAATTTGGCATGAGGGTCTTCTATACAAATTGATGGAAAGTGGGGTTGGGGGAATAACATACGACATTATAAAATCCATGTACACAAACAACAAGTGTGCGGTTAAAATTGGCAAAAAACACACACATTTCTTTCCACAGGGCCGTGGGGTGAGACAGGGATGCAGTTTAAGCCCCACCCTCTTCAACATATATATCAACGAATTGGCGAGGGCACTAGAACAGTCTGCAGCACCCGACCTCACCCTACTAGAATCTGAAGTCAAATGTCTTCTGTTTGCTGATGATCTGGTGCTTCTGTCACCAACCAAGGAGGGCCTACAGCAGCACCTAGATCTTCTGCACAGATTCTGTCAGACCTGGGCCCTGACAGTAAATCATCTCAATAAGACAAAAATAATGGTGTTCCAAAAAAGGTCCAGTTGCCAGGACCACAAATACAAATTCCATCTAGACACCGTTGCCCTAGAGCACACAAAAAACTATACATACCTCGGCCTAAACATCAGCGCCACAGGTAACTTCCACAAAGCTGTGAACGATCTGAGAGACAAGGCAAGAAGGGCCTTCTATGCCATCAAAAGGAACATACAATTTGACATACCAATTAGGATCTGGCTAAAAATACTTGAATCAGTTATAGAACCCATTGCCCTTTATGGTTCTGAGGTCTGGGGTCCGTTCACCAACCAAGAATTCACAAAATGGGACAAACACCAAATTGAGACTCTGCATGCAGAATTCTGCAAAAACATCCTCCGTGTACAACGTAAAACACCAAATAATGCATGCAGAGCAGAATTAGTTCAATACCCTCTAATTATTAAAATCCAGAAAAGAGCCGTTAAATTCTATAACCACTTAAATTAAAAGGAAGCGATTCCCAAACCTTCCATAACAAAGCCATCACCTACAGAGAGATGAACTTGGAGAAGAGTCCCCTAAGTAAGTGTCGTGTCGAGTCGGCTACAGGTGCTCTTGCTGTAAAACAAAGGAGTCTGCCTATGCTGCCCTTTGATTAGAAAGTCTTTATTCATTATCACAAGCTTACAGCATAAGTTTACAGACACGCGTTGTCTGGAGAGCAGTGGCCTCGAATTATAATAACCGCTCTGGGGTTTATTGTCTAAAACCCTTCTTATATAGACAATACCAAAATAAGGGTTACCCCCTCTTCTGGCCAATCACCAGTCTCCCCTCGGGCGTCACCCTCCAAGCGGCACATTTCAAATAACATCATAAAACATCCCCCCTCTGGCCTGAACAACCAACATTCCATTTCGTCATGAAAAACATTTAACAAAGACATAATTTTAATACACTACATATTCCCCCCTTCGAGACAAAACTAAAAAGTCTCGACAACACAACAATAGGATTATGACCAGTAACAATTTATCTTATTGAGTATCTTTAACCTTAAACCAAAAACATTCTTCTCTAGAGTGTAAATACCTTTCTATGAAATAACTGTTTATGAAGTATGAATACATTACTATGACATATGAAGAAATCTCTATGGAGTGTAAGAGCGAAAAACTGTCTGGCAGCCATCCATCCATATCAATCAAGACAGTAAAATTCTCTCACGGTCCCTCTGCCCCAGGCAACCACCGTCGGTACTCCAGATAACCTCATTAACCATGTCAATGCATTTGAAACTATGATGCAATTAAATACACATGTAAACCCCTGCAAACAAAATCCTATCCATAAACATCCATTGTACGGCTGGTCAACCCATCGAATCGTACAATGAATCTCTCCCTTCCTAGCCTCTCTGTCCCTAAACATTCACGAAATAAACAAAAACATCTAGGATCCTCCCATGTATTCAATAACATAACATCAAACATCATTCTACAAAAATTAATACCTGAGACTATTACACAATTATGTATTACACATGTCTATATTTCATTGCAAACACTGGAATGTAGTCCACTACACTTCATCTCCCTGTAGTGTCCTCTTCCAATGGACTTGTTGATGATGGAATCAGCCACACCCTCCTTGTTTCATCTCCTCCAGTCATATTGTCCCTTCATATTGTCTTTGTTTGAGTATTCCAATCTCCACATGTTCTCCCAAATGCTTCTGGAATGACAAGAAAATAAACGACCAAACAGTATCTTTTGCAAAACAAACACTTTCAAATTAAACCTCAACATCAATTTAAGAATATAAAAATGACATATAAATGATGTATGAATCACATTAACCTATCCCCCCTTGATTCATTAAATCATTCTAAAATCATACTAAAAAAAAAAAAAAAATGTTTTCCTTGAAACAATAAAAATAAAATGATCAAATAATCAAAAAGGATATTTAATTTATCCATTCAGTAGTCCATCTAGACCCCCTCGTCCGTCTTCGTCCAGATCCGGAACAGTCAACACCGGCATCTGAGTGTTGCCTCCAGGCATCATTCTCCAACCTATTTCAATCTCATAGCTTCCTCAAAAGTCAGTAACATATTACACAGTGCTATCAAAGCTGAAACTAAAATCTGACCCATCACTGCCCCTACTGGCCTAATTGATCTTGCAACCAAGTCTTCCAAATGCATCCCTTATTTCCTTCAATGCCTCTATAACCCCAATATTATCTGAACTATCTGGACTCAAAGTATAACTAATATTTATCAATATGATCTTCCCAAATGTTACACCATACCATGAATAAAGTCCCCCCTTCTCCCTTAGACTTATTCTTCAATGATAGGCTTGAAGCCTATGACATGTCGCTTTTCATCCTATTTTGAACTCTAGTTTCAAATTGATCTGTGTTCGGTGCTACTCCTCTTTTCTTTTAATAGTAAAAGCCTCATATGGAAGCTTCAACGTTGACATGTAACCAAATCCTGTCCATTCATAATGTAAGAATATATATTTTATCATCACAAACCCACCAAATATCTCTAAAATTCTCCATAGTCACATTGTCAGTCAAAGGCTAATCGTTTAACCATCAAAGTCCTGCTTTTCTTACTCCCTGGTATATTAAAAATTACATTATATTTCTCATTACTACCCTTAAGGTCATACTTATCCAAAGTTATCATATAACATCCCAATCTGATCTTCCCATAAACACACCCCTTACCTCATATGTTTTATTAGAATAAAACAACTTTTAGCCCTCAATGTTTCACCTGAATACTTCAGGATTCTGTTGTTACCTGCTTTTCCTTTCCCATTTAACAATTCCCATAGGGTAATTAATTTAACCAAGAACACTTAAACCTAAGCTTAAACCACGGTTCTGACAACAACATTATTTTATCTGTCAATGACTGTTGTGTTGCTAATTCCCCAGTCATGACAAAGCATAAGACTGACCCATACCTGATAGAGGCTGCGCAACCGTCTAACATGTTTGGGATGGAATTCTCAACAGACATGGACCCTCAAGATTCCTCACTGATCTTACAGAATGAGTTAATCTATCTCTAATTTCCACAACAGAAGAACGAGCGGCACTGACCAGATACCTCTCCCCGTCTGTCATCAAAATCAAAGATCTCATCCTGTCCTCCATGATGAATCTATATTCTCTCTACTACTATCTGTTCTCCTATTTTAACCCTATTCGTACTATCATTGACAGCACTCTCCATCCGTAACATAACCCATGAGTCTAAAATTCCCCATTTAATTTCAGAAAAGTTGTTGTCGATGTCATACTCCCTCTTTTGCTATTGCCATCGTATCACTAATCCCTTCCAAAGTTATCATTAAAGTAGTTGATTTATCTGCTGTATCAACCCTAATTACTTCACTTCTAGTGCAAAAGTTCCCATTCCCATTATCCTCTGTGTCTTATCTACTGTTGGAGTGACTGTAATCTACTCTTCCTGAACTCCTTTGGTGACTGTGGAGACTACAAACCTTAACTCTTCCATTATAAGCGTTACTCTATGAATTACATAGCCCTTTAACCAATAATTCCTAACCGGAACAACTTCTAATGCTTGCACTAGATAAGTATACAAATATTCTCCCTGACCTTTCTCTGTAACATCGTAACATAAGTGAACAGTCACTCCTAACCCTCTTCTAAACTATACCTCCTTTTACTCCTGGTCCTGATAACAATACTTATTCTCCATAATTATCTCTCCATATGGGAGAAACGTCCCCATCCTAAACCCTAATAAGTATTTTTCCCCCTAAAATTGGTGCTGTATTGGTTCCCTTATAATCAAATGCGATATATTTATGACTTTAATAACTATCAATGTTGAAAGAGTTAACTTGCCTCTCCCTGTTGTGTTGTTCTAATAAACTGAAGTGTTAATGTCCTTAGTTACTCCTAGTTTTTCCCCCAATATAAAAAAGTTGTCTTTGCTTGTACTTCCATCTATCACCCCTAGTGTCACTTTTTCCCCAAATCTCAGTCCTTTCTCTAATTCCTGACTTTCAAACTTGTGATTACACAAAATACACCTATAATTACCTTGATCTTCCTGCTGGAAACTGTAAATATAGATACTCAATCACCCTCAATCTTCTCTTATCATTCAGCAACACATACTTTCTCAATGCATCTGCTCCTAACCGATTTAAACTCCTACCATATCTTCCCACTAAACTTTAAAATGTCCTTCCTCACTGTTCTCTCTCTGTCTTACTACTAACTTTGAAACTTAGCTTACTGTCTCAGAGTTCTTCCAACCCTAATCTACTCCTAACTTATTTTAATCTAATCTTTTCTCTCATAACATTTAAAACCTTTTCCCCTGATTTTCACAAAATCCCTTACCATACCACCAAATTTGTAGAATATGTGATTGGGAAAGTTCCCCACCTGCTTCTGACTCATTACACACAGACTTGGCAAAACGACTAACCACCTTTTAGCCTAGCCTGAAATCCCTTAGTGTAAGAATGTAACCCAGAATAATAATCACCCCTTTTAACTTTTCAGACAGATTGTCTTAATAGACAGTCTAGTGTACATCTTATTGTACAATTCAATTCTCTTCCCAACACTGCAATAACAGTATCTTCTAATATTAGTCTGTCTATTTTGATTAACTGTTTTACTACCTCAAATCCCTATCCTAATTCGTTATCACTTAGTGAGATGTTTAACTTCTTTAGGCCTAAACCCAAATAAGTTTTTCCCCTATTCACTATCACTTCTAATGGCCGGTTGTTTCAACTGTTATCTATTTTCTCTTCTCCTCTAATCGAGGCTCTCAGCAATGCACCCCCCTTCTGGATCGGATCTTCTAGACACTAACAGGTGATCTTGAATTGCCCCTGTATCTTCCTTAAAAATGTTCTCTGTTCTTCCTCCTCCTCCAATTCTGTGTCTGTCCAGAAACTGGCGGTCGATATGGAACATCTGGTCCCCCCTTGGCTGGTACAATTGCCTTTGATATTGTTCAGTTAAAGCTGTAACAGTGATTGTTGATTTGGTTCACTCTGATTCTTCATAACCATACCTTATCTTCTCCACCCGTTGTATGATTGAGTTTTCAGAGTTTCTTCTTCTCCAATTCTTGGGATCCCCTCAGCAGTTTCTCCTCTTCTGTATCTTCAACTGTGTTACTTCTAAACTATTTGCTTTATCCAGGCATGATAAGCATCGGTCTATATCTCTATTTCTTCTTTGCCAGTCATTGTAGGATAAAATCCTCGAACATAAAGCACCTTTAATCTCCAAATCTTCATCGCTTTCTTCATCTTCAACTTCCATCAGAGATATCAAATCTCGCGTATCCTTCTTCGTTTCTCTCTTGCCATCTTCCTTCTGATCACAGAGTCATATCCACCCATGACCTCTCTCAATCACTCTCATCTTCATCATCCTCCTCTCCTTAAGTTCCCAGACATCCCGGTTTTCCTTCCTTCTGGAGTTTTGAATTCATCTTCATCGTCGTTTCTGCTCGTATTCGTCTTCATCTCTGATGCCATAATCACCATGCTAGATGATCACTGAAAGCTTCCTTCTCGTAAGGTGGGTGTCTTTTTGCTGAATCCGTATGTGAGAAAGGTGTACTAACATCTGCCATTAGTCTTTCTAACACTACTCTCTAACCCTACTTTGATTAAAAAATGACTATTTTAATCAATTTTCCCCTATATCAACCCTTTTAAATTCCTTTATTGTGAACTATGTTATTCTAGACTGTATAGCCTAAGGCTTACCCCCTTAAATTATTAATATAACCCTAACAACTCCAAATAAATCCTGAATAATTAAATTAAACCAAATTTTTATTCCTATATCCTATGTCACCAACTTATCCATTAGTGGTGGCTATATTACCACAACCCATCAAATGCCAGTAAATGAAGTTAGTCAACTTCAAAGCAATCCCCCAAAAACAAAACCTCTAACCCCAATAAGTATTTTTATAAATTCCATTGTTTAATATGCACCCAAGTATCTTAATTGCCGAATAATGTCAGTACCTGATTCCCAACCCAATTCCAATCAAACCCCAGTTATGCACAGAGCATCCAAAATGCACTTTTTAATGAAATAGTATTTGCCAAGCCTATGTAAAATTGTCATAACATCACATATTCTGTTAGGATGATTTTGTGTACTAGCCTGATCTGATCCTCTCGTCTGCCTCGTCACACCTTGTCACGTGACGCACACGTCAGCCCCTTCTCTCTCTCTCCTCTCGTTCCATGTTCCTCTCATATTTCAAAAAACATAGAAACACACAAGATTTCAGTTCAGCAGTTAATGCAATCACTGAGTATTTCCAACCATTCAATATTCGTTCGTTCTACATTATTCACTCTAAGACTAAACTCAGAACTAAATAGATCGCTCAAAAAACATTTTTATTTTAATCCGTCTTTAATTTAATTCATTATACTTCGCCAACATATATTTAATTTATCAATTCAATAGGACACACCACAAGTTTCATCTTTAACCAATCTTTAAACTAGAATACTCGTGCTAAAATTTCTCCTCTGTCGGTCTATTTCCCCGTCTCCCTGCAGCCCCCAGATGGGACCTATGACCCTAACCAACCATTTTGTTTTGTAGGCTGAGCACCACCGCATGTCATAGTTTTAGTGCCGTAAACCAAAACGTGTCCTAATCTCGTGTCATAAACTCCCCCTTTCTGTAGTGTAGTGTCGCAAAATCATGCACATGCGCACAGCCATTCAAAAAACACGTTTTCACCGTGGAAGATTTTAGATCTCTTTCCATTCCAAACAGACAGAATAACCATCCAACTGTAACTCTCGTTTTCCCCTCCTAGTCAAACAACATTTAACAGCGCTCACAAAACATACAACCTGACTTACAGACAGTGACAAGTTTAAGAGACTTTAATCCATCGCAATGGAATCTCTAAGGATATCCGTTAGCATGTAGCACGCAACACAATTAGCCTTCAACATTAGCATTTAGCTTAGCCTAAGGTACACTGTGGCACAAAACAATTAGCATGTAGCATTAGCATTTAGCCACGATGTACCACGTGACCCGTAACAATCCAGCCTTAGCCCTAGCCTCCAGCTAACTGCGGCCCACAACACAAATGAACATCCCGCACCGTGGCCAAATCATCATCATCGCAATTATCTCCGTCTAACTTTTTGTTGCCGTAAGTTCTGGATAATCATAGAGAGGTTACCCCATGCATTATAGTCCGTCAACCATACGATGAGTATATAACATGCATATAATTCGTTCGTCCAGCTTAATAATTCCCAGAATTAACCTTACACCACCTAACACGTTGCAAGGATTTTATGGCCCATTCCTAAAGAATCGCCTCGGTTCGAGGTCTTTTCCGTATTCACGGTGCCCTAACTATGCAGACGTCTTCCAACATTTATTCTCTACCAATCCATTTGTACACTCCATTGTTGTAAACAGCGTTTACCCATCAACCAAATTTAGAATATTTTCGTTCAGACTCCCAGTCAACAGCAATCACACCAACACCAGCCCAAAATCCCACTGTACATACTCTCATTTCCCCCGTGAGCAATCGACCCAATTAATGCCCAAATGATGATAAATCTCACCCTTAGCCGGCTTGAACAATAATCGCCTCGCGTCTCAATAGGGAAAACGAAGAGAGATGCAATCAGTACCCGTACTGGCCACCATTTGTCGTGTCGCGTCGGCTACAGGTGCTCTTGCTGTAAAACAAAGGAGTCTGCCTATGCTGCCCTTTGATTATTAGAAAGTCTTTATTCATTATCACAAGCTTACAGCATAAGTTTACAGACACGCGTTGTCTGGAGAGCAGTGGCCTCGAATTATAATAACCGCTCTGGGGTTTATTGTCTAAAACCCTTCTTATATAGACAATACCAAAATAAGGGTTACCCCCTCTTCTGGCCAATCACCAGTCTCCCCTCGGGCGTCACCCTCCAAGCGGCACATTTCAAATAACATCATAAAACATCCCCCCTCTGGCCTGAACAACCAACATTCCATTTCGTCATGAAAAACATTTAACAAAGACATAATTTTAATACACTACATAAGCTTGTCCTGGGCCTCTGTTCACAAACACAAACAGACCCCACACAGCCCCAGGACAACAACAACTACAACAACAACACAATTAGACCCAACCAAATCATGAGAAAACAAAAGTAGAATTACTTGACACATTGGAAAGAACAAACAAAAAAACAGAGCAAACTAGAATGCTATTTGGCCCTAAACAGAGAGTACACAGTGGCAGAATACCTGACCACTGTGACTGACCCAAACTTAAGGAAAGCTTTGACTATGTACAGACTCAGTGAGCATAGCCTTGCTATTGAGAAAGGCCGCCGTAGGCAGACCTGGCTCTCAAGAGAAGACAGGCTATGTGCACACTGCCCACAAAATGAGGTGGAAACTGAGCTGCACTTCCTAACCTCCTGCCAAATGTATGACCATATTAGAGACACATATTTCCCTCAGATTACAGCGATCCACAAAGAATTCGAAAACAAAACCCAATTTTGATAAACTCCCTTATCTACTGGGTGAAAAACCACAGTGTGCCATCACAGCTGCAAGATTTGTGACCTGTTGCCACAAGAAAAGGGCAACCAGTGAAGAACAAACACCATTGTAAATACAACCCATATTTATGTTTATTTATTTTCCCATTTGTACTTTAACTATTTGCACATTGTTACAACACTGTATATATACATAATATGACATTTGAAATGTCTTTATTCTTTTGAAACTTCTGAGTGTAATGTTTACTGTTAATATTTATTGTTTATTTCACTTTTGTTTACTATCTACTTCACTTGCTTTGGCAATGTTAACACACGTTTCCCATGCCAATAAAGCCCTTAAATTGAATTGAATTGAATTGAGAGGGGGAGGAGAGGAGAGGAGAGGAGAGGAGAGGAGAGGAGAGGAGAGGAGAGGAACATACCAGGGTGATATAAATATCGTATTCTTTATCAGTTGAAGATCGAGAACAAGTTACATCCCTTGTCTTTCCAATTCAGTGTCATATTTATTTTTGCAGGAGAAAATGTCGCTAAAACGTTGCTCTCCGAGGGTTAAGGGACCGTCTTAAAACTGCAACGCCTACTATTGCATGTTAATGAAAAATGTAAATACCTTCTCAACCACATAGAGATCTCAAACCAATTAGACCTCTTCTCTCGAATCAACGGCAATTAGTTGAACTTTAATGAACTTAAAAATACATCATAAAAACTTAAATAGCTTCCACCTCATATGACTTTGATAAATACAACCAACTATTACTGCTTCAGGGATCTTATCCCTACAATCACCGGCAATTATTTGTGTATTTTTTTATTACGGCCTAGATTCAATCAGATCAAGCGTTGCCCGGGCGATAGCCGACACCCGCAGAGCGGAGGATGTTTAGGCGTGTCGGAGGTGGAACTGCGTTGGAGCCGTCAAATCGGTGAGCAGCTGCCTTGCGATAATTGTCACAAAACCACACCTCGCGTTTGATTTTGATTTATTAGCATCAAAGAAAACTAGTGATAGACAACAATACAGAATTTTTTTACAAAAAAATATAGTGTGCAGGTTGGAAGCTAAGGGCCTTGAATGAAAACCACACCACAAAAAAATCATATTCAATGCATAAGTACAACAATTTTAAAGGTTTGTTAAAACAGATAACAAAACCTACTAATTATAAATGTTTAAATGAATTGATCAGTGATCACAAAAAAAAAAAAAATGTTTTGTTTAAATGTGTGTGAGAGTTAGGCTATATGGAGGAGATTACTGAGTAGTTTGGTTCATCAGGCTGACCCCTCAGTCTTCTCTTTAAGTTATTGAGGGATGATGATGTTTTGGAAATGTGAAGATAAGAATTCCAGAGTATGGTACCTCTGTATCAAGTAGAGAATTGACTATGTGCAGTGGGGAGGGTGAAGGTTATTGCAGTGTCTTGTGTTATATAGATGTTTTTCAGAATTAACCTGGAAGAATCCATTGAAGGGTTTAGGTAAACTGTCTGGGAGGTGTGAGTATTTGTAGATGAAAGTGCATAATTGGCGGACATTAATGTCGTAAATAGACAAGAAATTGAGTTTCTTAAACAAAGGTGCAGATGGAGCCAGGTAAATAGAGGAGGTGGCTAGTTCTTGAAATTGTATTTTGAATGACGAGTAATTTGTGTTGGTAGGAGTAGGGCTGTTACGGTATTACCGTCACACCGGCAGTCACGAGTCATGACTGCAGTTAAATTCCATGTGACCGTTAATTCACGGTAACTACGTTACTCCAAAACTGCGCACTTGCTAACAGCCATCAAGTCGCTAATGGCGACTACTCAGCTCTCTATTGTCTTTCTAATCACTCTGACATCAATGCAAATGCCATCGAAAATTAAACACTTCATGATGAGTTTGAATAATCTGCAGAGGTAGCAATAGCAGAAACCAACATTTTTGAAAAATCAGATGTATTGACTTGCCTTGATTTATCCACGCCTTCCCATATGGACAGAAAAGAGCGGAAGATCTGAGTGGTCCCATCAGGCCCAGTTTGTGAAGAACAGGTGGAAACTGATTCTATAACACTGCCATGGATAGTGTTTCAAAGCCAAACACAACGGCAGGCATTTGGACGCATTTTGTATTCAAGTCAAATGCGAGAGGTCAGCCAATAAACCTGGATGAAGCCATTTGCCGAATATGCTAGGGGAAAATATTAGTTAAACACGCATACACCTCAAATCTGAGAAGCCACCTTCGAATTAACCACCCTGCAACATTTCCTGAACCAAGAGGAGCCTCTACCACACTAGAAGAGGAGAAACCTAAAGGAGGATCTTGAGATCATCCGCTAATAGTGGTGAGTGCTTTCTCTTATATACTCAGTCTTAAATTCCATTGCAATCCATTAATTTTAGGCTATTCAAATGAAATATGAACTACAATTTCAATATCAAGATGTTGGTCATAGATTAATACAATGTATATCAATCAAATGATGTGCCTGCAGAGGATAAGGAAATAACAATAACCTGCAGAGGAATAACATCAGGAAACTGAGTCCATCATAGTTCATATGGGATTCAATGACATTTTGAAGCTCAGAACAGCTGAAGATGGATTTTAAAGAACTGATTGCGTCTCTGCTTGACACCAACTAACGCCCCATAATATCTGGCCCTCTGCCCTCCCTAAATCATGGCATTGAACGTTTCCACAGACTTTTAGCCCTCCATAACTGGCTACGAGACTATTGCAGCTCTGTGGTTGTAACATTTATTGACAATTTTGATACCTTCTGGAAACACAGCTCGTATTATAAGGAGGATGGGATCCACCCAAATCATTTGGGTTCCTGGATCATTTCACAGCATTATAAGGCTGCGTTGAGACAATGACTTATCAATGACCCAAGCCCAGCTCAGTTAAGCCCTACCATTGTGTCACTGAGTTGTCGTAATGCTTCAGCAAATGTACATTATCCTAGGGGCGTTGGAAGACACAATGTAAGTAACCTAATTTATGTCCCTCTAACTGTCCTGAATGCCTCTGCTGATCCTACAGCTATTGTATGCAGTAATCATGTGCCTATGAACCAGATTTATACTGTTAGCACTGAGGTGGTGTGCCCTAGTAGGAAGTCCACTGTGTGCAGCTCACCCTGCACTAACATAAATAACATGAGCATGTCTACCTCTGCTAAGCTTCCCAGTAAAGCAATGAAAACAAGCAAGCATCAGGAAAGTGCTAAAAATAGCCCACGTTAACATATGTAGCTTAAGAAACAAGGTTCATGAAATCAATAATTTCCAAGTAACAGATGAGATTCACATTCTGACAATCTCTGAAACTCACTTAGATAATACCTTTGATGATACAGTGGTACCAATACATGGTTATAACATCTACAGAAAATACAGAAATGCCAAAAGGTGGAGGTGTGGCCGTTTATATTCAGAACCACATTCCTGTAAAGCTTAGAGAGGATCTCATGTTAAATACTGTTGAAGTAATATGGCTACAGGTTCATCTGCCTCACCTAAAGCCCATTCTGGTGGGAAGCTGCTATAGACCACCAAGTGATAACAGTCAGCATCTGGATAACGTGTGAAATACTTGATAATGTATGTGATATCAACAGAGAGGTATATTTTCTGGGTGATTTAAATATTGACTGGCTTTCATCAAGCTGCCCACTCAAGAAAAAGCTTCAAACTGTAACCAGTGCCTGCAACCTGGTTCAGGTTATCAGTCAACCTACCAGGATAGTTACAAACAGCACAGGAATGAAATCATCAACATGTATTGCTCATATCTTTACTAATGCTGCAGATATTTGTTTGAAAGCAGTATCCAAATCCATCTGATCATCATTAGTGATCACAATATAGTATCCATATCTAGGAAAACCAAAGTTCCAAAGGCTGGGCCTAATATAGTGTATAAGAGGTCATACAATACGTTTTGTAGTGATTCCAATGTTGTTGATGTGAAGAATATTTGTTGGTTCGTGGTGTGTAATGAGGAGCAAACAGACACTGCACTTGACACATTTATGAAATTGCTTATCCCAGTTACTAATAAGCATGCACCCATTAAGAAAATGACTGTAAAAACAGTTAAATCCCCTTGGATTGATGAGGAATTGAAACATTGTATGGTTGAGAGGGATGAGGCAAAAGGTATGGCAAATAAGTCTGGCTGCACAACCGATTGGCAAACGTACTGCAAATTGAAAAATCATGTGACTAAACTTAATAAAAAGAAGAAGAAACTACTTTTTTCATTGGAAAGATTAGCAAACTTAGGCATGACATGACAACAACAAACGCTAACATTACACATCCAAGTATTTCTGACCAAATTATGAAAGACAAGCATTGTAATTTTGAATGAGTGTGGAAGAGGTGAACAAATTATTGTTGTCTATCAACAATGACAAGCCACCAGGGTCTGACAACTTGGATGGAAAATTACTGAGGATAATAGCGGACGATATTGCCACTCCTATTTGCCATATCTTCATTTTAAGCCTACTAGAAAGTGTGTGCCCTCAGGCCTGGAGGGAAGCTAAAGTCATTCCGCTACCTAAGAATAGTAAAGCCCCCTTTACTGGCTCAAATAGCCGACCAATCAGCCTGTTACCAACCCTTAGTAAACATTTGGATAAAGTTATGTTTGACCAGATACAATGAAATCTTACAGTAAAAAAATTGACAACAGACTTTCAGTATGATTGTAGGGAAGGACATTCAACAAGCACAGCACGTACACAAATGACTGAAGATTGGCTGAGAGAAATTGATGATGAAAAGATTGTGGAGTCTGTTTTGTTAGACTTCAGTGCGGCTTTTGACATTTTCGATCATAGTCTGCTGCTGGAAAAATTTACACTACCAGTCAAAGGTTTGGACATACTCATTCAAGGGTTTTTCAAATTTACATTGTAGAATAATATTGAAGACATCACAACAATAAAATAACACATATGGAATCATGTAGTAACCAAAAAAGTGTTAAACAAATAAAAATATATTTTATATTTGAGATTCTTCAAGTAGCCACCCTTCACCTTGATGACAGCTTTGCACACTCTTGGCATTCTCTCAACCAGCTTCATGAGGTAGTCACCTGCAATGCATTTAAATTAACAGGTGTGCCTTGTTAAAAGTTAATTTGTGGAATTTATTTCCTTCTTAATGCTTTTGAGCCAATCAATTGTGTTGTGACAAGGTAGGGGCAGGTATACAGAAGATAGCCCTATTTGGTAAAAGACCAAGTCCATATTATGGCAAGAACAGCTCAAATAAGCAAAGAGAAACAACAGTCCATCATTACTTTAAGACATGAAGGTCAGTCAATATGGAACATTTCAAGGACTTTGAAAGTTGACTCCCTCCCTCCTCCTACTCCCTCTCTCCTTCCCTCCCTTCCTCTTCCTCCTCCACTTCCTCCTCCACTGTGATTCAGCGACCAAGGCTCTGCTGCCCAATCACTGCGAGGGATGGCCCGTGTCACAATATCATAGGAAGTTAACTTTCCTGGTGAACTGGGGACACATACATTGGTTTGAGTTTACGTCGTTGTGTGGAATTTCAAAGCTCACTGAAAGAGGCAAGATGATCATGGCCAAACTTCCCCAATCTCAAATCACACCTATCATATGTTCATTATTTTTTAGTCACAGATAGGGAAGGCTGTTCTATTTTCCCCAACAGGAGACTGGTACATTGGTATTCTCTGAGTCACACCATGTCACCATATCTGAGGAATTATTTATCTACTGTTATATTCCCTGGAGAATCCTGTTGGCAGCCTCTCCTCCTCTCTTCCCCTCTTCCCCTCTCCTCCTCTCTTCCCCTCTTCCCCTCTTCCCCTCTTCCCCTCTTCCCCTCTTCCCCTCTTCCCCTCTTCCCCTCTCTTCCTCTCTTCCCCTCTCCTTCTCCAACTCTCCTCTCCTCTCCTCTCCTCTCCTCTCCTCTCCTCTCCTCTCCTCTCCTCTCCTCTCCTCTCCTCTCCTCTCCTCTCCTCTCCTCTCCTCTCCTCTCCTCTCCTCTCCTCTCCTCTCCTCTCCTCTCCTCTCCTCTCCTCTCCTCTCCTCTCCTCTCCTCTCCTCTCCTCTCCTCTCTTCTCCTTCTCCCTCTCTTCTCCTTCTCCCTCTCCTCTCCCTCTCCCTCTCCCTCTTCCTCTCCTCAATGCAGTAAAGTTAGCTTTATAATAAATATTCAGACTTTGCTTGTCAATACCTCTTCAGCAGAACATACCAGGATGATGTAATTTACATATTCTGAATCAGCTGAGGACAGCGAACGAGCTACCACCCCTTTATTTCTCTGTTCCATTCCGTTTTCAAAAAGTGACTTTACAGTCATTTCGATTGCAGATTCTCTGAGTACTTACAGATAAGGGACTGTCTTAAAAGCGGAATTGGAACATTGTATTCAGGACAAAAATTGAATTGCTTTGCCAACTTTTTTGCAGTATTACTTTACTGCCTTGTTGCAAACAGGATGCATGTTTTGGAATAGGAGGAAGAAGGGAGGGAGGGAGGAGGAGGAGGGAGGTAGAGAGGGAGCAGGTGGAGGAGGAGGAGGAGGGAGCAAGAGAGGGAGCAGGTGGAGGAGGAGGAGGAGGGAGCAAGAGAGGAAGGAGGAGGAGGAGGAAGAGGAGGAGGAGGAGGGAGCGAGAGAGGGATGAGGAGGAGGAGTAGGGAGCGAGAGAGGGATGAGGAGGAGGAGGAGGGAGCGAGAGAGGGAGGAGGAGGAGGAGGGAGCGGGAGGAGGAGGAGGAGGGAGCGAGAGAGGGAGGAGGAGGAGAACACATTCCTAACAGCCTTCTGCTGATTCTACCTTTCTACATCTCTCCTCTCTCCTCTCTCCTCTCTCCTCTCTCCTCCAACAGTGTCTTTTTCTTTTCCATTTCCTTTTCTGAAATGATGCAGAGGGGTTAGGTGTAGTGTTAGGTTCTGATCAGCGTAATGATGCAGAGAGGTTAGGTGTAGTGTTAGGTTCTGATCAGCGTAATGATGCAGAGAGGTTAGGTGTAGTGTTAGGTTCTGATCAGCCTGATGATGCAGAGAGGTTAGGTGTAGTGTTAGGTTCTGATCAGCGTAATGATGCAGAGAGGTTAGGTGTAGTGTTAGGTTCTGATCAGCGTAATGATGCAGAGAGGTTAGGTGTAGTGTTAGGTTCTGATCAGCGTAATGATGCAGAGAGGTTAGGTGTAGTGTTAGGTTCTGATCAGCGTAATGATGCAGAGAGGTTAGGTGTAGTGTTAGGTTCTGATCAGCGTAATGATGCAGAGAGGTTAGGTGTAGTGTTAGGTTCTGATCAGCGTAATGATGCAGAGAGGTTAGGTGTAGTGTTAGGTTCTGATCAGCGTAATGATGCAGAGAGGTTAGGTGTAGTGTTAGGTTCTGATCAGCGTAATGATGCAGAGAGGTTAGGTGTAGTGTTAGGTTCTGATCAGCGTAATGATGCAGAGAGGTTAGGTGTAGTGTTAGGTTCTGATCAGCGCGTAATGATGCAGAGAGGTTAGGTGTAGTGTTAGGTTCTGATCAGCGTAATGATGCAGAGAGGTTAGGTGTAGTGTTAGGTTCTGATCAGCGTAATGATGCAGAGAGGTTAGGTGTAGTGTTAGGTTCTGATCAGCTTGATGATGCAGAGAGGTTAGGTGTAGTGTTAGGTTCTGATCAGCGTAATGATGCAGAGAGGTTAGGTGTAGTGTTAGGTTCTGATCAGCTTGATGATGCAGAGAGGTTAGGTGTAGTGTTAGGTTCTGATCAGCGTAATGATGCAGAGAGGTTAGGTGTAGTGTTAGGTTCTGATCAGCTTGATGATGCAGAGAGGTTAGGTGTAGTGTTAGGTTCTGATCAGTGTAATGATGCAGAGAGGTTAGGTGTAGTGTTAGGTTCTGATCAGCTTGATGATGCAGAGAGGTTAGGTGTAGTGTTAGGTTCTGATCAGTGTAATGATGCAGAGAGGTTAGGTGTAGTGTTAGGTTCTGATCAGTGTAATGATGCAGAGAGGTTAGGTGTAGTGTTAGGTTCTGATCAGTGTAATGATGCAGAGAGGTTAGGTGTAGTGTTAGGTTCTGATCAGCCTGATGATGCAGAGAGGTTAGGTGTAGTGTTAGGTTCTGATCAGTGTAATGATGCAGAGAGGTTAGGTGTAGTGTTAGGATCTGATCAGCGTAATGATGCAGAGAGGTTAGGTGTAGGTAGCTTAGGTAGCTTAGGGGCGGCAGGTAGCTTAGTGGTTAAGAGCGTTGTGCCAGTAACCGAAAGGTTGCTGGTTCTAATCCCCGAGCCAACTAGGTGAAAAATCTGTCGATGTGCCCTTGAGCAAGGCACTTAACCCTAATTGCTCCTGTAAGTCGCTCTGGATAAGAGCGTCTGCTAAATGACTAAAAAAAAAAAAAAAAAAAAAAAAAAGTGTAGTGTTAGGTTCTGATCAGCGTAATGATGCAGAGAGGTTAGGTGTAGTGTTAGGTTCTGATCAGCGTAATGATGCAGAGAGGTTAGGTGTAGTGTTAGGTTCTGATCAGCGTAATGATGCAGAGGTTAGGTGTAGTGTTAGGTTCTGATCAGCCTGATGATGCAGAGAGGTTAGGTGTAGTGTTAGGTTCTGATCAGCCTGATGATGCAGAGAGGTTAGGTGTAGTGTTAGGTTCTGATCAGTGTAATGATGCAGAGAGGTTAGGTGTAGTGTTAGGTTCTGATCAGCGTAATGATGCAGAGAGGTTAGGTGTAGTGTTAGGTTCTGATCAGTGTAATGATGCAGAGAGGTTAGGTGTAGTGTTAGGTTCTGATCAGTGTAATGATGCAGAGAGGTTAGGTGTAGTGTTAGGTTCTGATCAGCCTGATGATGCAGAGAGGTTAGGTGTAGTGTTAGGTTCTGATCAGTGTAATGATGCAGAGAGGTTAGGTGTAGTGTTAGGTTCTGATCACCGTAATGATGCAGAGAGGCATGATCAGCTCTGAGAGAGTGGTGTGTTGATCTGCCAAGCCCAGAAGCTTTATGCCTAATTGAAGGGTTTTGTCATTTCTCTGAATTTACACTGCACAATGTACAGTAATCTTAAACACAGTGCAGTGTTTTGTATGAATGCCTGGGCTCAGATAAAGTACTCAGTGTAATGCTCCTAGACTGACACAACTTACAACAACAGATATGTTCTGTGCATTTAAATGAAGGTGAATTCAAAGGCAGAACCTGTTTGATATTCATGGATCCTGGGTGAGACATCTTACAGGCATTATTGCTGTAAGACACCTGCAGAGAGAGAACAGTTTTAGACCACCCAGCAACCCGGGAACATTCCCATTAAGTTCTAGTTAGGGTTTTTATCAACGATTTTTCTGAGTCGCAGTTCATATAAGGAAATTAGTCAATTGAGATAAATTCATTAGGTCCAAATCTATGTATTTCACATTACTGGGAATACAAAATATGCATCTGTTGGTCGCAAATACCTTTTAAATAAAAGGTAGGAGCGTGGATCAGATAACCAGTCAGTATCTGGTGTCACCATTTGCCTCATGCTGCGTGACACATCTCCTTCGCATGGAGTTGATCAGGCTGTTGATTGTGGCCTGTGGAATGTTGTCCCACTTCTCATTGGCTGTGTGAAGTTGCTGGATATTGGTGGGGACTGGAACACGCTGTCATACACGTCGATCCAGAGCATCTCAAACATGCTCAATGGGTGACATGTCTGGTGAGTATGCAGGCCATGGAAGAACTGGGACATTTTCAACATCCAGGAATTGTGTACAGATCCTTGCGACATGGGGCCGTGCATTATCATGCTGAAACATGGGGTGATGGCGGTGGATGAATGGCACGACAATGGGCCTCAGGATCTCATCACTGTATCCCTGTGCATTCAAATTGCCATCGATAAAATGCAATTGTGTTCGTTGTCCGTAGTTTATGCCTGTCCATACCATCACCCCACAACCACCCTGGGGCACTCTGTTCACAACGTTGACATCAGCAAACCGCCCACTTCTGCCATCAGGTACAGTTGAAACCGGGATTCACCCGTGAAGAGCACACTTCTCCAGCGTGCCAGTGGCCATCGAAGGTGAGCATTTGCCCACTGAATTCAGTTACGACGCCGAACTGCAGTCAGGTCAAGACCCTGGTGAGGACGACGAGCACGCAGATACGTTTCCCTGAGACGGTTTCAAACAGTTTGTGCAGAAATTCTTCGGTTGTGCAAACCCACAGTTTCATGAGCTGTCCGGGTGGCTGGTCTCAGACGATCCAACAGGTGAAGAAGCCGGATGTGGAGGTCCTGGGCTGGCGTGGTTACACTTGGTCTGCAGTTGTGAGGCCTGTTGGGCGAACTGTCAAATTCTCTAAAACGACGTTGGTGGCGGCTTACGGTAGAGAAATGAACATTCAGTTCTCTAGCAACAGCTCTGGTGGACATTCCTGCAGTCAGCATGCCAAAGCCAAACTCAAAACTTGAGACATCAGTGGCATTGTGTTGTGTGACAAAACCGCACATTTTAGAGTGGCTTTTATTGTCCCCAGCACAAGGTGCATCTGTGTAATTATCATTCTGTTTAATCAGCTTCTTGATATGCCACACCTGTGAGGTGGATGGATTATCTTGGCAAAGGAGAAATGCTCACGAACAGGGATGTAAACAAATGTGTGCACAAAATTTGATAGAAATGAGCTTTTCATGCGTATTTCTGGGAACTTTTATTTCAACTCATGAAACATGGGACCACCACTGTACATGGGACCACCACTGTACATGGGACCACCACTGTACATGGGACCACCACTGTACATGGGACCACCACTGAGCATGGGACCACCACTGTACATGGGACCACCACTGTACATGGGACCACCACTGTACATGGGACCACCGCTGTACATGGGACCACCGCTGTACATGGGACCACCACTGTACATGGGACCACCACTGTACATGGGACCACCACTGTACATGGGACGGGACCACCACTGAGCATGGGACCACCACTGTACATGGGACCACCACTGTACATGGGACCACCACTGTACATGGGACCACCACTGTACATGGGACCACCACTGTACATGGGACCACCACTGTACATGGGACCACCACTGTACATGGGACCACCACTGAGCATGGGACCACCACTGTACATGGGACCACCGCTGTACATGGGACCACCGCTGTACATGGGACCACCGCTGTACATGGGACCACCACTGTACATGGGACCACCACTGTACATGGGACCACCGCTGTACATGGGACCACCGCTGTACATGGGACCACCGCTGTACATGGGACCACCGCTGTACATGCTGCGCTATTTTGTGTGTGTTTTTACGCTGATCTTAACTTTTTTGTGCATAATATTATCCGCCATCATTTCGTATGACCTGAAAACAGCTTCTGGACATCAGAACCGAACTAACCTCGATTTGGATGCAGCTGTGGATGTACTGCTCTTTCCGGACCAGGCCCGAATCCCCAGGACCAGGCCCGAATCCCCAGGACCAGGCCCTAATCCCCAGGACCAGGCCCGAATCCCCAGGACCAGGCCCGAATCCCCAGGACCAGGCCCGAATCCCCAGGACCAGGCCCGAATCCCCAGGACCAGGCCCGAATCCCCAGGACCAGGCCCTAATCCCCAGGACCAGGCCCGAATCCCCAGGACCAGGCCCTAATCCCCAGGACCAGGCCCTAATCCCCAGGACTCGAAAGAAGAAGAGACAACGAGTGGGCTCCCTGGCGAGACGTCGGCGAGTACATTAACCGTCTTTACCCTCCGTTCTATTGGCGAATCAATCACTAGAGAACAAACTGGATGAGCTCCGTTCCAGACTATCCTATCAATCACTAGAGAACAAACTGGATGAGCTCCGTTCCAGACTATCCTATCAATCACTAGAGAACAAACTGGATGAGCTCCGTTCCAGACTATCCTATCAATCACTAGAGAACAAACTGGATGAGCTGAGCTCCGTTCCAGACTATCCTATCAATCAGTAGAGAACAAACTGGATGAGCTCCGTTCCAGACTATCCTATCAATCACTAGAGAACAAACTGGATGAGCTCCGTTCCAGACTATCCTATCAATCAGTAGAGAACAAACTGGATGAGCTCCGTTCCAGACTATCCTATCAATCACTAGAGAACAAACTGGATGAGCTCCGTTCTATTGGCCAATCAATCACTAGAGAACAAACTGGATGAGCTCCGTTCCAGACTATCCTATCAATCACTAGAGAACAAACTGGATGAGCTCCGTTCCAGACTATCCTATCAATCACTAGAGAACAAACTGGATGAGCTCCGTTCCAGACTATGCTATCAATCACTAGAGAACAAACTGGATGAGCTCCGTTCCAGACTATCCTATCAATCACTAGAGAACAAACTGGATGAGCTCCGTTCCAGACTATCCTATCAATCACTAGAGAACAAACTGGATGAGCTCCGTTCCATTCCAGACTATCCTATCAATCACTAGAGAACAAACTGGATGAGCTCCGTTCCAGACTATCCTATCAATCACTAGAGAACAAACTGGATGAGCTCCGTTCCAGACTATCCTATCAATCACTAGAGAACAAACTGGATGAGCTCCGTTCCAGAGTATCCTATCAATCACTAGAGAACAAACTGGATGAGCTCCGTTCCAGACTATCCTATCAATCACTAGAGAACAAACTGGATGAGCTCCGTTCCAGACTATCCTATCAATCACTAGAGAACAAACTGGATGAGCTCCGTTCCAGACTATCCTATCAATCACTAGAGAACAAACTGGATGAGCTCCGTTCCAGACTATCCTATCAATCACTAGAGAACAAACTGGATGAGCTCCGTTCCAGACTATCCTATCAATCACTAGAGAACAAACTGGATGAGCTCCGTTCCAGACTATCCTATCAATCACTAGAGAACAAACTGGATGAGCTCCGTTCCAGACTATCATCCTATCAATCACTAGAGAACAAACTGGATGAGCTCCGTTCCAGACTATCCTATCAATCACTAGAGAACAAACTGGATGAGCTCCGTTCCAGACTATCCTATCAATCACTAGAGAACAAACTGGATGAGCTCCGTTCCAGACTATCCTATCAATCACTAGAGAACAAACTGGATGAGCTCCGTTCCAGACTATCCTATCAATCACTAGAGAACAAACTGGATGAGCTCCGTTCCAGACTATCCTATCAATCACTAGAGAACAAACTGGATGAGCTCCGTTCCAGACTATCCTATCAATCACTAGAGAACAAACTGGATGAGCTCCGTTCCAGACTATCCTATCAATCACTAGAGAACAAACTGGATGAGCTCCGTTCCAGACTATCCTATCAATCACTAGAGAACAAACTGGATGAGCTCCGTTCCAGACTATCCTATCAATCACTAGAGAACAAACTGGATGAGCTCCGTTCCAGACTATCCTATCAATCACTAGAGATAGAGAACAAACTGGATGAGCTCCGTTCCAGACTATCCTATCAATCACTAGAGAACAAACTGGATGAGCTCCGTTCCAGACTATCCTATCAATCACTAGAGAACAAACTGGATGAGCTCCGTTCCAGACTATCCTATCAATCACTAGAGAACAAACTGGATGAGCTCCGTTCCAGACTATCCTATCAATCAGTAGAGAACAAACTGGATGAGCTCCGTCCAGGCTATCCTATTAATCACTAGAGAACAAACTGGATGAGCTCCGTTCTATTGGCCAATCAATCACTAGAGAACAAACTGGATGAGCTCCGTTCTATTGGCCAATCAATCACTAGAGAACAAACTGGATGAGCTCCGTTCCAGACTATCCTATCAATCACTAGAGAACAAACTGGATGAGCTCCGTTCCAGACTATCCTATCAATCACTAGAGAACAAACTGGATGAGCTCCGTTCCAGACTATCCTATCAATCACTAGAGAACAAACTGGATGAGCTGAGCTCCGTTCCAGACTATCCTATCAATCACTAGAGAACAAACTGGATGAGCTCCGTTCCAGACTATCCTATCAATCACTAGAGAACAAACTGGATGAGCTCCGTTCCAGACTATCCTATCAATCACTAGAGAACAAACTGGATGAGCTCCGTTCCAGACTATCCTATCAATCACTAGAGAACAAACTGGATGAGCTCCGTTCCAGACTATCCTATCAATCACTAGAGAACAAACTGGATGAGCTCCGTTCCAGACTATCCTATCAATCACTAGAGAACACACTGGATGAGCTCCGTTCCAGACTATCCTATCAATCACTAGAGAACAAACTGGATGAGCTCCGTTCCAGACTCTCCTATCAATCACTAGAGAACAAACTGGATGAGCTCCGTTCCAGACTGTCCTATCAATCACTAGTTAACAAACTGGATGAACTCCGTTCCAGACTGTCCTATCAATCACTAGAGAACAAACTGGATGAGCTCCGTTCCAGACTCTCCTATCAATCACTAGAGAACAAACTGGATGAGCTCCGTTCCAGACTGTCCTATCAATCACTAGAGAACAAACTGGATGAACTCCGTTCCAGACTGTCCTATCAATCACTAGAGAACAAACTGGATGAGCTCCGTTCCAGACTATCCTATCAATCACTAGAGAACAAACTGGATGAGCTCCGTTCCAGACTATCCTATCAATCAGTAGAGAACAAACTGGATGAGCTCCGTTCCAGACTATCCTATCAATCAGTAGAGAACATACTGGATGAGCTCCGTTCCAGACTATCCTATCAATCACTAGAGAACAAACTGGATGAGCTCCGTTCAAGACTATCCTATCAATCACTAGAGAACAAACTGGATGAGCTCCGTTCAAGACTATCCTATCAATCACTAGAGAACAAACTGGATGAGCTCCGTTCCAGACTATCCTATCAATCACTAGAGAACAAACTGGATGAGCTCCGCTCCGTTCCAGATTATCCTATCAATCACTAGAGAACAAACTGGATGAGCTCCGTTCCAGACTATCCTATCAATCACTAGAGAACAAACTGGATGAGCTCCGTTCCAGACTATCCTATCAATCACTAGAGAACAAACTGGATGAGCTCCGTTCCAGACTATCCTATCAATCACTAGAGAACAAACTGGATGAGCTCCGTTCCAGACTATCCTATCAATCACTAGAGAACAAACTGGATGAGCTCCGTTCCAGACTATCCTATCAATCACTAGAGAACAATCTGGATGAGCTCCGTTCCAGACTATCCTATCAATCACTAGAGAACAAACTGGATGAGCTCCGTTCTATTGGCCAATCAATCACTAGAGAACAAACTGGATGAGCTCCGTTCTATTGGCCAATCAATCACTAGAGAACAAACTGGATGAGCTCCGTTCCAGACTGTCCTATCAATCACTAGAGAACAAACTGGATGAGCTCCGTTCCAGACTATCCTATCAATCACTAGAGAACAAACTGGATGAGCTCCGTTCCAGACTATCCTATCAATCACTAGAGAACAAACTGGATGAGCTCCGTTCCAGACTGTCCTGTCAACGGGACCAGAAGAACTGTAATATTCTATGTTTCTCGGAGTCACGGCTGAACAAGGACATGGATATAATATACAGTTAGCTGGTTTTTCTATGCATCGTCACCGAACGGCAGCTTCGGGTAAGGTTAAGGGGAAGGTGTGTGTCTCTTTGTTAATACCAGCTGGTGCACAATCTCTAATTTTAAGGAATGTTTTGGTCGCCTAAGTTACAATACCTCATGATAAGCTGCAGACCTATTAGATAGACCTATACACTATTTACCAAGCCAGTTAGATAGACCTATACACTATTTACCAAGCCAGTTAGATAGACCTATACACTATTTACCAAGCCAGTTAGATAGACCTATACACTATTTACCAAGCCAATAGACCTATACACTATTTACCAAGCCAGTTAGATAGACCTATACACTATTTACCAAGCCAGTTAGATAGACCTATACACTATTTACCAAGCCAGTTAGATAGACCTATACACTATTTACCAAGCCAGTTAGATAGACCTATACACTATTTACCAAGCCAGTTAGATAGACCTATACACTATTTACCAAGCCAGTTAGATAGACCTATACACTATTTACCAAGCCAGTTAGATAGACCTATACACTATTTACCAAGCCAGTTAGATAGACCTATACACTATTTACCAAGCCAGTTAGATAGACCTATACACTATTTACCAAGCCAGTTAGATAGACCTATACACTATTTACCAAGCCAGTTAGATAGACCTATACACTATTTACCAAGCCAGTTAGATAGACCTATACACTATTTACCACCATAAACCGATGCTGGCACTAATACTGCATTCAACCAGCTGTATAGGGCCATAAGCAAACAGGAAAATGCTCATCCAGAGGCGGCGCTCCTAGTGGCCGGGGACTTTAATGCAGGGAAACTGAAATCCGTATTACATATTTTACCAGCATGTCACCTTTGGAACTAGAGGTGAAAATACTCTGGATCATCTTTACTCCACACACAGAGACGCATACAAAACTCTAGATCACCTTTACTCCACACACAGAGACAAAGCTCCCCCTCGGCCTCCATTTGGTTTCAGGAAACTAGGCGTATGTTGCACCTCATTACTTCACAGGAGAGGCATTTGAACGTAAACAAAAAAAAAAAAATCTAAATATGTTTTTTGGGGGCAGAAATACCTTCTGGAACATGTGAACTTTCATGTGCCTTAATAACAAACTTGTATTCCATCCATGAATATGAATACAATTGTTAAATTAAGAGCCTAGTTGGTTTAGCCACAGAAAAAGACAGGAACCTTCCCACTAGCCATGATTGGCTGAGATAATGGATGGGCTGGACATACCGGGAGATGAGTTTGGATAGGTCTGCAATGTAGCATGCTTCTGTCTGTAACGTGAGCTGTTCAGTATGCGTTGAAAGAAACAACGTTAGCCATCGAGAACGACAAAAGTTGTGCTACTTTTCTCAACAACATTGATGCCATGAATTTAGCAGCCGCTATCGACAGGTCAGTTGGAAAAAAGTGATGGGCTACTTTCTAAACACACGCCTAGGTCAATGTGAACCAGAGTGACTTGACACAACGCTGGCCAAACAAGATGTAGCTACAAACTAAACAGAGTTAAATGGTTCCAGTCTGTCGTGAAGCGTTCATCCATGTATACGGGTAAGAGTCTAGCTACATTTTCAGATATAAGTTTCTAATTTTGTTAGAAAGTTGTTTTATTGCAAGTTAAAGTGTACTGTTAGTTAGCTAGCAAACATTAACTTGCTGGCTCGCTAGCTAACATTATGTGTATGATCTGTGTAGTAATATTATTCGAATCAGAAATCCATTTGCATTGCTAGCTATAGCCTAATGTTAGCTAGCTAACATTGAACCTAATTTGTTAGCTTTAGCTACCTGCAGATTCATACTACAACTATGACAATGTTTGTATTGGTATTAGTATGAGTTGGGATTATGCCGGTTCATTGTTTAGCTAGCTAGCTAGCCACCTACATGTCTAAACAAAAGACTCCACTTCGGCCAGATGATTACATGACCCATAACATTAGCCAGGTGTTTCTGGGGGTGACTACGGCCATCTATTGTATTTCATGAACATGTGTACATGTCTAGACAATAGTGACCTATCCACTCCCGAGTGGCGCAGCGGTCGAAGGCACTGCATCTCAGCGGTCTAAGGCACTGCATCTCAGTGCTTGAGGCGTCACTACAGACCCCCTGGTTCGATTCCAGGCTGTATCACAACCGGCCGTGATTGGGAGTCCCATATGGCGGTGCACAATTGGCCCAGCATCGTCCGGGTTTGGCCGGTGTAGGCCGTCATTGTAAATAAGAATTTGTTCTTAACTGACTTGCCTATTTAAGTAAAGGTTAAATAAAAAATAAAAAAAACTTAGCTAGATGTGGCTGGTTATAGCCTCTCTTTCACATGATCCATCAATTTAGAAAAAGCGTCATCTAATAATGATAAAATATTGATACAATATCTTTATCTGGACACTTTCTGTTTTTGATATTGCTACTATGCAAGTAACCACTTCACTGTACCGTTTACACCTTCTGTATCCTGTGCATGTGACAATAAACGTAGATTTTAGCGTGTGTTTAGCCTCATGGCCTCACATGTGAATCCTTAAAGAGATGGGTGGGGCTAAAGCATTTAAGAGGGTGTGAACGATGCTGAATGGGTGTAGACAAAGAAGAGCTCTCCAGTAGGTGTACCAAAACATTCAAGGGACATTTTCTCAAAAGTGGAGTTACAAGTACTTCTATCCAATGTAAAAAACACAATTTCAAATGTTGCTACATAATACCGAATCGATGCGGTTGGTCACATTAGGCAAATCTGACCATAAATCTATACTCCTGATTCCTGCATGAAATGCTTTGAAAGGCTGGTCATGGCTCACATCAACACCATCATCCCAGACACCCACTCTAATTCGCATACCTCTCCAACAGATCCACAGAGGACGCAATCTCTATTACACTCCACACTGCTCTCTCCCACCTGGATAAGAGGAACACCTACATGCAAAATGCTGTTCAATGACTATAGCTCAGCGTTCAACACCATAGTGCCGCCAAACTCATCGCTAAGCTCAATACCCTGCGACTGAAGAACCTCCCTCTGCGACTGGATCCTGGAATTCCTGACGGGCCGCCCCCAGGTGGTGAAAGTAGGTAACAACACCTCCCTCTGCGACTGGATCCTGGAATTCCTGACGGGCCGCCCCCAGTCTTGCCTTCACCTACTCAACATGGCATCTTATTGGCTGGTTGGCGTAGCTTGCTTACGAGGGAGGATGTTTCAGTTAGAATCGTCCCAGTGAACAAGCACCAAACCAGCGGTAAGTTGTTGGTTGCAAAGCAAAGTGATTTTTATACTCCCAAGTGATGATGTAAATGTATAATTTATATCAATTTGTACCTGTACTCCCTGTTCACCCACGACTGTGGTGAGGGTAGGCAACAACACATCTGCCACACTGATCCTCAACACGGGGGCCCCTCAGGGGTGCGTGCTCAGTCCCCTCCTGTACTCCCTGTTCACCCAGGACTGCATGGCCAGGCACGACTCCAACACCATCATTAAGTTTGCTGACAACACGACAGTGGTAGGCCTGATCATTGACGAAGATGAGACAGCCTATAGGGAGGAGGTCAGAGAGCTGGCAGTGTGGTTCCAGGATAACAACCTCTCCCTCAACATCAGCAAGACAAAGGAGCTGATCGTGGACTACAGGAAAACGGAGGGCCGAGCACGCCCCCATGCACATCGACAGGGCTGTAGTGGAGTGGTCGAGAGCTTCAAGTTTCTTGGTGTCCACATCACTGAGGAATGATCATGGTCCAAACACACCAACACAGTCGTGAAAAAGGCACGACAACGCCTCTCCCCCCTCAGGAGGGACTGTACAATAGAGTATCTTGACTGGCACCCAATATAATTGTTACTTTGAGACGGTTGATATGGAGATATGTTCCCCCCCCCGTCTTATTTTTCATTATCTGAAAAGCAAAAGTGATCCTAGATCAGCGCTCATAGTCTTGTAAATATGGGTACAGCAGTACTCAGCATATAAAGAGGATCGGTGAAAATTATGTTGAATAACCCGGTTACCAGAACTTCCCTTGGTCAGTTATGTCTAAGAAGGCTAGTGGAATTCCTGATTTGACTATATGAACTGAAAGAATAAGCTGTAAGAGAGTGTTTATCCCTGGTTGTGCAGAAGATAAAGACTTGGGACCCAAACATATGGTTGTGTTTGTATGATTAAATGCTGTTCAAATTTTAGTCATTTAGCAGACACTCTTATCCAGAACGACTTACAGTTAGTGAGTGCATAATATTTTTTTTTCATACTAGCCCCCCCGTGGGAATCGAACCCACAACCCTGGCATTGCAAGCGCCATGCTCTACCAACTGAGCTATACGGGACCGTATGGGACCAAATGCCCAATTTAATTAAATTAAAATGTCATGTGTCTCTATATCACCTTCAAATGTAAATGACCATTAAATCACAATGGGGATGTACTCCTATCTGCTTCCTGATAATAAATAATAATAATATAATAATAATAATATGCCATTTAGCAGACGCTTTTATCCAAAGCGACTTACAGTCATGTGTGCATACATTTTTACGTGTGGGTGGTCCCGGGGATCGAACCCACTACCCTGGCGTTACAAGTGCCATGCTCTACCAATTGAGCTACAGAGGACCACTGATGCTTTAAGGAGCTACAAAATAGCTGAGAATGTTGTGGTAATATTAGTCAATACTTAAATATAACATTTTCTAAATAATCTTTAAAATGTTCTGAGGACCTCCAAGACAAGGTAAAATGCATATTGCGTGAACATCAATGGAATATTATGTTAAATTAAAACAAATATGCTATGAAGGTCATAAAAACAGACTTAATTGTGGAACATTGTGCTTTGCATTGTGGGAATGTTTTGTGAAACCTATGTGAATATCTCAAGAATATTCTTGCAACATCCCAGACAACTCCCATAACTTAAAGGGGAATATCACCCTGGCTCTGCCAAGGAATATATTCATTACTATATTACAATATTATTACATTTTTATCATAAACATCACAATTATCCAAACCACAAGCCACAACTACCACGTATTCATTTCACTGGTAGAATCGGGAAGTTTCGACTTCCTGTGTATTGGTCTGCTCAGAGTGAACCACAAAGTCCGGCATTCATAGCGAATGCAGATACCACCCGCTAAAATAGATGGGTCGTGCCCACAAACTTGGACGATGGTAATGTGTACTTCGAACTGTGACGCCCCTCCCACTCTGTCAGCCGAATTCTCTCTCTTTGCTCTTGTTTCCTTATTAGGATGCCGGTGGGCGGAGTTGGGAGGGTCATCAGCTACATGGGAAACACCTGGGCCGGGTGTGTCCCAGCATAAATGGATCTCTTCCACATTCATGAGGGAGACTCTCTCCAGGCAGACACTTTGATTGTAGTTGTGGTATTTTTGGTTGTTTGCTTTGGCACCTTTCAACACCTTCATTATTACATTTATGCAAAACACTCACTTACACACACCATTGTTAATTATACTTAGTTTACTTTAGTTAATAAATATATATTTTGAGTATTCCTCGTCTCCACGTGTCTCCCTTTTGTTACGAACTTGAGCCGGTTCGTGACAGAACGAACAACACATAGCAATCTCAGAACTTCTGTAGGCAAGATTATTTTTTGACAATGTTTGTTTGTCACTAATGTTTGTCATCATGCCTGTGTGGTGATTCTGTGCCTGGCTGTGCTAATTATAAACAAGCACGAAAATAGTTATCCTTCACCGTTCTATACCAGATATTTACCACGATGCTGCCAGTGGTTTGCGGCTATCAAGAATGATGTACCTTACGATGATTGAAGATTATCAGAGGAACTTTTAGGCTGAACTGATGGGAATCCATTTCGACGACAGCTGAGAAGTGATGCGATACCATAGATTTTTTCCTTCACAACAAAATGGAAGATTCTCGATTAGAGGTAACCTAACGTTAGCTAGCTTGCTAGCCTAGCTGGACTAGCTAAGTAAGGCAGCTAGCTAGCTAATGTTACAGTCCTGTATTGAACTCTGAAAACCATCAGCTAAATCATATAGCTATCGTTTTTGTTATACACACTGTCAATAAATTCTATCTAGACTGGTAGCTACCTTCAGCAGAGTAAACATGTTGGTTCTATCTAGACTGTTTTTTAAAAATTCAAACTGACCCCTGCAACTGGACAGGGACATTTTATGAGACTCGAGGACGAAGACGGAATCGCTGTGCTACACCAAACAGTACCTATCCTGTAACTCCCAGTAATGGATACCAAACAGTACCTATCCTGTAACTTCCAGTAATGGATACCAAACAGTACCTATCCTGTAACTCCCAGTAATGGATACCAAACAGTACCTATCCTGTAACTCCCAGTAATGGATACCAAACAGTACCTATCCTGTAACTGTCAAGAGTTGCTGTAGGTAGGTGTGGTGTGGAATCAGGCGCAGGACGCAGAAGTTAAGTCCAAACAAAGTCTTTAGTAGATCAACACAAAATAATCCAAGAACAGCCCGGAGGCGAGAAAAGCGAGCACAGGCGTAACCCAAACGGGCGCACTAAACATGTGCGTAAATCTCTCCTAAAACAACGAGGCAAACTACTAAATAGCGCACCAAAATAGGTAGCGCAGCAACACGGCAAGAAAACAATTACACACAACACCTAACTAACAACAAGGAACTAAATAGGGTGCTTAATGAGACATAACACAAAACAGGTGTGACAAACAGACAAAACCAATCAAACAAGAAACATAGAACGGTGGCAGCTAGTACTCCGGAGACGACGACCGCCGAAACCTGCCCGAACAAGGAGGAGGGGCCGCCTCGGCCGAAACCGTGACAGTACCCCCCCCTTGACGTGCGGCTCCAGCCGTGCGCCGCCCCCGGGCTCGGGGACGACCAGGAGGACGCGGAGCAGGGCGCGCGTAATGCCCGCTCGATCTCCGCATCGACTTCCCACACCACCGGTGCCACCAGACTAGACTCCGGTAGTATGGGAATGGGCTCCACGCACCTCTCCTCCGTGTCATACCGCCGGGACAGGGCATCTGCCTTCCCGTTCTGGGACCCAGGGATGTAAGTGATCTTGAACACAAACCGGGCGAGAAACATAGTCCATCGAGCCTGGCGAGGATTCAGTCTCCTAGCTGCCCGAATGTATTCCAGGTTACGGTGGTCGGTCAGAATGAGGAAAGGGTGTTGAGCCCCCTCAAGCCAATGCCTCCACACCTTTAGGGCCTGTACCTTTAGGGGCGGAGCTTAGGTGGTGTGCCGGACCGTTGTGAAAGAACTGCCCCGATACCGGCCTCAGACGCGTCCACCTCTACTTGGAAGTGTAAAGCGGGATCCGGGTGCGCCAGCACCGGAGCCGAGGTAAACAGGTCCCTCAGTCTCCCAAAGGCCCTGTCCGCCTCAGCCGACCACTGCAAGTGCACCGGACCCCCCTTCAGAAGAGACGTTATGGGAGCTGCCACCTGTCCAAAACCCCGGATAAACCTCCGGTAGTAATTCGCAAAACCCAAGAACCGCTGCACCTCTTTAACTGTAGTTGGGGTTTGCCAATTACGCACGGCAGACACTCGGTCCACCTCCATTCTCACCCCTGACGCAGACAACTGGTAACCCAAAAAGGAAACTGACTCCTGAAAGAACAGACATTTCTCGGCTTTGACATACAGGTCATGCTCCAACAGTCTCCTCAATACCCTGCGCACCAGGGCTACATGCTCGGCCCGAGTAGAACTGTACACAAGAATATCATCTATGTACACCACTACTCCCTGCGCCTGCATGTCCCGGAAAATCTCATCTACAAACGATTGGAAGACTGATGGAGCATTCATTAACCCATATGGCATGACGAGATACTCGTAATGGCCGGAGGTAGTACTAAATGCTGTCTTCCACTCATCGCCCTCCCTAATGCGCACCAAGTTATATGCGCTCCTGAGGTCCAATTTTGTGAAGAACCGTGCCCCGTGTAATGACTCCGTCATGGTCGCAATCAGCGGGAGTGGATAACTATATTTCACAGTCACCTGATTGAGACCGCGGTAATCAATACACGGACGCAAACCTCCATCCTTTTTCTTCACAAAAAAGAAGCTTGAGGACGCGGGAGAAGTGGAAGGCCGTATGTATCCCTGTCTCAGAGACTCGGCAATGTAAGTCTCCATTGCCCTTTTCTCCTCCTGTGACAAAGGATACACATGGCTCCGCGGGAGCGCAGCTCCTATCTGGAGGTCTATCGCACAATCCCCCTGTCTATGAGGCGGCAACCGTGCCGCTCTGGTCTTACTAAACACGAGTGCCAAATCCTCATACTCAGGCGGAATATGCAGTGCTGGCTTCTGGTTCGGGCTCTCCACCGAGGTCGCCCCTACGGAAACACCCAGACATAGCCCCTCACACTGAGCAGACCACCCTTTAAGAGCCTTCTCTCGCCACGAAATCGTAGGATCATGGGTAATCAACCAGGGAAGCCCCAGTACCACCGGATACGCAGGAGAGTCGATCAGATAGAGTTGAATCGTCTCCTCATGACCCCCCTGCGTCATCATCCTAAGTGGCGCTGTGACCTCCCCAATCAACCCAGATCCTAACGGACGACTATTTAAGGCATGTACAGGGAAGGGCTTATCGACTGGAAGGAGGGGAATCCCTAACTTAACACAGAATTTACGATCTACAAAATTCCCAGCTGCGCCTGAATCGACTAGCGCCTTATGCTGGGAACGAGGTGCAACCTGTGGGAAACAAACAGGTAATGTAATGTGTACGACAGAAAGCTCTGGGTAAGTAGGGCGCCTACTCACCTGGGAGGACTCCCCAATGTGTGACCTGCCATCTCCCTCACCAGGGGACCCTCCCCAGCACCTAGCCGCGGTGTGCCCTCCGCGGCCACAGTTGGTGCAGGAGACTGCCCCCCTCGGGCTCCTACCTCTCCTCCCTCTAGCGCCAGCACCTCCAAGCTCCATCGGGCTCGGCTCGGAGGCGCTGGAGGGTGGAATGGGAGGCCCCCACCTGGGACGTCCGCGGGTCGCGAGCAGGGTGTCCAGCCGAATGGCCATGTCCACCAACTGGTCAAATGTTAGTGTAGTATCCCTGCACGCTAACTCTCTGCGGACGTCCTCCCGAAAGCTACATCTAAAGTGGTCTATGAGGGCCCTCTCATTCCACCCTGCATCTGCCGCCAGAGTCCGGAACTCCAGCGCAAACTCTTGAGCGCTCCTCATCCCCTGTCGGAGGTGGAATAGACGCTCCCCCGCCACCTTCCCCTCTGGTGGATGGTCGAAGACAGCACGGAAGCGGTGGGAGAACTCCGCATAGGTGACTGTGGCGGCGTCTATTCCCCTCCATTCGGCGTTGGCCCACTCCAACGCCTTGCCGGTGAGACAGGAGATGAGGGCGGAAACGCTTTCGTATCCCGAGGGCGCCGGGTGTATGGTGGCAAGGTAGAGCTCCACTTGTAATAGGAACCCCTGACACCCGGCAGCGGTGCCGTCGTACGCCCTCGGGAGCGAGAGCCGAATCCCACTGGGTTCCGGTAGTTGGACGGGCGGGCTGTCCGATGGTGATGGTGCGATAGGTGGGGGTGTGGGTACCCCGCTTGTCTCCCATCGATGGAGGGTGTTCATGACGCGGTCCAAGGCGTGCCTGATCTGGTTGATTCGATCCTCTTGACAACGAAAACGCTCCTCCATGACGTCGGTGGGTGCTCCTGCTGATTCCATATGTGGTGTGTAATTCTGTCAAGAGTTGCTGTAGGTAGGTGTGGTGTGGAATCAGGCGCAGGACGCAGAAGTTAAGTCCAAACAAAGTCTTTAGTAGATCAACACAAAATAATCCAAGAACAGCCCGGAGGCGAGAAAAGCGAGCACAGGCGTAACCCAAACGGGCGCACTAAACATGTGCGTAAATCTCTCCTAAAACGACAAGGAGGCAAACTACTAAATAGCGCACCAAAATAGGTAGCGCAGCAACACGGCAAGAAAACAATTACACACAACACCTAACTAACAACAAGGAACTAAATAGGGTGCTTAATGAGACATAACACAAAACAGGTGTGACAAACAGACAAAACCAATCAAACAAGAAACATAGAACGGTGGCAGCTAGTACTCCGGAGACGACGACCGCCGAAACCTGCCCGAACAAGGAGGAGGGGCCGCCTCGGCCGAAACCGTGACAGTAACTCCCAGTAATGGATACCAAACAGTACCTATCCTGTAACTCCCAGTAATGGATACCAAACAGTACCTATCCTGTAACTCCCAGTAATGGATACCAAACAGTACCTATCCTGTAACTCCCAGTAATGGATACCAAACAGTACCTATCCTGTAACTCCCAGTAATGGATACCAAAAATATTTGGTTAAATGTTAGTATTTTATTTTTGATGATGGAAGACGTGGTCATGATGAAATTGCCATTCACAAAGAAACATACAATAAGAAATTACAGTATGATCAGTAAGGGTAAAGTTCAGGGAATACGTGGACAGCTGTAGGAGTGTTGACATTGTGTTTGACATTATCAATCATAGTCTTCTGCTGGAAAAACGTATGTGTTATGGCTTTACACCCCCTGGAATATTGTGGATAAAGAGTTAACTGTCTAACAGAAAACAGATGGTGTTCTTTAATGGAAGCCTCGCCAACATAATCCAGGTAGAGTCAGAGAGATTTGACTTCATCATTACTTGTATTTGTGAGAGGTATTGACATGTTGAATGCACCGAGCTGTCCGTTTAAACTACTAGCACACAGCTCAGACACCCATGCATACCCCACAAGAAAGGTCTCTTCACAGTCTCCAAGTCCAGAACAGACTATGGGAGGGGCACAGTACTACATAGAGCCATGACTACAGGTAACTGATGCAAGCAGTAGAATCAGATTTAAGAAACAGATAGAAATACACCTTATGGAACAGCGGGGACTGTGAAGCAACACAAACATAGGCACAGACACATGGATACACACACACGATAACATACGCACTATACACACACGTACACATGGATTTTGTGTTGTAGATATGTGGTAGTGGAGTATGGGCCTGAGGGCACACACTTAGTGTGTTGTGAATTCTGTAATGAATGTATTGTAATGTTTTAAAATTGTATAACTGCCTGTCAAGTTCTGCGTGATTTCTGGCTGACCACAGCTCTGCCCAAACTTGAAAACGGCTTTATCCTTGATGAACGCAAAGGACAACTCAAAACTGTTCACTTTATGAGTTTTTATTGTCATAAAGATGGAACAGAATAGGTTGATAACCTTCAAAACACACAAACAAAAACCCATGGATTAGTTACAAATAACTCTCAATTCCACTTTCTCAAAAATAAGCATAAACTAATGTTACTGAATCCTCAAACCTAACCAAACAATCATTTCATCATTTAGATTAACCTAGGATCATTGCAAGTTAATAATTAAATATCAATATCATAATTAAACATTTAACAATACACATGATTATAGTAACGTTACTGTCAAGTACTACGTTCACATAATGAAGTCTTCACTATTTAATTTAATTAATAATTGTATTGTATGTTACAACCAAACAAAAGGGCATATAGAAGCATGAATTCACAACACATTCTGTCCTACCAGTTGCGTCTTTGGATGATCAGGAGCTGTGGTCATTGGTATCTCTTCTCAGGAATGAGTGAGAGCCAAGTAAGCTTTTACCAAACATTTCGATGCCATGCACATGCACTGCTTGTGGGTGCGCAGGTTAATATGGTCCCCAGAGCACTTCCTGGTGGTTGGTTTCAACAGCTCCGGTTGCATGGTTGCCCCTGCAGGTTGGGAGTGCTTTGAGCACCCTGGGTGGATTTAGGCTTGTAGCTTGTAGTCAGGAATTGACACAACACTGCCTTATTTTGATGGACCCCAGGAAGAGTAGCTGCTGCCTTCGCAGCAGCTAATGTCGATCCATAATAAATACAAATATAAAATATTCCAGGAAGGCACCACACGGTTTTGTATGTAATACAAACAAATATAATAAATTATACTCTATTGTACAGTTTGAACGACAGTTGAACTGTGCCAGCATAGCATCAACATTAGAGTAGAATAGTTGAACGTGCATACATGTGCACAGGCACAGAGATTACAACAATATCTAGCCTAATAGAAGCTTGTGTACCCAAAATGCCTCCGCTTTGGGGTATTTTTCAGCAGGGCACTGTGGAAGGACTCCAGATAACCTGAGTTTTACAAAGAGAAAAGGTGAAAAAGAAGAGGGGTAGTCTAAATTGATGACATGGTCCGGAAGGTTCTCTGTGGTCCTCAGGCTACATCACATCTAACCACCTGTAACCCCATAACACAAACCATCCAAACACTACCCAATTCATGTTTACACCATGCTGACTGTAAATTGAGCTATCTTAGCCGTCAGTTTGTAAATGTTTTGGCCAACTTACCTTCACCTTGCGCAGAGCTAGCGGTTGGAGGTGCATGCTAGTATCATCAACAACAAATTTAACCACCCCACTAATTGTATTGATCTCTATTAGACTGGCTAGTTTGCACACTTAACATGGACATTTCAATATTGTCAGTTTGCTGTTAGCTAACTATTGTCACTAAATTGGCAGCCAGATTGCTAGCCAGCGAAGTCTGGCTGAGAACCAACTAACCATCCATAGACGATTTATACACATTCATAATTGCTACCAACACACAAACAGCGACAATTCTATTTTTAGTAACGGAGTGGTTATCAGACCAGGGTGAAATAGATGGCTACCATATACGTGGTCCTCTGTAGCTCAGCTGGTAGAGCACGGCGCTTGTAACGCCAGGGTAGTGGGTTCGATCCCCGGGACCACCCATACACAAAAATGTATGCACGCATGACTGTAAGTCGCTTTGGATAAAAGCGTCTGCTAAATGGCATATTATATTATTATATATTGACTTAGTCTTTTTTGCTAACATTAGTTAGCTTGCGTTAGCTAATGTCTGGACTAGCTAGGTCAGTTAGCTAGCTAACGTTACAGTCCTGTATTGAACTCAAAGCCATCAGCTAAATAACTAAATCACAGTAGGTTACGTCTAATTGAGAATCTTCTGTTTTGTTGTGAAGGAAAAAAATCGATGGTGTCACATCACTTCTCAGCTGTCGTCGAAATGGATTCCCCATCACATCAGTTCAGCCTGAAAATCTCTCTGATAATCTTTGGTCACTGTAAGACGCATCATTCTTGATAGCTGCAAGCCCCTGGCAGCATCGGGGTAAATATCTGGTAGGTAGAATGGTGAAAGATAACACATTTTCGCAATTGTTTGTAATTAGAACAGCCAGGCACAGAATCACCACACATGGCATGATGACAAACGTTAGTGAAAAACAAACATTGTCAAAAAAAATCTTGCCTGCAGAAGTTCTGAGATTGATTCGTGGTGTTCGTTCGAAGTCCAAGTTTGTGGGCACGACCCATCTATTTTAGCGGGTGGTATCTGCATTCGCTATGAATGCCGGACTTTGTGGTTCACTGTGAGCAGACCAATACACAGGAAGTTGAAACTTCCCGATTCTACCAGTGAAATGAATACGTGGTAGTTGTAGCTTGTGGATTGGATAATTGTGATGTTTATGATAAAAACGTAATGTTGTTAATATAGTAATGAATGTATTCCTTGGCAGAGCCAGGGTGACATTCCCCTTTCAATAATGATTAGTAAATAGTTTATAAGAACCTATATTAAACATCTTATGAATGGAGTAATAATTAATACATGATGAATAAACTATTTACTATTATAAATGCTTTATTATGTGAATTATTATAAAGTGTTACCGAAACATTCTGGGAGCCATTAAAGAACAAGAACAGAATGTTCTTGTAACATCAGGTGAATGTTTTTTGGACTCTAAAAGTAACATTGCAGAATCCTTTGCACAACTGGACAGGTTTTTTGTTTTGGGAAACATATCTTTTGTGATGTTCCCACAAGACTGTTCCCACGACCTAATGAAACATTGGTAGCACTTTATATTAACTGCATGTAATAAAGCCTTTATAATGAATTAGTAAATAGTTTATTTAACCTTTTAAAGAACAGATTAAATGTGTTCTAAAAACGTTCTTGCAACATCAGGTGAATGTTTTATACAAACTTTTTATAATCATCAACACGACTGGACAGTGTTTGTGCTATGAGAACATTTGCCGCGACCTAACGAATGTTCTGAGAACTTTCACAGAACAAATTTTGGTTTGCTGGGCAGTCACGTTATTCATCATCCAGTCACGTTATTCATGATCCAGTCACGTTATTCATGATCCAGTCACGTTATTCATGATCCAGTCACGTTATTCATGATCCAGTCACGTTATTCATGATCTAGTCACGTTATTCATGATCCTGTCACGTTATTCATGATCCTGTCACGTTATTCATGATCCTGTCACGTTATTCATGATCCAGTCACGTTATTCATGATCCAGTCACGTTATTCATGATCCAGTCACGTTATTCATGGTCCAGTCACGTTATTCATGATCCAGTCACGTTATTCATCATCCAGTCACGTTATTCATGATCCAGTCACGTTATTCATGATCTAGTCACGTTATTCATGATCCAGTCACGTTATTCATGATCCAGTCACGTTATTCATGGTCCAGTCACGTTATTCATGATCCAGTCACGTTATTCATCATCCAGTCACGTTATTCATGATCTAGTCACGTTATTCATGATCCAGTCACGTTATTCATGATCTAGTCACGTTATTCATGATCCAGTCACGTTATTCATGATCCAGTCACGTTATTCATGATCCAGTCACGTCATTCATGATCCAGTCACGTTATTCATGGTCCTGTCACGTTATTCATGATCTAGTCACGTTATTCATGATCCAGTCACGTTATTCATGGTCCTGTCACGTTATTCATGATCCTGTCACGTTATTCATGATCCTGTCACGTTATTCATGATCCTGTCACGTTATTCATGATCCAGTCACGTTATTCATGATCCAGTCACGTTATTCATGGTCCAGTCACGTTATTCATGATCCAGTCACGTTATTCATCATCCAGGTACGTTATTCATGATCTAGTCACGTTATTCATGATCCAGTCACGTTATTCATGATCTAGTCACGTTATTCATGATCCAGTCACGTTATTCATGGTCCTGTCACGTTATTCATGATCTAGTCACGTTATTCATGATCCAGTCACGTTATTCATGATCCAGTCACGTCATTCATGATCCAGTCACGTTATTCATGGTCCTGTCACGTTATTCATGATCTAGTCACGTTATTCGTGTTCCTGGGTGAGACATCTCCAGGCATTAACACACCGTGACATGCAGAAAGAGAACAGCTTTAGACCAGGGAACATTAGCATGCAGTCTTTCTGATTTGAAAATTCAGAGTTGAATTACCGTTCAAAAGTGCCTTTGATTTGCGAGACAACCGTGTGTGTGTGTGAGCATAGATCTCAAACTGCCAACATTATTGCACATTAATATTAAAGAAAGATTCCTCTCAAAAACTGTATTTTCGCATTTCTTTCATTAGTCCACTGTTGATACAGTCCCACAATCTTTTCCATGTCAGCAATCAAGGTTTCAAGATATAGAACATTCAAAATACAGAAAGTGTCATAGTATGATGCGTTTTGCATTGAGTGATTGACTGATCCCCCACGTTACATTTAGTGATTAACTGATCCTCCACGTTACATTGAGTGATTAACTGATCCCCCACGTTACATTGAGTGATTGACTGATCCCACACGTTACATTGAGTGATTAACTGATCCTCCACATTACATTGAGTGATTGACGGATTCCCCACGTTACATTTAGTGATTAACTGATCCCCCACGTTACATTTAGTGATTAACTGATCCCCCACGTTACATTTAGTGATTAACTGATCCCCCACGTTACATTGAGTGATTGACTGATCCCCCATGTTACATTGAGTGATTGACGGATCCTCCATGTTACATTGAGTGATTGACGGATCCTCCACGTTACATTGAGTGTTTGACTGATCCCCCACGTTACATTGAGTGATTAACTGATCCCCCACATTACAATGAGTGATTAACTGATCCTCCACGTAACATTTGAGTGATTGACTGATTCCCCAGGTTATATTTGGCGTAGTTGGCAGGGTGCATTAAAATCTCCAACAGATCCAACCTGTTACACAGTGTGTTATAGAGCTGTACGCTTTTAAAGGTAATTTAAATGTTACACATTTGAGGATATTTGAGTCTTAGCCCCTAGATGGCAATATCTACTAAGCTAACATATGGAATTGTTTAAAGATGGTCATACCATGGAACATTTAGGTATTTGATTTTGATGAAACATTGAATTTGACCTTACTGCTATCAGCCCATAGAAACCCATTGAATAACACATTCATACATGGAAAAACAGACAGTCAGAAAACAAATCAAAAGGAAGTATGTTTTGCTCAGGATTTTAAAACAAATGTGGACATGGAATGACCCATATTCAATTGACGTGGAATGACCCATATTCAATTGACGTGGAATGACCCCATTCATTTCCAATGGATCTCCATTAATTGTACCGCACAATCATGGGTCCGACTTCAGACGAGTCCTGTGGAGCTTGTAGAGCATAACGGACAACGTGTTCGTGAGTCTCAGCATCTTTTTTCTATATGGTTCGGACGTTACATACATTTTCGTGAGAAGACCCGTTTCCTGTGTCCTGGTCTCCCAAACAGCGTCTTCCCCCGCACAGCTCTGCCATCTTCCACCGCACAGCTCTGCCATCTTCCCCCGCACAGCTCTGCCATCTTCCACCGCACAGCTCTGCCATCTTCCACCGCACAGCTCTGCCATCTTCCACCGCACAGCTCTGCCATCTTCCACCGCACAGCTCTGCCATCTTCCACCGCACAGCTCTGCCATCTTCCACCGCACAGCTCTGCCATCTTCCCCCGCACAGCTCTGCCATCTTCCACCGCACAGCTCTGCCATCTTCCCCCACACAGCTCTGCCATCTTCCACCGCACAGCTCTGCCATCTTCCCCCGCATGGAAGTCTCTAGTTTAAAGTCATTGATTTTGATCAATAAAATGGTGATTTAATTATTATGCTAAACCGATTTCTGCGCGGGTAGTGGATATCGACTCCAGGGGAAATTATTCTGTGAGGTCACAACAGCTCAAGTGACTCCAATGAAAAAATAAAACAAACATGACAAGTTAAAGCTGTACACTGGGGTAAATATTCATAACAACGGACCGCTGAGAACAAGCCTGAAGCTCTGGGGGTCACATTGTCACAAAATTCAGGGATGATCACTATCACAACTCAACAACACAGCCATACAACGATGAATATAAATCTGTTTTCTGACAAACTGCAGGACATCAACTGTTATAGGGGCTTATGTTCACCCGAGGAAAACATTTCTGTTTGGCTTTGTTCATCTGCTGTACGAGGCAGTTCAGAATAGACTGCAGGCTCTGGGCATGGGATTTAAAAGGCTTGGAGAATACAATTAAAGAAAGGCTTGTAGAGAAGCTTGTGAAAAGAGGTTTAAAATGTGTTCTGGCTATCTTTCTGTACTGCTTTGGAATCAGAGCAGGGTCTTCCTCATTCACATTAGTATGGAGGAAGTGCCTGTCAGATTAATTCTGTTTGAAGTGTAATAATCATAATAATCCTAATACAGGATGATGTTTGTAGTGTGTGTATGGACTGCAGGCTGCTCCAGTTGAAGAGCCCCTCGGTGAGGTGTCTGGCTGAGAGACTGACGTGTGTCCTCCAGTCACACTAAGGACAGTTTAATATGCATCGCAGTGCTAACTGTGCCACTAGAGATCCTGGTTCGAATCCAGGCTCTGTCGCCGCCGGCCGCGACCGGGAGACCCATGGGGCGGCGCACAATTGGCCCAGCGTCGTCCAGGGTAGGGGAGGGAATGGCCGGCAGGGATGTAGCTCAGTTGATAGAGCATGGCGTTTGCAATGCCAGGGTTGTGGGTTCGTTTCCCACGGGGGGCCAGTATAAAAAAATATATATATATGTATTCACTAACTGTAAGTCGCTCTGGATAAGAGCGTCTGCTAAATGACTAAAATGTAAATGTAATATTCTTGTCAAATACACCTCATAGGATCTCTCCTGCAAGTGGCCCAACAGGGAGAAGAGATAGAAGATATGGTGTTTTTCTCTTTCTCTCTGTGTGATAAAGTAGATAAGGGGGTCATTGATTCTGCAGTTTTAGAGCCCAGCGCCCCGACAAAGACCCCAGCAACCCAAGCCGTAGACTGTTCACTCTGCTACCACACAGCAAGCTTTTACCCCCAAGCCATAAAATAAACTAAGGTCGATGTCCTCACCCCCGTGGAAATCTAATTAGCATTTTGTTTTAAATCCCCATCAAAATCCTTCAGTTTAAGCTAGAGATATCTGTTCTTTTGCATTGGATGTGTCTCAATCCACCTCATCCTATGATGTCACACTTCCGCATCTGCGGTGATAGTTGACAGAGCTAGAGCGGTGTTTGTCAGACCATGAGACGTCCCGAAAATCGGTTTTCTCACAAAATCGTCTGTAGCGTCCGAACGGTTTGGCCTACAAACTATGATGACCCCTCTATGGAAAGATGAGACTCTCACGAACACGATGCTCTCCATTTTGCTCTATGACCTCCAAGTGTCAGGAGCCTCGTCTGAAGTCGGTACAGTCGATCTCCCAACTTCTGTTTTTAGTGTCCAAACATTTTGGGCTACATACTAATGTGACGAACATGTACATGTTGGTAGTTTTGCTCTAGGATGCACACAGGCCTCACAAGACTTGTCTGAAGGTCCCCCTGTACCAGTTGAAAGAATGAATGGAAGTACAGTACCTTCGGAAAGTATTCAGACCCCTTGACTTTTTCCACATTTTGTTACATTACAGCCTTATTCTAAAATTGATTAAATATGCTTTTTTTCTTCAGAAATCTACACACAATACCCCATAATGACAAAGCGAAAACAGGTTTTTAGAAAATGTTGCTAATTAAAAAAAATATAAAACAGAAATACCTTATTTACAAACATATGCAGACCCTTTGCTATGAGACTCCAAATTGAGCTCAGGTGCATCTTGTTTCCATTGATCATCCTTGATATGTTTCTACAACTTGATTGGAGTCCACCTGGGGTAAATTCAATTGATTGGACATGATTTGGAAAGGCACACCTGTCTATATAAGGTCCCACAGTTGATAGTGCATGTCAGAGCAAAAACTAAGCCATGAAGTCAAAGAAATTGTCCGTAGAGCTCCGAGACAGGATTGTGTCGAGGCACAGATCTGGGGAAGGGTACCAAAAAATTGATCAGCATTGAAGGTCCCCAAGAACACAGTGGCCTTCATCATTCTTAAATGGAAGAAGTTTGGAACCACCAAGACTCTTCCTAGAGCTGGCCGCCTGGCCAAACTGAGCAATCGGGGGAGAAGAGCCTTGGTCAGGGAGGTGACCAAGCACCCGATGGTCACTCTGACAGAGCTCCAGAGTTCCTCTGTGGAGATGGGAGAACCTTCCAGAAGGACAACCATCTCTTGGAATTTGCCAAAAGGCACCTAAAGACTCCCGGACCATGAGAAACAAGATTCTCTGGTCTGATGAAACCAAGATTGAACTCTTTGGCCTGAATGCCAAGTGTCACATCTGGAGGAAACCTGGTACCATTCCTACGGTGAAGCATGGTGGTGGCAGCATCATGCTGTGGAGATGTTTTTCTGCGGCAGCGACTGGGAGACTAGTCAGGATCGAGGCAAAGATGAACAGAGCAAAGTACAGAGAGATCCTTGATGAAAACCTTCTCCAGAGCACTCAGGACCTCAGACTGGGGCGAAGATTCACCTTCCAACAGGACAACGACCCTAAGCACACAGCCAAGACAACGCAGGTGTGGCTTCGGGACAAGTCTCTGAATGTCCTTGAGTGGCCCAGCCAGAGCCCGGACTTGAACCTGATCGAACATCTCTGGAGAGACCTGAAAATAGCTGTGCAGCAACGCTCCCCATCCAACCTGACAGAGCTTGAGAGGATCTACAGAGAGGAATGGGAGAAACTCCCCAAATACAGGTGTGCCAAGCTTGTAGCGTCATACCCAAGAAGACTCAAGGCTGTAATCGCTGCCAAAGGTGCGTCAACACTGCACTGAGGAAAGGGTCGGAATACTTATCTAAATGTGATATTTCAGTTTTGATTTTTAATAAACCTGCAAAAAAATTAAAAACCTGTTTTTGCTTTGTCATTATGGGGTATTGTGTGTAGGGGAAAAACCAATTTAATACATTTTTGAATAAGGCTGTAACGTAACAAAATGTGGACAAAGTCAAGGGGTCTGAATACTTTCTGAATGCACTGTATATATGGAGACTGTTTAGTGCCAAAAATAAAGCTTCCTTAAACCCCATGATTAACTCCCATCACTATATGATGAATAATGAGGCCTCCCTAAACCCCATGATTAACTCTCTTCACAATATGTCACAGATTATAAATTGTATAGATGATGGTTTCCAAATGTATACAGTGAATACCAAAAGTATTGCGACAGTGACAAATGTTTTGTTTGTTTTGGCTCTGGAGACTAAAAAGATTTGGCATGGGTCCTCAGATCCTCAAAAAATTATACAGCTGCACCATCGAGAGCATCCTGACTGGTTGCATCACCGCCTGGTATGGCAACTGCTTGGCCTCCGACCGCAAGGCACTACAGAGGGTAGTGCGTACGGCCCAGTACATCACTGGGGCAAAGCTTCCTGCCATCCAGGACCTCTATACCAGGCGGTGTCAGAGGAAGGCCCTCAAAATTGTCAAAGACTCCAGCCACCCTAGTCATAGACTGTTCTCTCTGCTACCGCACGGCAAGCGGTACCGGAGTGCCAAGTCTAGGTCCAAAAGACTTCTCAACAGCTTCTACCCCCAAGCCATAAGACTCCTGAACAGCTAATCATGGCTACCCGGACTATTTGCACTGCCCCCCCACCCCATCCTTTTTACGCTGCTGCTACTCTGTTAAGTATTTATGCATAGTCACTTTAACTCTACCCACATGTACATATTACCTCAACTACCTCAACTAGCCGGTGCCCCCGCACATTGACTCTGCAACGGTACCCCCCTGTATATATAGCCTCCCTACTGTCACTTTATTTTATTGTATATATAGCCTCCCTACTGTCACTTTATTTTACTTCTGCTCTTTTTTTCTCAACACTTTTTTTGTTGTTGTTTTATTCTTACTTTTTTGTTTAAAATAAATGCACTGTTGGTTAAGGGCTGTAAGTAAGCATTTCACTGTAATGTCTGCACCTGTTGTATTCGGCGCATGTGACCAATAACATTTGATTTGATTTGATTTGTACTCCAGCACTTTGGATTTGAAATGATACAATGACTATGGTAATTTCATCCATATCAGGTGAACCATTTAGAAATTACAGCACTTTATGAACATAGTCCCCCCATTTTAGGGGACCAAAAGTATTATGAAAAATGAACTTATACTGTATGTATGTATGTACAGTACTGTATGTAGAATATTGGCCTGTTGGAAACTACAACTCCCTACTACATTGCACAGTTCAGGCTTCATCTAATTTATCTGAAACTGCGCATCGAGCTCACAGAAAAAATACGAACGAAATGGAATTCAAATCATTGAACTGACATGGTCAATTAGTTGTTTAATAAATGAAAAATAACCGGAAATGTGGTTAATTGCTCAGCACTAGTTTACTGAATAACCCTCTCTCTCAATTTCTTCTCTCTTTCTCTCTCAATTTCTTCTCTCTTTCTCTCTCTAAATGTATTCTCTCTCTCCTGTTATGTTGTGTATATTGGGTTCTGTTTGTCAGATAGACGCTGTCTTGTGATTTTACAGCCCTTAAAATATTCAGGCAACCTAAAAAGATGTTGTCCCTCGTGGCAGGTACTTAGTGGTTTGGTAACACAACAACACAGGCAGTTATGCCAGGGAAATGCCTGAGAGGAGAGCTCTGAGAGACACTACATAGTGCTTTACTTTGGACCAGAGGAAATACCAGCAGCCAACCACCTGAGAGGAGAGCTCTGAGAGAGACCACATAGTGCTTTACTTTGGACCAGAGGAAATACCAGCAGCCAACCACCTGAGAGGAGAGCTCTGAGACGTTCCAAATGGAACCCTATTGCCCATATAGTGCACAAATTTTTTGCAGAACCTTATTGGCTCTGTTCAAAAGTAGTGCACTATATAGGGAATAGGGTCCTATTTAGGATGCCAACAGTGTTAATGTAGAGTGGAAACATGCTGGGATTGGTCTCTCCTGAATTCTGGGATGATTATATCCTGAATGTTCTCTGAACTGTGCCTGAAAACTGGAAAAGTTCTGGAATGAGTCTCTCCTTAATGTTCTCTGAACCGTGCCTGAAAACTGCTCAACTGATAAGTACTTGGTGTTATCTTCCATGGTTCGTCAGTACAGAGCATTTTAGCAATTGAAGAGTTTATTTCCAAAACGTTATATTCACAACTTTTTCACATTTGTGTTTTTTCATCAGAAATGACTGCTTATCGGTATCTTCATGTGTGTGTAAAATATTACTGTTCTCAGATGTTTCATTCAGAGATTTTATATGTACACTACCGGTCAAAAGTTTTAGAACACCTACTCATTCAAGGGTTTTTCTTTATTTTTACTATTGTCTACATCGTAGAATAATAGTGAAGACATCAAAACTATGAAATAACACATATGGAATCATGTAGTAACCAAAAAAGTGTTAAACAAATCAAAATATGTTATATTTGAGATTCTTCAAATAGCCACCCTTTGCCTTGACGTTGCCACCATTGGAAGACACGAGGAGCTACTCCAGAACCTTATGGAGGGACTCCACACCTTGGAGGAACGCCATGACCACATGTTCAACTCATTGCTGGAGCAATGAAAACCTCGGAAAACGGAAACCTCCCGGGCGCACAGTAACCTCGCTACTAGCGATGCTTCTCCCCAGAACTCCGCCTACCTCCTCCGGAGCGCTACGCTGGAGATCCTGGAACCTGCCGGGCGTTTTCTCTCCTAGTGCTCCCTCGTCTTTGAGCTACAGCCCTCTTCGTTTCCTTCGGATCGGTCAAAGATAGGATATCTTATAACGACTCGTCTCCTCCTGAGCAAACTGGGAAGGGCAAGATTGTCTCCTAGTGAACGAAGGCTGAGCTCCAACAGTTGCCTGTATTGTGGTACTACAGGACATGATATATCCACCTGTCCAGTAAATGCCCAGGCTCATCAGTAGTTATGCTGGTGGGCCATACAGAGAGTCTCCCATAACTCATACTCCTCTCCATGCTATCCTGCTGTGGGGTGAGCGGTCTAAATCTCTCCGGGTGCTCATTGACTCTGGGGCTGACGAGAGCTTCATGGACGCTACCCTGGTATCTGAGCTGGGTTTCTCTACTCAACTGCTCAGCTGTTTGTTAAAGCGGAGAAATGTGAGTTCCATCGTTCCACTGTCTCCTTTCTGGGATACGTCATCGCTGCAGGGAACATTCAGATGGATCCTGACAAGGTGAGAGCGGTGGTGGATTGGCCCCAACCCACATCCAGAGTGGCGCTGCAACGTTTCCTGGGATCTACTCATTTCCACCGCCGCTTTATTCGGGGCTACGCCCCTCTCTCGTGGTCCTGGAATGGGCCCATTTACTCTAAACTCACCTGTCATCCCGGCTCCCGTCGGACCCTGGCTTTCATCCGCCAAAGCTTTTGGTGGCCCACCATGGTTCCGGACGTCTCCGTATTCATCGCCGCCTCCACTGTGTGAGCACAGAACAAGACTCCGTGGCAAGCTCCGGCTGGCCTCTTTCAACCACTCCCGGTTCCTCTTCGCCTCTGGTCCCATATATCCCTGGACTTTGTCACTGGTCTCCCTTCGTCAGATGGCAACACCATCCATCCTTACTTGGGAGGATAGGTTTTCCAAAGCTGCACATTTCATTCCCCTTCCCAAGCCAAGGAGACGGCCCAGCTTATGGTGCAGCGCGTCTTCCGGATTCATGGACTTCCGGTCGACATGGTCTCCGATCGGGGTCAGCATACCCTCGGTCCATATGTCTGCCTCTGTCGGCTTACTTGGAAGAGAGCCCTGTCTGCTCTTTTTAAGACCACCTCCAGGTATCGGTGACAGGTGGATCGCCACCGGACCCCGGCCTCCCGCTATCAGCAAAGGGCAGAAGGTATGACTGTCAACCTTCATCTGCCCCTCCGGGTGGAGTCTTGAAAATGTTCCCCCTGTTTTATTGGTCCATTCCCCATCTCTAAAGTCCTTAGTCCCTCTGCTGTTCATCTTCTGTTGCCCCGTACCCTCAGTATACATCCCACTTTCCATGTGTCTAGGATTAAAACTTTTTCTCCTGTTTCCAGGACCTGCCCTTTTGCCCGCCCCTTGGTTATAATAAATATTCTGAGAACCGAACCATCCGCCTCCTGTGTCTGCATCTGGGTCATATGCTGAGTCGTGATACTCCCATCCTCTCCTCACTCAACTTCCCTTCACCTTCCAGCTCCACCTTGGCTGCATCTAACCCCAGGCTGAGTTCCCCAGCCAGGGAGCAGCCAATCAAGTCACACCCTGCTCCAAGGGGGCCAATCAGAGCGCGTGCTGCTCTCCGCCTGGCTGAGTTTTCAGCTTGTTAGGACTGGGCCATGCCATCTGTTGCATCCTGGGAGGTTTACTCCCACACACACAGACAGTGGCAAGCCTGGAGCTGTGAAAAACTTTTCTATCCCTTATTAAACACAACTCACTGCATACTTCATTTACTGGGTCTGGAATTAAAAGCACACTTGAATGATTGTTTTGAAGAATAGATCGGGAAAAGCAGCACAGCCAATAAACAATCAGTCAGACAACAATGAAGTGTGACCAGAGCTAGTACCTCCAGTATCTACTGCTTACTGATGATCATTACATTATGAACCCGAACGAACATCTCTGGAGAGACTTGAAAATAGATGTGAAGCGACACTCCCCATCCAACCTGACAGAGCTTGAGAGGATCTGCAGAGAAGAATGGGAGGAACTCCCCAAATACAGGTGTGCCAAGAAGACTCCAAGCTGTAATCGCTGCCAAAAGGTGCTTCAACAAAGTACTGAATAAAGGATCTGAAAACTGTATATAAGGTATTTCTGTTTTTTATTTTTAATACATTTGCAAGAGTGTCTACTGTTTTCGCTTTGTCATTATGGGGTATTGTGTGTAGGTTATTGTATTTTTTTATATTTTTTTTGGGGTCATTTAGCAGACGCTCTTATCCAGTTAGTGAGTGCATACATTTTTCATACCATCCATAGATTGATGACAGAAAAATTAATTCAATCAATTTTAGAATAAGGCTGTAATATAACAAAATGTGGAAAAAGTCAAGGGGTCTGAATACTTTCCGAATGCAGTGTGGTTAAACCAAGCTAAAAGTAAACTCAAAGATGTTCCTAGAGCACAACTACTGAGCACGCCCAGAAGCACTGGAGATAGACCCTCCATCCAACTGGTCACTACCTCCACACCGTAAAGTCCAGAACTCCTGGAGATAGACCCTCCATCCAACTGGTCACTACCTCCACACCGTAAGGTCCAGAACTCCTGGAGATAGACCCTCTATCCAACTGGTCACTACCTCCACCCCGTAAAGTCCAGAACTCCTGGAGATAGACCCTCTATCCAACTGGTCACTACCTCCACACCGTAAAGTCCAGAACTCCTGGAGATAGACCCTCCATCCAACTGGTCACTACCTCCACCCCGTAATGTCCAGAACTCCTGGAGATAGACCCTCCATCCAACTGGTCACTACTTCCACACCGTAAAGTCCAGAACTCCTGGAGATAGACCCTCCATCCAACTGGTCACTACCTCCACACCGTAAAGTCCAGAACTCCTGGAGATAGACCCTCTATCCAACTGGTCACTACCTCCACCCCGTAAAGTCCAGAACTCCTGGAGATAGACCCTCTATCCAACTGGTCACTACCTCCACACCGTAAAGTCCAGAACTCCTGGAGATAGACCCTCCATCCAACTGGTCACTACCTCCACCCCGTAATGTCCAGAACTCCTGGAGATAGACCCTCCATCCAACTGGTCACTACCTCCACACCGTAAAGTCCAGAACTCCTGGAGATAGACCCTCTATCCAACTGGTCACTACCTCCACCCCTTAAAGTCCAGAACTCCTAGGCATCATCAAAAAACATATACTACGTTCAGACCCAGCTCTACACTCTTAGAAAAAAAGGTGCTATCTTGAACCTAAAAGGGTTATTTGGCTGCCCCATAGGAGAACCCTTGGAAGAACCCTTTTTGGTTCCAGGTAGAACCCATTTGGTTCAAAGGTAGAACCCTTTTGAGTTTGTGATACATTTCAGCAGCCTGCTGCCGCTTACCATAGAGCTAAAAACATTACACAGTGTTGTCCAATCAGCAGCTTGCTGCCGCTTATCATAGAGCTAAAAACATTACACAGTGTTGTCCAATCAGCAGCCTGCTGCCGCTTATCATAGAGCTAAAAACATTACACAGTGTTGTCCAATCAGCAGCCTGCTGCCGCTTACCATAGAGCTAAAAACATTACACAGTGTTGTCCAATCAGCAGCCTGCTGCCGCTTATCATAGAGCTAAAAACATTACACAGTGTTGTCCGGCAGGTAGCCTGGCGGGTAGGAGCATTGGATAGGAGCACAACCCTCTGTCTTCCTGTCTTTGGAACCCTCTGTCTTCCTGTCTCTGGAACCCTCTGTCTTCCTGTCTCTGGAACCCTCTGTCTTCCTGTCTCTGGAATCCTCTGTCTTCCTGTCTGGAACCCTCTGTCTTCCTGTCTCTGGAACCCTCTGTCTTCCTGTCTCTGGAACCCTCTGTCTTCCTGTCTCTGGAATCCTCTGTCTTCCTGTCTGGAACCCTCTGTCTTCCTATCTCTGGAACCCTCTGTCTTCCTGTCTCTGGAACCCTCTGTCTTCCTGTCTCTGGAACCCTCTGTCTTCATGTCTCTGGAACCCTCTGTCTTCCTGTCTCTGGAACCCTCTGTCTTCCTGTCTCTGGAATCCTCTGTCTTCCTGTCTGGAACCCTCTGTCTTCCTGTCTCTGGAACCCTCTGTCTTCCTGTCTCTGGAACCCTCTGTCTTCCTGTCTCTGGAACCCTCTGTCTTCCTGTCTCTGGAACCCTCTGTCTTCCTGTCTGGAACCCTCTGTCTTCCTGTCTCTGGAACCCTCTGTCTTCCTGTCTCTGGAACCCTCTGTCTTCCTGTCTCTGGAACCCTCTGTCTTCCTGTCTCTGGAACCCTCTGTCTTCCTGTCTGGAACCCTCTGTCTTCCTGTCTGGAACCCTCTGTCTTCCTGTCTCTGGAACCCTCTGTCTTCCTGTCTCTGGAACCCTCTGTCTTCCTGTCTGGAACCCTCTGTCTTCCTGTCTTTGGAACCCTCTGTCTTCCTGTCTCTGGAACCCTCTGTCTTCCTGTCTCTGGAACCCTCTGTCTTCCTGTCTGGAACCCTCTGTCTTCCTGTCTTTGGAACCCTCTGTCTTCCTGTCTCTGGAACCCTCTGTCTTCCTGTCTCTGGAACCCTCTGTCTTCCTGTCTGGAACCCTCTGTCTTCCTGTCTGGAACCCTCTGTCTTCCTGTCTCTGGAACCCTCTGTCTTCCTGTCTCTGGAACCCTCTGTCTTCCTGTCTTTGGAACCCTCTGTCTTCCTGTCTCTGGAACCCTCTGTCTTCCTGTCTCTGGAACCCTCTGTCTTCCTGTCTCTGGAACCCTCTGTCTTCCTGTCTGGAACCCTCTGTCTTCCTGTCTCTGGAACCCTCTGTCTTCCTGTCTCTGGAACCCTCTGTCTTCCTGTCTCTGGAACCCTCTGTCTTCCTGTCTCTGGAACCCTCTGTCTTCCTGTCTTTGGAACCCTCTGTCTTCCTGTCTCTGGAACCCTCTGTCTTCCTGTCTCTGGAACCCTCTGTCTTCCTGTCTGGAACCCTCTGTCTTCCTGTCTCTGGAACCCTCTGTCTTCCTGTCTCTGGAACCCTCTGTCTTCCTGTATTTGGAACCCTCTGTCTTCCTGTCTGGAACCCTCTGTCTTCCTGTCTGGAACCCTCTGTCTTCCTGTCTCTGGAACCCTCTGTCTTCCTGTCTCTGGAACCCTCTGTCTTCCTGTCTCTGGAACCCTCTGTCTTCCTGTCTTTGGAACCCTCTGTCTTCCTGTCTGGAACCCTCTGTCTTCCTGTCTGGAACCCTCTGTCTTCCTGTCTTTGGAACCCGCTGTCTTCCTGTCTCTGGAACCCTCTGTCTTCCTGTCTCTGGAACACATTTACATTTTAGTCATTTAGCTGACGCTCTTATCCAGAGCGACTTACAGTTAGTGAGTGCATACTATATTAATACTTTTCATACTGGCCCCCCGTTGCAAACGGCATGCTCTACCAACTGAGCTACATCCCTGCCGGCCATTCCCTCCCCTACCCTGCGCCTGCCCCATGGGTCTCCCGGTCGCGGCCGGCTACAACAGAGCCTGGATTCGAACCAGGCCTTAGACCACTGCGCCACACTGTCTTCCTGTCTCTGGAACACTGTCTTCCTGTCTCTGGAACCCTCTGTCTTCCTGTCTTTGGAACCCTCTGTCTTCCTGTCTCTGGAACCCTCTGTCTTCCTGTCTCTGGAACCCTCTGTCTTCCTGTCTCTGGAAACATCTGTCTTCCTGTCTCTGGAACCCTCTGTCTGTAGCTCCACTCTAGTAGTACCACTAGTAGTACCAATCTAGTAGCACCACTCTAGTAGCTCCACTCTAGTAGCACCACTCTAGTAGCACCATTCTAGTAGTACCACTCTAGTAGCACCACTCTAGTAGCTCCACTCTAGTAGCTCCACTCTAGTAGTACCACTCTGGTAGCTCCACTCTAGTAGTACCACTCTAGTAGCTCCACTCGAGTAGCTCCACTCTAGTAGTACCAATCTAGTAGCTCCACTCTAGTAGTACATCTCTAGTAGTACCACTCTAGTAGTACCACTCTAGTAGCTCCACTCTAGTAGTACCACTCTAGTAGTACCACTCTAGTAGCTCCACTCTAGTAGCACCACTCTAGTAGCTCCACTCTAGTAGTACCACTCTAGTAGTACCACTCTAGTAGCTCCACTCTAGTAGTACCACTCTAGTATCTCCACTCCAGTAGCTCCACTCTAGTAGTACCACTAGTAGTACCACTCTAGTAGTACCACTCTAGTAGTACCACTCTAGTAGTACCACTCTAGTAGCTCCACTCTAGTAGTACCACTCTAGTAGCTCCACTCTAGTAGTACCACTCTAGTAGCTCCACTCTAGTAGTACCACTCTAGTAGCTCCACTCTAGTAGTACCACTCTAGTATCTCCACTCTAGTAGCACCACTATAGTAGCTGCACTCTAGTAGCTCCACTCTAGTAGTACCACTCTAGTAGCTCCACTCTAGTATGTCCACTCTAGTAGCTCCACTCTAGTAGCTCCACTCTAGTAGTACCACTAGTAGTACCACTCTAGTAGCTCCACTCTAGTAGCTCCACTCTAGTAGTACCACTCTAGTAGCTCCACTCTAGTAGTACCACTCTAGTAGCTCCACTGTAGTAGTACCACTAGTAGTACCACTATAGTAGCTCCACTCTAGTAGCTCCACTCTAGTAGTACAACTCTAGTAGCTCCACTCTAGTAGCTCCACTCTAGTAGTACCACTCTAGTAGCTCCACTCTAGTAGTACCACTCTAGTAGCTCCACTCTAGTATCTCCACTCTAGTAGCTCCACTCTAGTTGTACCACTCTAGTAGCTCCACTCTAGTAGTACCACTAGTAGTACCACTCTAGTAGCTCCACTCTAGTAGCTCCACTCTAGTAGTACCACTCTAGTAGCTCCACTCTAGTAGTACCACTAGTAGTACCACTATAGTATCTCCACTCTAGGAGCTCCACTCTAGTAGTACCACTCTAGTAGCTCCACTCTAGTATTACCACTAGTAGCTCCACTCTAGTATTACCACTCTAGTAGTACTACTCTAGTAGCTCCACTCTAGTAGTACCACTCTAGTAGCTCCACTCTAGTAGTACCACTCTAGTAGTACCACGCTAGTAGCTCCACTCTAGTAGCTCCATTCTAGTAGTACCACTCTAGTAGCTCCACTCTAGTAGTACCACTCTAGAATCTCCACTCTAGTAGTACCACTCTAGCAGCTCCACTCTAGTAGTACCACTCTAGTAGCTCCACTCTAGTAGTACCACTCTAGTAGTAACACTCTAGTAGTACCACTCTAGTAGCTCCACTCTAGTAGTACCACTCTAGTATCTCCACTCTAGTAGCTCCACTCTAGTAGTACCACTAGTAATACCACTCTAGTAGTACCACTCTAGTAGCTCCACTCTAGTACTACCACTCTAGTAGCACCACTCTAGTAGCTCCACTCTAGTAGTACCACTCTAGTATCTCCACTCTAGTAGCTCCACTCTAGTAGTACCAGTAGTAATACCACTCTAGTAGTACCACTCTAGTAGCTCCACTCTAGTACTACCACTCTAGTAGCACCACTCTAGTAGCTCCACTCTAGTAGTACCACTCTAGAATCTCCACTCTAGTAGCTCCACTCTAGTAGTACCAGTAGTAGTACCACTCTAGTAGTACCACTCTAGTAGCTCCAATCTTCTAGTAGTACCACTCTAGTAGTACCACTCTAGTAGTACCACTCTAGTAGTACCACTCTAGTAGCTCCACTCTAGTAGTACCACTCTAGTAGCTCCACTCTAGTAGCTCCACTCTAGTAGCTCCACTCTAGTAGTACCACTCTAGTAGCTCCACTCTAGCAGTACCACTCTAGTAGTACCACTGTAGTAGCTCCACTCTAGTAGCTCCACTCTAGTAGTACCACTCTAGTATCTCCACTCTAGTAGTACCACTCTAGTAGTACCACTCTAGTAGCTCCACTCTAGTAGCACCCCTCTAGTAGCTCCACTCTAGTACCTCCACTCTAGTAGCACCACTCTAGTAGTACCACTCTAGTAGCTCCACTCTAGTAGCTCCACTCTAGTAGCTCCACTCTAGTAGGACCACTCTAGTAGGACCACTCTAGTAGTACCACTAGTAGCTCCACTCTAGTAGCTCCACTCTAGTAGCTCCACTCTAGTAGCTCCACTCTAGTAGCTCCACTCTAGTAGTACCACTCTAGTAGCTCCACTCTAGTAGCACCACTCTAGTAGCTCCACTCTAGTAGCTCCACTCTAGTAGTACCACTCTAGTAGCTCCACTCTAGTAGCTCCACTCTAGTAGTACCACTCTAGTAGTACCACTAGTAGTACCACTCTAGTAGCTCCACTCTAGTAGTACCACTAGTAGTACCACTCTAGTAGCTCCACTCTAGTAGTACCACTCTAGTAGTACCACTCTAGTAGCTCCACTCTAGTAGTACCACTCTAGTAGCTCCACACTAGTAGTACCACTCTAGTAGCTCCACTCTAGTAGTACCACTCTAGTAGCTCCACTCTAGTAGTACCACTCTAGTAGCTCCACTCTAGTAGTACCACTCTAGTAGTACCACTCTAGTAGTACCACTCTAGTAGCTCCACTCTAGTAGTACCACTCTAATAGCTCCACTCTAGTAGTACCACTCTAGTAGCTCCACTCTAGTAGTACCACTCTAGTAGTACCACTCTAGTAGCTCCACTCTAGTAGTACCACTATAGTAGCTCAACTCTAGTAGTACCACTCTAGTAGCTCCACTCTAGTAATACCACTCTATTAGTACCACTCTAGTAGTACCACTGTAGTAGCTCCACTCTAGTAGTACCACTGTAGTAGCTCCACTCTAGTAGTACCACTCTAGTAGCTCCACTCTAGTAGTACCACTCTAGTAGCTCCACTCTAGTAGTACCACTAGTAGCTCCACTCTAGTAGCTCCACTTTTCTAATAGCTCCACTCTTCTAGTAGCTTCACTCTTCTAGTAGCTCCACTCTAGTAGCTCCACTCCAGTAGCTCCACTCTTCTAGTAGCTCCACTCTTCTAGTAGCTCCCCTCTTGTAGCTCCACTCTTGAGGTAGCTCCAATTCCAGTAGCTCCACTCTAGTAGCTCCACTCGTCCAGTAGCTCCATTCTTCTAGTTTCTCCACTCTAGTATCTCCACTCTAGTAGCTCCATTCTTCTAGTAGCTCCACTTTTCTAATAGCTCCACTCGTCCAGTAGCTCCATTCTTCTAGTTTTTCCACTCTAGTATCTCCACTCTAGTAGCTCCATTCTTCTAGTAGCTACACTCTAGTAGCTCTGCTCTTCTAGTAGCTCCATTTTCCTAGTAGCGCCACTCTTCTGTTAGCGCCACTCTAGTCGCTCCACTCTAGTATCACCACTCTTCTAAAGCTCCACTCTAGTAGCTCCTCTAAAGCTCCATGTATAAAGCCAAGCTTACCCGATGACCTCACCCAACAACCTCCTCCTGCTAGAATGTCCTGCCATGACATCATAGAAGAAGAAGTAGAAGAAGACTGCTTGTTTTGGTGGAAGACTCATTTGAGCAAGCATGGGATGGTCTTATTCTGCTGGACAGACATTTGTAAGTAGCAACATTGGATATGTGTATTGATTATTGGTGTTATTGCTATAAATGTTTGTTACCTAGTTTATTCAGGTTTCATAGCACACCATTGTAGCCGGTGTAGCTCCCAGCTTATCCTAAAGGGAAGGAACAGCAGCAGTTGAGACTATAATGCGAACAAAACGTTCAGATTGAAATATAAAAACAAAACGTCTATGCGTCTGACATGTAGAGTATGGAATCCTGTCAGCTCTGTTTGACATTTATTTTGGTCACTGAAAATGTGTAACATTATCACCGGAGAAACTTTAATCAAAGCTGATTAAATGGCATGATCATTACACAAGTGCACCTTGTGCTGGGACAATAAAAGGCCACTTTAAAATGTGCAGTTTTGTCACACAACACAATGTCTCAAGTTTTGAGGGAGCGTGCAGTTGGCATGCTGACTGCAGGAATGTCCACTAGAGCTGTTGCCAGAGACTTGAATGTTAATTTCTCTACCATAAGCCGCCTCCAACATCGTTTTAGAGAATTTGTCAGTACGTCCAACCGGCCTCACAACAGCAGACAACATGTAACCACGACCACGTGTAACCACTCCAGCCCAGGACCTCCACATCCGGCTTCTTTAACTGCGGGATCGTCTGAGACCAGCCACCTGGACAGCTGATGAAACTGTGGGTTTGCACAACCCAAGAATTTCTGCACAAACTGTCAGAAACCGTCTCAGGGAAGCTCTTCTGCGTGCTCGTCGTCCTCACCAGGGTCTTGACCTGACTGCAGTTCGGCGTCGTAACCGATTTCAGTGGGAAAATGTTCACCTTCGATGGCCACTGGCATGCTGGAGAAGTGTGCTCTTCATGGACGAATCGCGGTTTCAGCTGTACCGGGCAGATGGGAGGCAGCGTGTATGGCGTTGTGTGGGTGAGCGGTTTGCTGAGTGCCCCATGGTGGCGGTGGGGTTATGGTATGGGCAGGCATAAACCTCAGACAACGAACACAATTACATTTTATCGATGGCAATTTGAATGCACATGCCATTCATCTGCCGCCATCACCTCATATTTCAGCATGATAATGCACGGCCCCATGTCGCAAGGATCTGTACACAATTCCTGGAAGTTTAAAATGTCCCAGTTCTTCCATGGCCTGTATACTCACCAGACATATCACCCATTGAGCATGTTTGGGATGCTCTGGATCAAGGTGTACGACGGTGTGTTCCAGTTCCCGCCAATATCCAGCAACTTCTCACAGCCATTGAAGAGGAATGGGACAACATTCCACAGGCCACAATCAACAGCCTGATCAACTCAATTACGGGCCATTCTGACTGTAGGCTATGCGATTGAAAACAATCCACATTAAAAAATATATACAGTTGAAGTCGGAAGTTTACATACACTTAGGTTGGAATCATTAAAACTCGTTTTTCAACCACTCCACACATTTCTTGTTAACAAATTATAGCTTTGGCAAGTCGGTTAGGACATCTACTTTGTGCATGACACAAGTCATTTTTCCAACAATTGACAGATTATTTCACTTATAATTCACTGTATCACAATTCCAGCGGGTCAGAAGTTTACATACACTAAGTTGACTGTGCCTTTAAACAGCTTGGAAAATTCCAGAAAATTATGTAATGGCTTTAGAAGCTTCTGATAGGCTAATTGACATCATTTGAGTCAATTGGAGGTGTACCTGTGGATGTATTTCAAGACCTACCTTTAAACTCAGTGCCTCTTTGCTTGACATCATGGAAAAATCAAAAGAAATCAGGCAAGACCTCAGAAGAAAAATTGTAGACCTCCACAAGTCTGGTTCATCCTTGGGAGCAATTTCCAAACGCCTGAAGGTACCACGTTCATCTGTACAAACAATAGTACGCAAGTATAAACACCATGGGACCACGCAGCCGTCACACTGCTCAGGAAGGAGACGCGTTCTGTCTCCTAGAGATGAACGTACTTTGGTGCGAAAAGTGCAAATCAATCCCAGAACAACAGCAAAGGACCTTGTGAAGATGCTGGAGGAAACAGGTACAAAAGTATCTATAGCCACAGTAAAACGAGTCCTATATCGACATAACCTGAATGGCCGCTCAGCAAGGAAGAAGCCACTGCTCGAAAACCGCCATAGAAAAGCCAGACTACGGTTTGCAACTGCACATGGGGACAAAGATTGTACTTTTTGGAGAAATGTCCTCTGGTCTGATGAAACAAAAATAGAACTGTTTGGCCATAATGACCATCGTTATGTTTGGAGGAAAAAGCCAAAGAACACCATCCCAACCGTGAAGCACGGGGGTGGCAGCATCATGCTGTGGAGGTGCTTTGCTGCAGGAGGGACTGGTGCACTTCACAAAAAATGGATATATTGAAGCAACATCTCAAGACATCAGTCAGGAAGTTAAGGCTTGGTCGCAAATGGGTCTTCCAAATGGACAATGACCCCAAGCCTACTTCCAAAATGGCTTAAGGACAGCAAAGTCAAGGTATTGGAGTGGCCATCACAAAGCCCTGACCTCACTCCTATAGAACAATAGTGGGCAGAACTGAAAAAGCGTGTGCGAGCAAGGAGGCCTACAAACCTGACTCAGTTACACCAGCTCTGTCAGGAGGAATGGGCCAAAATTGTGGGAAGCTTGTGGAAGGCTACCCGACACGTTTGACCCAAGTTAAACAATTTAAAGGCAATGCTACCAAATACTAATTGAGTGTATTTAAATTTCTGACCCACTGGGAATGTGATGAAAGAAATAAAAGCTGAAATAAATCATTCTCTCTACTATTATTCTGACATTTCACATTCTTTTTTTTTTCTTTTTTTGGGGGGGGAATGGATCAGCTTAATATTGCAGATAGATTGTATCTTCTATCAATGTAATTGTCTGCATCACTTCCAATCCCCCATGTTTTTTATATACACTGCTCAAAAAAATAAAGGGAACACTTAAACAACACATCCTAGATCTGAATGAATGAAATAATCTTATTAAATACTTTTTTCTTTACATAGTTGAATGTGCTGACAACAAAATCACACAAAAATTATCAATGGAAATCAAAAATGTATCAACCCATGGAGGTCTGGATTTGGAGTCACCCTTAAAATTAAAGTGGAAATCCACACTAAAGGCAAATCCAACTTTGATGTAATGTCCTTAAAACAAGTCAAAATGAGGCTCAGTAGTGTGTGTGGCCTCCACGTGCCTGTATGACCTCCCTACAATGCCTGGGCATGCTCCCGATGAGGTGGCGGATGGTCTCCTGAGGGATCTCCCAGACCTGGACTAAAGCATCCGCCAACTCCTGGACAGTCTGTGGTGCAACGAGACATTGGTGGATGGAGCGAGACATGATGTCCCAGATGTGCTCAATTGGATTCAGGGGAACGGGCGGGCCAGTCCATAGCATCAATGTCTTCCTCTTGCAGGAACTGCTGACACACTCCAGCCACATGAGGTCTAGTATTGTCTTGCATTAGGAGGAACCCAGGGCCAACCGCACCAGCATATGGTCTCACAAGGGGTCTGAGGATCTCATCTCGGTACCTAATGGCAGTCAGGCTACCTCTGGCGAGCACATGGAGGGCAGTGCGGCCCCCCAAAGAAATGCCACCCCACACCATGACTGACCCACCGCCAAACCGGTCATGCTGGAGGATGTTGCAGGCAGCAGAAGGTTCTCCACGGCGTCTCCAGACTCTGTCACGTCTGTCACATGTGCTCAGTGTGAACCTGCTTTCATCTGTGAAGAGCACAGGGCACCAGTGGCGAATTTGCCAATCTTGGTGTTCTCTGGCAAATGCCAAACGTCCTGCACGGTGTTGGGCTGTAAGCACAACCCCCACCTGTGGACGTCGGGCCCTCATACCACCCTCATGGAGTCTGTTTCTGACCGTTTGAGCAGACACATGCACATTTGTGGCCTGCTGGAGGTCATTTTGCAGGGCTCTGGCAGTGCTCCTCCTGCTCCTCCTTGCACAAAGGCGGAGGTAGCGGTCCTGCTGCTGGGTTGTTGCCCTCCTACGGCCTCCTCCACATCTCCTGATGTACTGGCCTGTCTCCTGGTAGCACCTCCATGCTCTGGACACTACGCTGACAGACACAGCAAACCTTCTTGCCACAGCTCGCATTGATGTGCCATCCTGGATGAGCTGCACTACCTGAGCCACTTGTGTGGGTTGTAGACTCCGTCTCATGCTGCCACTAGAGTGAAAGCACCGCCAGCATTCAAAAGTGACCAAAACATCAGCCAGGAAGCATAGGAACTGAGAAGTGGTCTGTGGTCACCACCTGCAGAACCACTTCTTTATTGGGGGTGTCTTGCTAATTGCCTATAATTTCCACCTGTTGTCTATTGTATTTGCACAACAGCATGTGAAATGTATTGTCAATCAGTGTTGCTTCCTAAGTGGACAGTTTGATTTCACAGAAGTGTGATTGACTTGGAGTTACATTGTGTTGTTTAAGTGTTCCCTTTATTTTTTTGAGCAGTGTATATACTCCCCTTTATTACTTTCCAACCCCACCATCCTTTCCCTATTTGGAGTAAATTAGTGAACAACAATGCCCAGGCCTCTACTTCCGGTCTATACTTACTATCTACACCTTATGGACACAGTTAATTTTACAATAATTCTATTATATATTTTTTATTTTATTTTATTTTTTGCTCCTGAACTTCTTCTACTCTTAACCTCTCCGATCATTTTCATGATGTCCATCCGGTTTTTCACATTTCACATTCTTAAAATAAAGTGGTGATCCTAACTGACCTAAAACAGGGAATTTTTACTAGAATTAAATGTCAGGAATTGTGAAAAACTGAGTTTAAATGTATTTGGCTAAGGTGTATGTAAACTTCCGACTTCAACTGTATATAATAACAATTAATGACCTTCTGTGGCTAAATCATGCTTTCTGGTATAGTAGCCAATTTTTTTTAATTGTATTTATTTATGTACAGACAGGAGTAAGCTAATTAGACTATATAATTTAGGCAATTTAATTCAATTGACTTTAGGGAAAGCTTAGCTCCTTATGGACACATCACCTAACATCTTCAAATTACTCATCAGAATTTGGTAAGAATGTCGCATGCCGTTGCGTCCGAGTTGCATGTTCTGTTAAGATGAATTACCATAATTGAAATGTCATTTCTGTCATTCTGAGAACCGTGGGTGGATGCCCTAATCAGGTTACGCAACCAATGCATGTGGGTCCAGTTAATGTCTTAAATTTTTGGTAAATTAAAATGCTGCCAGTCATATGTCCGATGACACATTTTCCTTTCGGAAACCCTGTTACATACGGTCACTGTGGGGACGAGGTCATCGATGCATTTATTAATGAAGCCAGTGACTGATGTGGTAAACTCCTCAAGGTTTCAGATGAATCCCAGAACATATTCCAGTCTGTGCTAGTGAAACAGTCCTGTAGCTTACCATCCTCTTCATCAGACCACTTCCATATTGAGCGCGTCACTGGTACTTCCTGTTTGAGTTTTTGCTTGTAAGCAGGAATCAAGAGGATAGAGTTATGGTCAGGTTTGCCAAATGGAGGATGAGGGAGGGCCTTGTATGTGTTTCTGTGTGTGGAGTAAAGGTCATCTAGTTTTTCACCACTAGGAGCGCTGTCTATGGATGAGCGTTTTCCTGTTTGCTTATGGCCTTATATTATACAGCTCATTGAGTGCGGTCTTAGTGCCAGCATCGGTTTGTGGTGGTTATCGGACTTCCTTAAAATTAGATCACACCAGCTGTTGTTAACAAAGAGACACACACTTCTCCCCTAAACCTTACCCGAAGCTGCAGTTCGGTCTTGACAATATATTTAAAAAAACTGCTAAATGTATATTATACATTTCCTTGTTCAGCCAAGACTCAGAGAAATATAGGATATTACAGTTCTTCAGATCACCTAAGTCTGGATAAGAGTGTCTGCTAAATAACCACTACTGTAAGTCTCTCTGGATAAGAGCGTCTGCTAAATGACCACTACTGTAAGTCTCTCTGGATAAGAGCGTCTGCTAAATGACCACTACTGTAAGTCTCTCTGGATAAGAGTGTCTGCTAATTGACCACTACTGTAAGTCTCTCTGGATAAGAGTGTCTGCTAACTGCTAAATGACCACTACTGTAAGTCTCTCTGGATAAGAGCGTCTGCTAAATGACTCACTACTGCTTTGACTTCTTTCTCCCCTCTCTCTCCAGATGAAATCTTGCGACTTGTGACGGCCGGCCGCCCAACAACCTGCCCGCTTGACCCTATCCCCTCCTCTCTTCTCCAGAACATTTCCGGAGACCTTCTCCCTTACCTCACCTCGCTCATCAACTCATCCTTGACCACTGGCTATGTCCCTTCCGTCTTCAAGAGAGCAAGAGTTGCACCCCTTCTCAAAAAACCTACACTCGATCCCTCCGATGTCAACAACTACAGACCAGTATCCCTTCTTTCTTTTCTCTCCAAAACTCTTGAGCGTGCCATCTTTAGCCAACTCTCTTGCTATCTCTCTCAGAATGACCTTGATCCAAACCAGTCAGGTTTCAAGACTGGTCATTCAACTGAGACTGCTCTTCTCTGTGTCATGGAGGCTCTCCGCACTGCTAAAGCCAACTCTCTCTCCTCTGCTCTTATCCTTCTAGACCTACAGTGAGGGAAAAAAAGTATTTAGTCAGCCACCAATTGTGCAAGTTCTCCCACTTAAAAAGACGAGAGAGGCCTGTAATTTTCATCATAGGTACACGTCAACTATGACAGACAAAATGAGAAAAAAAATCCAGAAAATCACATTGTAGGATTTTTAATGAATTTATTTGCAAATTATGGTGGAAAATAAGTATTTGGTCAATAACAAAAGTTTCTCAATACTTTGTTATATACCCTTTGTTGGCAATGACACAGGTCAAACGTTTTCTGTAAGTCTTCACAAGGTTTTCACACACTGTTGCTGGTATTTTGGCCCATTCCTCCATGCAGATCTCCTCTAGAGCAGTGACGTTTTGGGGCTGTCGCTGGGCAACACAGACTTTCAACTCCCTCCAAAGATTTTCTATGGGGTTGATATCTGGAGACTGGCTAGGCCACTCCAGGACCTTGAAATGCTTCTTACGAAGCCACTCCTTCGTTGCCCGGGCGGTGTGTTTGGGATCATTGTCATGCTGAAAGACCCAGCCACGTTTCATCTTCAATGCCCTTGCTGATGGAAGGAGGTTTTCACTCAAAATCTCACGATACATGGCCCCATTCATTCTTTCCTTTACACGGATCAGTAGTCCTGGTCCCTTTGCAGAAAAACAGCCCCAAATCATGATGTTTCCACCCCCATGCTTCACAGTAGGTATGGTGTTCTTTGGATGCAACTCAGCATTCTTTGTCCTCCAAACACGACGAGTTGAGTTTTTACCAAAAAGTTATATTTTGGTTTCATCTGACCATATGACATTCTCCCAATCCTCTGCCATTAATACAGGTAACGAGTGGAGGACAGAGGAGCCTCTTAAAGAAGAAGTTACAGGTCTGTGAGAGCCAGAAATCTTGCTTGTTTGTAGGTGACCAAATACTTATTTTCCACCATAATTTGCAAATAAATTCATAAAAAATCCTCTCTCATCTTTTTAAGTGGGAGAACTTGCACAATTGGTGGCTGACTAAATACTTTTTTCCCCCACTGTATCTGCTGCCTTTGATACTGTGAACCATCAGATCCTCCTCTCCACCCTCTCCAAGTTGGGCATCTCCGGCGCGGCTCACTCTTGGATTGCGTCCTACCTCACAGGTCGCTACTACCAGGTGGCGTGGCGAGAATCTGTCTCCGCACCACATGCTCTCACCACTGGTGTCCCCCAGGGCTCAGTTCTAGACCCTCTCCTATTCTCTCTATACACCAAGTCACTTGGCTCTGTCATATCCTCACATGGACTCTCCTATCATTGCTACGCAGACGACACACAATTAATCTTCTCCTTTCCCCCTTCTGATAACCAGGTGGCGAATCGCATCTCTGCATGTCTGGCAGACATATCAGTGTGGATGACGGATCACCACCTCAATCTGAACCTCGGCAAGACGGAGCTGCTCTTCCTCCCGGGGAAGGACTGCCCGCTCCATGATCTCGCCATCACGGTTGACAACTCTGTTGTGTCCTCCTCCCAGAGTGCAAAAAAACTTGGCGTGACCCTGGACAACACCCTGTCGTTCTCCGCTAACATCAAAGCGGTGACCCGATCCTGCAGGTTCACGCTCTACAACATTCGCAGAGTACGACCCTACCTTACACAGGAAGCGGCACAGGTCCTAATCCAGGCACTTGTCATCTCCCGTCTGGATTACTGCAACTCGCTGTTGGCTGGGCTCCCTGCCTGTGCCATTAAACCCCTACAACTCATACAGAACACTGCAGCCCGTCTGGTGTTCAACCTTCCCGAGTTCTCTCACGTCACCCCGCTCCTCCGCACACTCCACTGGCTTCCAGTTGAAGCCCACATCTGCTACAAGACCATGGTGGTTGCCTACGGAGCTGTGAGGGGAACGGCACCTCCGTACCTTCAGGCTCTGATCAGTCCCAACACCCAAACGAGGGCATTGCTTTCATCCACCTCTGGCCTGCTGGTCCCCCTACCTCTGCGGAAGCATAGTTCCCGCTCAGCCCAGTCAAAACTGTTCGCTGCTCTGGCACCCAATGGTGGCACAAGCTCCCTCACGACGCCAGGACAGCGGAGTCACTCATCACCTTCCGGAGACACTTGAAACCCGACCTCTTTAAGGAATACCTGGGATAGGATAAAAGTAATCCTTCTACCCTCCCCCTACCCCATCCCCCCCCCAAAAAAAATATATTGTAAAGTGGTTATCCCACTGGCTATCATAAGGTGAATGCACCAATTTGTAAGTCGCTCTGGATAAGAGCGTCTGCTAAATGACTCACTACTGTAAGTCTCTCTGGATAAGAGTGTCTGCTAAATTACTCACTACTGTAAGTCTCTCTGGATAAGAGTGTCTGCTAAATTACTCACTACTGTAAGTCTCTCTGGATAAGAGCATCTGCTAACTGACTCACTACTGTAAGTCTCTCTGGATAAGAGTGTCTGCTAACTGACTCACTACTGTAAGTCTCTCTGGATAAGAGTGTCTGCTAAATGACTCACTACTGTAAGTCTCTCTGGATAAGAGCATCTGCTAACTGACTCACTACTGTAAGTCTCTCTGGATAAGAGTGTCTGCTAACTGACTCACTACTGTAAGTCTCTCTGGATAAGAGTGACTGCTAAATGACCACTACTGTAAGTCTCTCTGGATAAGAGTGTCTGCTAAATGACCACTACTGTAAATGAGTACTACTGTAAATGACCACTACTGCCTTCTACTGACCTAAGGTAAGGCAATCAATCAATCAATCAATCAATCACACCTTTTGTGACACCATGCTGTGTGTTATACCTCCCTGTAGATTGACATCTAGATCAAGGATGCCACCATCCTGCTGGACTTCCAGCTGCCAATCCGCTTCAACCTCCCCTTCGTCAGGTATGACCATTTCTGAAGGTCTTCTATAGTTGCGGTTTGTCAACTGGCAGAAATAGACAAACAGTGCCACTGTGTGGTGTAACTAGAGAAGAGCGTCTTTAGGACTCAAACCTGCTGAACAAATGTCTGACAGTTTAGATTTGGTTTAGACCAGGAGTTCCCTCCTTGACTTTATATTTGGTTTAGACCAGGAGTTCCCTCCTTGACTTTTTCACTCAGGGCTTTTCCCTTTCAGTATCGGGGAACATTCCACGCGCGCGCCACGTCAATTTCTATGGGTACAAGCACTGTTCATGACGCAACTGTTCACACCCCTCTTGTTGGTGGAGAGAATTTTGGCACGTGTAAAGCTTATTTCCTGCAATTCTACACATTTTGTCACGGGGTGCAAAGACAAGTTTGCAGTTTTAAAGCACATTTTCTTGCAATTCTATACATTTTTGCCATGTCTAATGTGTATTCATGTGATATTTGAGTGACTCAAACATTACAACAATATCTATTGGCGAAAAAAACAACAACAAAGAAACGCTAGCTGATGGGCCTAGTTGATCTGGACTGTTTCTGACAAGTTATAAATAGCTCTCTAAGGTATGCAATGACTAACATGATAAGAGGAACTGATGATCCACTACCCAATATAGAAATGGCACCTTGTGCATTCTACTATTACAACTTTCAAGAGTAAGTTTAAAGCCAGACTGAGTTCCCCACAAAAATAATATATATATATATACACTACCAGTCAAAAGTTTGGACACACCTACTGATTCAAGGGTTTTTCTTTAATTTTTACTATTTTTTTTTTTTACATTGTAGAATAATAGTGAAGACATCAAAACTATGAAAAAACACATATGGAATCATGTAGCAACCAAAAGAGTGTTAAGCAAATCAAAATATATTTTATATTTGAGATTCTTCAAATAGCCACCCTTTGCCTTGATGACAGCTTTGCACACTCTTGGCATTCTCTCAACCAGCTTCATGAGGTAGTCACCTGGAATGCATTTCAATGAACAGGTGTGCCTTCTTAAAAGTTATTTTGTGGAATTTCTTTCCTTCTTAATACATTTGAGCCAATCAGTTGTGTTGTGACAAGGGGGGGGGGGGGGGGGTATACAGAAGAGTCCAAATTGGAGATGTTTGGTTCCAACCGCTGTGTCTTTGTGAGACGCGGTGTGGATGAACGGATGATCTCCACATGTGTGGTTCCCACCGTAAAGCATGGAGGAGGAGGTGTTATGGTGTTGGGTTGCTTTGCTGGTGACACTGTCTTTAATTTATTTAGAATTCAAGGCACGCTTAACCAGCATGGCTATCACAGCATTCTGCAGCGATACGCCATCACATCTGGTTTGGGCTTAGTGGGAATATCATTTGTTTTTCAACAGGACAATGACCCAACACACCTCCAGCCTGTGTAAGGGCTATTTGACCAAGAAGGAGAGTGATGGAGTGCTGCATCAGATGACCTGGCCTCCATAATCCCCTGACCTCAACCCAATTGGGATGGTTTGGGATGAGTCGGACCGCAGAGTGAAGGAAAAGCAGCCAACAGGTGCTCAGCATATGTGGGAACTCCTTCAAGACGGTTGGAAAAGCATTCCAGGTGAAGCTGGTTGAGAGAATGCGAGGAGTGTGCAAAGCTGTCATGAAGGCAAAGGGTGGCTATTTGAAGAATCTCAAACATATAAAATATATTTTAATTTGTTTAACACTTTTTTGGTTACTACATGATTCCATGTGTTATTTCATAGTTTTGATGTCTTCACTATTATTCTACAATGTAGAAAATAGTAAAAAATAAAGAACAACCCTTGAATGAGTAGGTGTGTCCAAACTTTTGACTGGTAGTGTACATTTCATCCTTTTTGTCTATTGTCTACTGCATTCTTGGACTCAAACGTTAGCTTTTTTTTGTAAATATATTCATCACATATTCACTGCTCTTAGCCTATAATAAAACCTTAATTCCATCTTTATCGAACCAACTATAGTTATAAACACCCTCTGCATCAGATATGTTTCTGTTAAATGTGATGTTTCTGTTTCTCTGTTCCTTGTTTCTCTCTTCTCTGTGCTGGAGTTCTTTTAAGAACTTGATGGTATAGCAATGGCCTAATACACTGTGCAATAACCCAATACACTGTGCAATAACCCAATACACTGTGCAATAACCCAATACACTGTGCAATAACCCAATACACTGTGCAATAACCCAATACACTGTGCAATAACCCAATACACTTGGCATTAACTTGAATCTTCGCTCTTCATTTTACCCACAAACAAAATCACCTATAGTCTGGTAAAGCATATCGTTTTGTTATTATTGCCAGTATAATTTAGCTAATAATCTTTATTGTATTTTCCATTCAAATTCGATGTTTACACTCATTTGGTAAGGGTAATTCAAATCGTTTCGTGAAACATTATTTGCTGTTGGATCAACCTCAAATAAAGGCATTTTTTATGTCATCTGTAGAACGGCCAAGCAGCATGCAGCTTTGACATGTATCATCCAAACAGCGGCTGAAGGGAGAATGCGATCTAATGCCTGCGTCTCTGCTACATCTCGGCAATGTGCAAACGCTCTCCATAGTACATCGGGCCGACGTCGGCGAGATGTATGTGTGCTGTCTGAGTCACTGATAATGCTTGAGAACAGGTGATTTACAATAGACTACCTTGGCTGCTCCCTCCAGTCTTACTCTACAGAGACCCAGTAAACTTTCGGGCATTTCATCAACATAGTTGTCCGTCATTGAATGGTGCTGTGCAGCACTGATAAGGTTGGGAACAAGTATAATTTAAAAGAAATACATCGATTTATGTGAATTTGTGACTTTCTATTGCCTTACTGCCTGCTCCTGTCACTTTGTAGAAATCACAGTTCAGTTGTCAGCACACAGACATATACAGGAGGCTAAACAGACATATAAATGGCATATTATTATATACAGGAGGCTAAACAGCTGCTGCTAGGGTGTCATGTCAGAACACAGACATATACAGGAGGCTAAACAGCTGCTGCTAGGGTGTCATGTCAGAACACAGACATATACAGGAGGCGAAACAGCTGCTGCTAGGGTGTCATGTCAGAACACAGACATATACAGGAGGCGAAACAGCTGCTGCTAGGGTGTCATGTCAGAACACAGACATATACAGGAGGCGAAACAGCTGCTGCTAGGGTGTCATGTCAGAACACAGACATATACAGGAGGCTAAACAGCTGCTGCTAGGGTGTCATGTCAGAACACAGACATATACAGGAGGCGAAACAGCTGCTGCTAGGGTGTCATGTCAGAACACAGACATATACAGGAGGCAAAACAGCTGCTGCTAGGGTGTCATGTCAGAACACAGACATATACAGGAGGCGAAACAGCTGCTGCTAGGGTGTCATGTCAGAACACAGACATATACAGGAGGCGAAACATTTACTTTTACTTTCATTTTTTGTCTCTTATTGCAGCAGCAGAGCTACTACGCGCGTGCCGCACCCTGTTGCTACCGTTTCTTCGATTGCAAAAGATGTGATTTTTGTTTATTCTCAAACAATTCATTGATTTGATAACGCTCCTCCGCGACTGCAAGCAAACTATTCACAAGTCATCTATTCGATGTTGATGTGCAATATCCCCGTTTTGAACGAGCTTCTTTCGATCAGGTCAGTGACTTTTTCCTACAATAATTTAATGTTATTGACTGATCTCGATTTGACATCCAGTTCTAACAATATATTTAGGATTACGATTGCGATTGCAGAACGATAAAAACAATGCCCATTTAACAATTTTATGTGCAATATTCTGTGCTATGCTATTAGCTATAACTTTTAGAAAGTTCCCAAAACAATATCATAGTTTCGTTTTTGCAGAAATGGTGCTGCTGTCATGTTTGTTTCCCATTACATTTGGTTACATTCCTCTAATATATATTTTTTCCAATTCCAGTCCCACAATGGATTTCACTGATGAGGAGGAAGTGTGGTTGGAAAGAATATCTGCAGAGGTAGGTTTCTAAGTCAAAGTCCAGCAGTAAATGCCGGGGCGGCAGGTAGCTTAGTGGTTAAGAGCATTGTGCCTAAGAGCATTGTGCCAGTAACCGAAAGGTCGCTGGTTCTAATCCAAAACAAATGATATTGAATTACGAGCGCAAAATTGTACATTAATGCAGTTAAGCTGAAGATTGTTCTATTCATGCTTGGTAAAATGCTTACAATCATTTTTGTTATCAAAACTGTGTTTCACATGTTATTCAATGTATTCACATATTATTGTTTGTACTAGTAGTATATTACAGATTATGAACATAATGTATGCAATCACCATCAGATTCCTCCACTTGTTAAATAAAACCAGATAGGGTTACAGGGCATTATGGGTACAGTAGTAAAACCAGATATGTTTATAGGGCATTGTGGGTACTGTAGTGCATCATGCTACACTCCACCCTATTTACTGTCCTATCTGAGATACAGGATCACTGAATGTGAGATTATGAATATAATGCATCATATAATCAGATTCCTCCACCGCTTTCTCCACCCGTCCATAGTTCCCAGAAGAATAAAGTTGTCTGATGATAATTAACTGTTTTATAACCATCATACTCTTCCTCCATAAGGTCCCAGACTGCGATGAGCTGACAGCCCTGGAGGGACAACTGAGTCAGATGGCTAAACCATGCAGCCCGTTTGAAGCCCTGATATTCCAGATCTCAGCTTCTATCCAGTTTGGACTGACCAGCCTGCACAGCGCCGTACCTCTGGCCCCAGAAGCAGGCACCAAGCACAGCCACAAGAGGGCCGTTGTCTCCTCGCAGTGTAGATGAACTGTCTCCCAAATGGAACCGTATTCCCTACGGGCCCTGGTCAAAGATAATAATTTATAGGGGAACTGGGGGTGATTTGGCAAGCAGCCAAGAAAAGAATAACATGGTTAAAAAGCTTGAACTGAACTGATTCATGTAGCTACTGATCAATCAACCGATTCTACAAGGAGCACAGTCAAGATTAAGCAAGCATACCCACATAGGGCCTGATTCAGACTTGAGATAAGTGGACTTAACATGGACTTCAGTAAAACACCTGGACTGAAGTTAAATCCACTTATCTCAAGTCTGAATCAGCCTCATAAAGCACAAAGAGGACTATTCTGGATACACAAGGATAGCCTGGGTTAGGAGAATGGAACAAGGATAGCCTGGGTTAGGAGAATGGAACAAGGATAGCCTGGGTTAGGAGAATGGACGGCAACACAAGACTGGAGCAAGTTGGGGGGGAAGAAAGACTGACTCTGATTAGTATCATGTTCTCTATTCTAAACCAAAGAATTGATTCCAACACAATAAGAGCCAACAGACATGTGCACAAACACCTACACACACAGACACACACAGACACACACCTACACACACAGACACACACCTACACACCTACACACACACACACACACACAGACACACACAGACACACACCTACCCACCTACACACCTACACACCTACCCACCTACACACCTACACACACCTACACACCTACACACCTACACACACCTACACACCTACACACACAGACACACCTACACACACAGACACACACCTACACACCTACACACCTACACACACAGACACACACCTACACACCTACACACACAGACACACACCTACACACACAGACACACACCTACACACCTACACACACAGACACACACCTACACACACAGACACACACCTACACACCTACACACACAGACACACACCTACACACACACACACACACACACACACACACCTACACACACAGACACACACCTACACACACACACACACACACACACCTACACACACAGACACACACCTACACACACACACACACCTACACACCTACACACACACACACACCTACACACCTACACACACAGACACACACCTACACACACACACAGACCCACACCTACACACACACAGACACACACCTACACACACACAGACACCTACACACACACACACACACCTACACACACACACACCTACAGACACACACACACACACACCTACACACACAGACACACACCTACACACACAGACACACACACACACACACCTACACACACAGACACACACCTACACACACAGACACACACACACACACACCTACACACACACAGACACACACCTACACACACACAGACACCTACACCCGGATACCTCAGTGCAGTTATCTCTTATCAGTTCTAAGTACTGTGAGCCAGTATGTAGAGCGTTCATTATGTCTTGATTTATTTTGTACATTTTCATAATAATTTTTCGACTTAATTTCTTTACAACTAGTGTTTTTCTAAATGTTCATCTTTACACTTCATGGTGCTTTAAATACGTTTTAAGTTTGCCAACAGCCATACACAGTAGCCTGTATATATTATATATCATATAATAATATGTATATTAGACTGTAAACTCAGCTAACATATTATTAATGCCGTCTCTTGAAACTGTTCTCAGACAGTGTGGGATTATGCCTAAAGCTGATCGACAACATTCATTATGAATGTTTACATTATTTTTCTGAAGAGATTGCGAGACAGAGGATAGAATATTTAGATATCTCCAATTAAACTACAGTGAGTCTACACTTGCACAGTCTTCACATTTTGCTGTCTTAAAATTAAATAAAAAAATTGATTACATTTGATTTTTTTTCCTACCGAGGTACACAACCTAGTCAGCATTTTCAAAGTGAAAGAAACATTTTAGAAAATTGTCCTAATTAATACAAAATATGTCTTGATTGCGTGTGCTCACACCCCAGAGTTAATACTTGGTGGAAGCACCTTTTGGCAGCCATTACAGAGTTAATACTTGGTGGACCACCTTTGGCAGCCATTACAGAGTTAATACTTGGTGGACCACCTTTGGCAGCCATTACAGAGCTAATACTTGGTGGAAGCACCTTTGGCAGCCATTACATGGAGTGGAAGATGCAGTAGAGGAATGGAAGATGCAGTAGAGGCATGGAAGGTGCAGTAGAGGAATGGAAGATGCACTAGAGGAATGGAAGGTGCAGTAGAGGAATGGAAGGTGCAGTAGAGGAATGGAAGGTGCAGTAGAGAAATGGGAGGTGCAGTAGAGGAATGGGAGGTGCAGTAGAGGAATGGAAGGTGCAGTAGAGGAATGGAAGGTGCAGTAGAGGAATGGAAGGTGCAGTAGAGGAATGGAAGGTGCAGTAGAGGAATGGAAGATGCAGTTGAGGAATGGGAGGTGCAGTAGAGGAATGGAAGGTGCAGTAGAGGAATGGAAGGTGCAGTAGAGGAATGGAAGGTGCAGTAGAGGAATGGGAGGTGCAGTAGAGGAATGGAAGGTGCAGTAGAGGAATGGAAGGTGCAGTAGAGGAATGGGAGGTGCAGTAGAGGAATGGAAGGTGCAGTAGAGGAATGGAAGGTGCAGTAGAGGAATGGAAGGTGCAGTAGAGGAATGGAAGGTGCAGTAGAGGAATGGAAGGTGCAGTAGAGGAATGGGAGGTGCAGTAGAGGAATGGAAGGTGCAGTAGAGGAATTCAGTGCTGAGGCAGAGGGCTCGTAGTGAGGACGACTGGCTACTACTCTGAACTGTGTGTGGTGAGCTTTCTGGCACCCAGAGCTGCTGAGGCATCAAGTGGGTGCCAGAGTTCCCAGAGTAGCCTTCTACATGATCGTCACCAGACTCTTCATCAACCATCTCCCTGACCACCTTCCTCTGATCAAGCCATGAACTGTCCCTCTCCATCTTTGGAGAATGGATGCACTCAGACTTGGCCCCTATTGGTTGACCAACTATAGCTAGGCTACTCTATAGCTAGGCTACTCTATCGCTAGGCTACTCTATAGCTAGGCTACTCTATAGCTAGGCTACTCTATAGCTAGGCTACTCTATCGCTAGGCTACTCTATAGCTAGGCTACTCTATCGCTAGGCTACTCTATAGCTAGGCTACTCTATAGCTAGGCTACTCTATAGCTAGGCTACTCTATCGCTAGGCTACTCTATCGCTAGGCTACTCTATAGCTAGGCTACTCTATCGCTAGGCTACTCTATAGCTAGGCTACTCTATAGCTAGGCTACTCTATCGCTAGGCTACTCTATAGCTAGGCTACTCTATCGCTAGGCTACTCTATCGCTAGGCTACTCTATAGCTAGGCTACTCTATCGCTAGGCTACTCTATAGCTAGGCTACTCTATCGCTAGGCTACTCTATAGCTAGGCTACTCTATAGCTAGGCTACTCTATCGCTAGGCTACTCTATCGCTAGGCTACTCTATCGCTAGGCTACTCTATCGCTAGGCTACTCTATCGCTAGGCTACTCTATAGCTAGCCTACTCTATCGCTAGGCTACTCTATAGCTAGGTTACTCTATCGCTAGGCTACTCTATCGCTAGGCTACTCTATCGCTAGGCTACTCTATAGCTAGGCTACTCTATAGCTAGGCTACTCATGATGTGTTGCTGGGTTTTTCATCTTTTGATGCGCTTTGAGATTATGAAAAGTGCTATTGAAATGTAATACATTTTTATTATACCAAACATGGTTGATTTTGTTTAGTGGAGCAAAAATCTCTGATGAAGGCCAAGAGGCCGACACGTAAGTTTCAATAACAAAGTGATACTAGCAAGAAAAGTGGGCAGGTTTCTGTTTTCTTTCAACTTAACTAGCTGTTACCATGCACCTGTAACAACATATCTCAGTCTAATTGTTACCATCACCTGTAACAAGTTTTAAGGGAGCGTGCAATTGGCATGCTGACTGCAGGAATGTCCACCAGAGCTGTTGCCAGAGAATTTAATGTTCATTTCTACCATAAGCCGCCTCCAATGTCGTTTTAGAGAATTTGGCAGTACGTCCAACCAGCCTCACAACCGCAGATCCCGTGTATGGCGTCGTGTGGCCGAGCGGTTTGCTGTTGTCAGCGTTGTGAACAGAGTGCCCCATGGTGGCGGTGGGGTTATGGCATGGGCATGGACAATTGAACACAATTGCATTTTATCGATGGCAATTTGAATGCACAGAGATACCGTGACGAGGTCCTGAGGCCCATTGACGTGCCACTCATCCACCGCCATCACCTCATGTTTCAGCATGATAATGCACAACCCCATGTCACAAGGATCTGTACACAATTCCTGTAAACTGATAATGTCCCAGTTCTTCCATATAATAATATGCCATTTAGCAGACACTTTTATCCAAAGCGACTTAGTCATGTGTGCATACATTTTTACATATGGGTGGTCCCGGGGATCGAACCCACTATCCTGGCGTTACAAGCGCCATGCTCTACCAATTGAGCTACATACTCACCAGACATGTCACCCAATGAGCATGTTTGGGATGCTCTGGATCGACGTGTACTACAGCGTGTTCCAGTTCCCGCCAATATCCAGCAACTTCTCACAGCCATTGAAGAGGAGTGGGACAACGTTCCACAGGCCACAATCAACAGCCTGATCAACTCTATGCGAAGGAGATGTGTCACGCTGCATGAGGCAAATGGTGGTCACACCAGATACTGACTGGTTTTCTGATCCACGCCCCTACCTTTTTTTTTTAAGGTATCTGTGACCAACAGATGCATATCTGTATTCCCAGTCATGTGAACTCCATAGATTAGGGCCTAATGAATGTATTTAAATTGACTGCTGTCCTTATATGAACTGTAACTCACTAAAATCTTTGAATAAATAATTGTATTATTTTATTATTATTTATCTTTGAAATTGTTTCATGTTGCGTTTATAATTTAGTTCAGTATACATGTAAAGGCCTGTAATAGGTATTATGCCATTTTAACATGTATACATGTGTTTAACATGTGGTGCCGTTTAACATGAGGGAGGACACATTTTTTTTCATGAGCATGGCCTTATTTCTATTACAGCATGTTGGATGACTGTCATCCATATTCCATTCACCCCAGTTCAATGTAACAGCGATAGGTTTAGGCTACGACATGATACTTAAATTTTCCCTGTACCCATCATGAGGTTGCTACAACCTAGCCTATGGAGGAAAGTTTACAACGTAGGTGCACACAGGTCGAGAGACAGATTTGTAATCAAAGTGACCCGCCTTGCACACTCTTGCCTGCGTCTACCTGATATAGGGTGTAATCATTAGTCCAACAGTTGCAAACGAGAGTTTGTATTGGACAAATTCAGGTATGTTTATCCCCGTTTTGTTCCGTTTGCTTCCGTTTAAGAAATGTTTTTCAACAGAATCGGCGGAATGAATACACCCCTGATCACATGTAAACAGAGTTCACTCTCATAACAGCCACGTTGTATTCCTTCTCTTCCCTTCGCGTGTGGACTTCAATGCACAACACATCAGCTGTATGTGACCAGGCGAAAACACCTTTCCAAGACAAACCTCTACAAACAGCCTACATCGTTGTCACCATATTAGCTAAAGTAACGTCATAGTCAGCATAGCTAATAGAACTAACGCGTTAGTAAACCCGCTACAATCATGCAGTAATGTTAGTGCGCAATGCCAAGCGTCGGCTGGAGTGGTGTAAAGCTCACGGCCATTGGACTCGGACTCATTGGTCGGTTCTCTAGAAAGAGGCCGAGTTGGATGACCGTTCTAATAAATTTTTCTGAGTTCCTTTGAACATTGCCTTCAAAACACCAATATATATATATATTTTATATTTTAGACATGTAACTATGGCCACATGACTTACTCAAAGCCTTTTTGTTGCAGCATTTCTCCAGCCGGTCCACAGTTATTGGCCACCTTACTCTTTTGTTCAATTACAAGATAAATCAGTTTAATTTGTTCAAAAACGAAACACCAACCTCGTCTCTGAATGTTTAATAGATAGCTAACCTTCTGGTTGAAAAGAAATTGACTGGCCAGTCGACTTTTCATTGCGAAGCCCGGTACGCTCTCCTGTGGACTGTTACAATGGTTCTTCACCAACATATTATCCAGTGTTGCTACCAAATAATGTCTCATCATTTGTTTTACAGATTATTGTTATGTTTTGAGAAAGTAGATAACAGTTTAATACTAAAATATAAATGAGTTTGAATCATTTACATCAAATTACAAACATGTTGTTTTCAGTGATGTGCATTGACATGAACAATGTAAACACTGTGTTGGAATTTGTGATGGAGTGATGCACTTTGAAAGTAAAGGAAGAAATACACAAGATGGTTTGAATAAATAAATATATATATATATATATATATATATATATATATATATATATATATTATATTTTAGACATATACATATATACAGTGCTATGAAAAAGTATTTGCCCCCTTTCTAATTTTCTCTACTTTTGCATATTTGTGATACTGAATGTTATCAGATCTTCAATCAAAACCTAATATTAGATAAAGGGAACATAAGAGAACAAATAACACAACAATTACATATTTATTTCATAAACAAAGTTATGCAACACCCAATTCCCCTGTGTGAAAAAGTAATTTCCCCCTTACACTCAATAACTGGTTGTGCCACCTTTAGCTGCAATGACTCCAACCAAATGCTTCCTGTAGTTGTTGATCAGTCTCTCACGTTGCTGTGGAGGAATGTTGGCCCACTCTTCCACGCAGAACTGCTTTTTATTTTATTTTTATTTTTATTTTACCTTTATTTAACTAGGCAAGTCAGTTAAGAACAAATTATTATTTACAATGACGGCCTACACCGGCCAAACCCAGACGACGCTGGACCAATTGTGCGCCGCCCTATGGGACTCAGTGACGTGTGGGTTTTCAAGCATGAACTGCTCGTTTCAAGTCCTGCCACAACATCTCAATTGGGATTAGGTCTGGACATTGACTAGGCCATTGCAAAACTTCTAATTTGTTGCTTTTTAGCATTTTTTTTGGGGACGAGATGGGTCCCATTATGCATGGCGAAAACCAAACACTGCATTCCACAATAAGAACATCATACCAAAGGTCAAGCATGGTGGTGGTGGTGTGATGGTTTGGGGATGCTTTTGCTGCCTCAGGACCTGGACGACTTGCCTTAATAGAAGGAACCATGAATTCTGCTCTGTATCAGAGAATTCTACAGGAGAATGTCAGACCATCTGTCTGTGAGCTGAAGCTGAAGCGCAGCTGGGTCATGCAGCAAGACAATTATCCAAAACACACAATCAAGTCTACATGAAAATAGTTAAAAAGCAACAAATTGGAAGTTTTGGAATGGCCTAGCTGAAGCTGGAGCAGGGGACTGGAACTTCTTTTTATTCTTTAAACTTTATTTAACCTTTATTTAACGTTTATTGCACCTTTATCGAACCTTTATTGAAGCTTTATTTAACTAGGCAAGTCAATTAAGAACATTCTTAATTACAATAACGGCCTACCAAGAGGCAAAAGGCCTCCTGCGGGGACGGGGGCTGGGATTAATATATATATAGGACCAAACACACATCACGACAAGAGAGAGACGTCACAACACTACATAAAGAGAGACACCACAACACTACATAAAGAGAGACGCCACAACACTACATAAAGAGAGACGCCACAACACTACATAAAGAGAGACGCCACAACACTACATAAAGAGAGACAACACTACATAAAGAGAGACACCACAACACTACATAAAGAGAGACACCACAACACTACATAAAGAGAGACACCAACACTACATAAAGAGAGACACCACAACACTACATAAAGAGAGACACCACAACACTACATAAAGAGAGACACCACAACACTACATAAAGAGAGACACCACAACACTACATAAAGAGAGACGCCACAACACTACATAAAGAGAGACGCCACAACACTACATAAAGAGAGACGCCACAACACTACATAAAGAGAGACGCCACAACACTACATAAGGAGAGACGCCACAACACTACATAAGGAGAGACACCACAACACTACATAAAGAGAGACACCACAACACTACATAAAGAGAGACACCACAACACTACATAAAGAGAGACACCACAACACTACATAAAGAGAGACACCACAACACTACATAAAGAGAGACGCCACAACACTACATAAAGAGAGACACCACAACACTACATAAAGAGAGACACCACAACACTTCATAAAGAGAGACACCACAACACTACATAAAGAGAGACACCACAACACTACATAGAGAGAGACGCCACAACACTACATAAAGAGAGACGCCACAACACTACATAAAGAGAAACGCCACAACACTACATAAAGAGAGACGCCACAACACTACATAAAGAGAGACGCCACAACACTACATAAAGAGAGACGCCACAACACTACATAAAGAGAGACGCCACAACACTACATAAAGAGAGACGCCACAACACTACATAAAGAGAGACGCCACAACACTACATAAAGAGAGACGCCACAACACTACATAAAGAGAGACGCCACAACACTACATAAAGAGAGACGCCACAACACTACATAAAGAGAGACGCCACAACACTACATAAAGAGAGACGCCACAACACTACATAAAGAGAGACGCCACAACACTACATAAAGAGAGACACCACAACACTACATAAAGAAAGACACCACAACACTACATAAAGAGAGACGCCACAACACTACATAAAGAGAGACGCCACAACACTACATAAAGAGGGACACCACAACACTACATAGAGAGAGACGCCACAACACTACATAAAGAGAGACACCACAACACTACATAAAGAGAGACGCCACAACACTACATAAAGAGAGACACCACAACACTACATAAAGAGAGACACCACAACACTACATAAAGAGAGACGCCACAACACTACATAAAGAGAGACGCCACAACACTACATAAAGAGAGACACCACAACACTACATAAAGAGAGACACCACAACACTACATAAAGAGACCTAAGACAACAACGCAGCATGGAAGCAACACAACATGACAACAACATGGTAGCAACACAACATGGTACAAACATTATTGGGCACAGACAACAGCACAAAGGGCAAGAAGGTAGAGACAACAATACATCACGCGAAGCAGCCACAACTGCCAGTAAGTATGTGGAGGATGAGGGCTGCAGTAGGTATCTCAGATAGGGGGGAGTGAGGCCTAAGAGGGTTTTATAAATAAGCATCAACCAGTGGGTCTTGCGACGGGTATACAGAGATTACCAGTTTACAGAGGAGTATAGAGTGCAGTGATGTGTCCTATAAGGAGCATTGGTGGCAAATCTGATGGCCGAATGATAAAGAACATCTAGCCCAGGGGTGTCAAACTCATTTTAGCTCAGGGGCCACATGGAGGAAAATCTATTCCCAAGTGGGCCGGACCGGAAAAATCATGGTATATATAACTTAAAAACAACAACTTCAGATTGTTTTCTTTGTTTTAATATTATCAACATACAACATAAAGCTGGAGCCTGAGGACAGTGTGTCCAAAATAGTACAAGCACAACATCACTATTAATCATAAAACACGTCAAGTTTATTTGAAAATTCTAAAGAAAAAGAACACACAAACACACAATGCCTCAGTGATTAACAGAACTGTTTCACAGATCACAGAACTATATCAGGGTGTCATTTCTCAGGCAGAAATGTAGATAAAAATAATGAAATCCTGTTCCCCAAACAAGTGCAAGAACCACAGAGTCAAGAATAGGTTAAATATACAAATAAAATAAAAACAATTAAAAACAATAGCACATCAACATAAAAACATATAAACATAAAGCTGGAGCCTGAGGACAGTCTCCAAAAGCACAACATCACTATTAATCATAAAACACCTCAAGTTATTTGAAAGTTCTGAGGACAAAGAACACACAAACACACAATGCCTCAGTGATTCACAGAAGTATATCACAGATCACAGAACTATATCAGGGTGTCATTTCTCAGGCAGAAATGTAGATAAAAATAATGAAATCCTGTTCCCCAAACAAGTGCAAGAACCACAGAGTCAAGAATAGGTTAAATATACAAATAAAATAAAATCAATTAAAAACAATAGCACATCAACATAAAAACATATAAACATAAATCTGAAAACGTTGCTCAAACTCCCGTAACAGTCCCGTTATTTTATCTTTGAACCGCTTCATGTCTGCCACATGTTGGGTCGCGCACATATTTTTCAGACAGGGGAAGTGAGCTGCATCACCACCGGCAAGTTGCGTCTCCCACAATGACAGCTTCAACTTGAAAGAACGTATGCTGTCATAATACTGCGTGACAACTTTGTTGCGCCCTTGCAGCTGTTTGTTCAAGTTATTCAGGTGCTCTGTAACATCCACCATAAATGCAAGGTCCGGCATCCATTCTGCGGAATGAAATTCTAACACTGGTTTGCCCTTTTCTTCCATGAACTGTTCAATTTCTTCTCGTAAATCAAAGAAACGCCTCAGCACAGCACCTCGGCTTAACCATCTTACCTCAGTGTGGTATGGCAGGCCATAGATGTGGTCTTTCTCTCTGAGAAGGCTGTCAAACTGACGGTGATTCAGGCTTCTGGATCGGATGAAATTAACAGTTTGGATGACCACCTTCATGACGTTATCCATCTTTAATGACTTGCAACACAAAGCCTCCTGGTGCAAAATACAGTGAAAAGTCAAAAAATCACGTCCTCCATTTGCAGATTGCACTTTCTCTCTGAACTTTGTCACAACGCCTGCTTTTTTCCCGATCATTGAGGGCGCACCATCTGTAGCCAGGCTGAAAGCGCGGGACCAGTCCACTCCGACCCTGTCCAGCGCGCCGACGAGTGCGGTAAAAATATCAGCTGCTGTCGTTGTATCTGTCATCGGCACCAACTCCACGAACTCCTCGGTGACGGTCAATGTGTCATCAACTCCGCGGATGAAAAAATGGCCAGTTGTGCAACATCTGTAATGTCCGTGCTTTCATCAATTGCAACCGAAAACGCAATAAATGACTTTACTTTTTGCTTCAACTGGCTGTCCAAATCCACTGAAAGATCGGAAATCCTGTCTGCAACTGTGTTTCTTGTCAGGCTGATATTTGCAAAAGCCTGCCGCTTTTCAGGGCACACAATCGCCGCTGCCTTCATCATGCATGTTTTTACAAATTCACCCTCACTAAATGGTTTTGAAGCCACTGCGATTTCATTAGCAATGAGGTAGCTAGCTTTCACTGCAGCGTCACTGATGTCTCGGCTGTGAGTAAACACAGACTGCTGTTTCTTCAGACCCGCCAACACTTCATTCACCTTCTCTCATCTCCGCTGTCCTTGAAAGTTGTCATATTTGTCGGCATGAAGACTCACATAGTGGCGACGAAGGTTATATTCTTTCAGCACTGCAACATGCTCTGAACACACCAAACATACAGCTTTCCCATTCAATTCCGTGATTAAATAGGATGAGCATTTTTCTTGGAACACTCTGCACTCTGCGTCCACTTTTCTCTTTTTTGACAGAGACATATTGGGGCAATGAGGGTGCCAAAGCACATAATGTTAAAAGTAGAAGCCGTAATAAATATTGCGGGCAAAACAAAGTAGCTCATTGGCTGCACGTGCTTGACCTACTTGCTCTGCCCCGGTAAAAACAGTTTGCTTGCTTAACACAATTGCTATTGCGCCATCCAGTGGACGCAATTGGAACAGCAGTTTATTTTATAGAAAAATTGCAGCGCATTTTTATACTTTACAATGTTTTTTTTTGTTTGTTTTTTTATCATCTCGCGGGCCGGATTAAACCCGTTTGCGGGCCTGATCCGGCCCGCGGGCCGTACGTTTGACACCCCTGATCTAGCCGCTCGAGAGCACCCTTACCTGCCGATCTATAAATTACGTCTCCGTAATCTAGCATGGGTAGGATGGTCATCTGAATCAGGGTTAGTTTGGCAGCTGGGGTGAAAGAGGAGTGATTACGATAGAGCAAACCAAGTCTAGATTTAACCTTAGCCTACAGCTTGGATATGTGCTGAGAGAAGGACAGTGTGCCGTCTAGCCATACTCCCAAGGACTTAGTAATCACACTGGTGGGGGCATTCTTCTTACCAAACCACATTACCTTTGTTTTGGAGGTGTTCAGAACAAGGTTAAGGGCCGCCATTCCTTCCAGTTCTCTGCTGCCAATGACTGGAACAAACTGCAAAAATCTCTGAAGCTGGAGACACTTATCTCCCTCACTAACTTTAAGCATTAGTTGTCAGAGCACCTTACCGATCACTGCACCTGTACACAGCCCATCTGAAATTAGCCCACCCAACTACCTCATCCCCATATTGTTATTTATTTTGCTCATTTGCACCCCAGTATCTCTATTTGCACATCATCTCTTGCACATCTATCATTCCAGTGTTAATACTAATTGTAATTATTTTGCACTATGGCCTATTTATTGCCTTACCTCCATAACTTGCTACATTTGCACACACTGTATATATATGTTCTGTTGTATTTTTGACTTTATGTTTTGTTTACAACATATGTAACTCTGTGTTGTTGTTTTTGTCGCACTGCTTTGCTTTATCTTGGCCAGGTCGCAGTTGTAAATGAGAACTTGTTCTCAACTGGCTTACCTGGTTAAATAAAGGTAAAATAAATATAAAATAAAATAAAGAGAAAGCTTATTGGACACTAAGAACGCTTTGTTGTAGAGCGTTGTTATGATGAGTTTCTCTGGCATAAAGTAATTCAGTATGCAAAAGATACTTAAACACTTAGATGGAGAGTTGATGCAAAGTATTTAATATTACCGGATTCAACATGACAAGCGGCACGTGAGTAGCCTATTGTCATTTGAATGACTTACATAGAAAACCTCTCAGTTTATAGAATGCTTTGCGAGCTAATTCCATCCAACAGTTGCCAACCATTATTGAGTGTCACTCCTAACCACAATAGCATCACCCTATATGATATCATGTTGCACCCTAGTCAGGATATTCCATCACGTACTCCTTCTAAGATTAGCACCAGTGGCCCCCCAGCTATCTTGGCACGCATACCTTCTGGCACCCACCAGTGACAGAAATAAATCATCATAAAAATCCTATGCAGCTCACAATATCAAATATTAACTAATCCTGTATAAAATACGTAATATCAATCCCCCATTTTCATTATTTTTGTTGTTGCAAGATGGAGTAGCAGTGCGGTTGTGTTCTTTGTTGTGTGTCCGTGTAAATAGCCTGTTTTTTGTATTTTTTTGTATTTTTCGTACATATTTCCCTATCACACTTTTCATCCTACAAAATATACTTTCCTGCAACCCGCCTCACTCAATGTGGAACGGATTCTATTATTGACTTACCTTTTATCTCCAGTTGAAACTAGCTAGCCAGCTAACTAGCTACTTGCTATTAGCCACCGTTAGCGGCTTTCACCCAGAACATCGGATCTTCTGCCGGAATAACTGAATCACTGGACATTAACACCGGATCGCAACTAGCTAGCCGCAACCGAATGGATGTTGCTGTTGGCTAATCACCACTGCCCCCGAAGCAAGCACCAGTTAGCCTTGAGCTAGCCTCGAGCCAGGCCCATATCCCGGCAATCTACCTCTCTGTGTACCAGACGGGAGTAGCCAGCTAACTAGCTACTTGCTATTAGGCACCGTTAGCAGTTTTTCACCATTTTCCGTGGCCTGCACTACCTACCAGCCAGCTCTAGCCTGGACTATTATCGGCCAGTCTGCACAGCGCGTTATCGACCCAGAACATATCGGTTTTTCTGCCGGAATCACTGAATCACTGGACCTTTAACACCGGATCATCGCAACTAGCTAGCTGCAACCAAATGGATGTTGTTGTTGGCTAATCAGCCTTGAGCTAGCCTCGAGCCAGGCCCATCTCCCGGCTATCTACCTCGCTGTCAACCGGACGGGACCTCCTAGTGTTGACACGGAGCCCCGCCGATCCAACACGACTGGTCTGCCGACGAAATCGTCTGATGTGGTTTCAACAGGCTTCCCGTTACGATGTCGACCACGAAGATCCATCTGCTAGACCCGGCCCGCTAGCACACGCAGTCAACAGCCGTGGCCTCTTGCTCGCCAGTGCTGTAGCAGACCCCGAACTACCTCCGAACTCTCCTATTGCTGTTCACCGGACCTTATGATAACTCAGCTATACAGCTGATGCCTGCTGGACTGTTCCTTTATACGGTACCGCATCCTGTTTATGTTTAGCCTCAGCCCAAACTTTGTCGCAATTACCAGCTGTTGTCTTAGCTCTCTCGAATAACACCTGTGATTGCTTATGCCTCTCTCCCATGTCAACATGCCTAGCCTATTGCTGTTTTGGTTATTTCTTATTTTACTATTTCACTGTAGATCCCCCAGCCCAGCTAAACCTGCCTTAGACAGCTCCTTTGTCCCACCCGCATACACGCAGAGACCGACTCAATCGGTGCCTCCAGTGATGCTATCTCTTTCATTGTTACCCAATGCTTAGGTTTACCTCCACTGTACTCATATCCTTCCATATCCTTGTCTGTACATAATGCCCTGAATCTATTCTACAACGCCCGGAAACCTGCCCCTTTTTTTCTCTGTACCCAACGCACTAGAAGACCAGTTCTTAAAGCCTTTACCCATATCCTTATTCTACTCCTCCTCTGTTCCTCTGGTGATGTAGAGGTTAACCCAGGCCCTGTAGCCCTCAGTATCACTCCTACTCCCCAGGCGTTATCATTTGTTGACTTCTGTAACCATAAAAGCATTGGTTTCTTGCACGTTGACATCCGAAGCCTCCTCCCTAAGTTTGAGTTATTCACTGCGTTAGCACACTCCGCCAACCCTGATGTTCTAGCAGTGTCTGAATATTGGCTTAGGAAGGCCACCAAAAATTCAGAAATGTCCATCCCCAACTACAACATTTTCCGTCTAGATAGAACTGCCAAAGGGGGCGGAGTTGCAATCTACTGCAGAGCTCTATCATACTATCCAGGTCTGTGCCCAAACAGTTTGAGCTTCTACTTCTAAAAATCCACCTTTCCAGAAATAAGTATCTCACTGTTGCCGCTTGCTACAGACCCCCCTCAGCCCCGAGCTGTGCCCTGGACACCATATGTGAACTGATTGCCCCCCATCTATCCTCAGAGTTCGTACTGCTTGGTGACCTAAACTGGGATATGCTTAACACCCCGGCCAACCTACAATCTAAACTAGATGCCCTCAATCTCACACAAATTATCAACGAACCTACCAGGTACAACCCTAAATCTGTAAAGATGGGCACCCACATAGATATCATCCTGACAAATTTACCCTCTAAATACACCTCTGCTGTCTTCAACCAGGATCTCAGTGTCACGGATGCTGATGTGGATGCGGTGGTGGAGTCAAACGCAGGACACAGAGGAATAAGTCAAAACGACTTTACTATAACCTCGAAAGGTACACACAAAATAAACGGCCTCAAAATACACTAGAGGCGAAACAAATACGCAAGTGCGTAAAACCAACACGAAGTGCCAAGGTACCGAACCTATACATCCATGACAAGCGGACAATAACACACAAAATACAAACATAACATAGGGGAACTTATAGGTGACATAATCAATACAGAATACGAAACAGGTGCACTAACTAGACATGACTGTAAATTCAAACATATATTTTACTGAAAGAAGATGGCGCTGATTACTGTTCGATTTGAGAATGCGCTCCTCCCTCACAGCTTTTGTACGTTCACATCACATGCCATAGACCGGTGCCCTGCGGCTCAACATAATGGAACCCGCCCATTGGCCAGGGCTCAGGTTCTGGGCAGGACATAATGGAACCCGCCCATTGGCCAGGGCGGGTAACCTGCCTAAATGACTACCAACCCGTAGCACTCACGTCTGTAGCCATGAAGTGCATTGACCAGCAAAGGCTCACATCAACACCATTATCCCAGAAACCCTAGATCCACTCCAATTTGCATAACGCCCCAACAGATCCACAGATGATGCAATCTCTATTGCACTCCACACTGCCCTTTCCAATCTGGACAAGAGGGCCGCCCCCAGGTGGTAAGGGTAGGTAACAGCACATCTGCCACGATGATCCTCAACACGGGGGTCCCTCAGGGGTGCGTGCTCATTCCCCTCCTGTACTCCCAGTTCACCCAAGACTGCATGGCCAGGCACGACTCCAACACCATCATTACGTTTGCCGACGACACAACAATGGTAGACCTGATCACTGACAACGATGAGACAGCCTAAAGGGAGGAGGTCAGAGACTTGGCCGTGTGGTGCCAGGACAACAACCTCTCCCTCAACGTGACCAAGACAAAGGAGATGATTGTGGACTACAGGAAAAAAAAGAGGACTGAGCACGCCCCCATTCTCATCGACAGGGCTGTAGTGGAACAGGTTGAGAGCTTCAAGTTCCTTGGTGTCCACATCACCAACAAACTATCATGGTCCAAACACACCAAGACAGTCGTGAAGAGGGCACGACAAAGCCTATTCCCCCTCAGGAGACTGAAAAGATTTGACATGGGTCCTCAGATCCTCAAAAAGTTATACAGCTGCACCATCGAGAGCATCCTGACTGGTTGCATCACCGCCTGGTATGGCAACTGCTCGGCCTCCGACCGCAAGGCATTACAGAGGGTAGTGCGTACGGCCCAGTACATCACTGGGGCCAAGCTTCCTGCCATCCAGGACCTCTATACCAGGCGGTGTCAGAGGAAGCCCCTAAAAATTATCAAAGACTCCAGCCACCCTAGTCATAGACTGTTCTCTCTGCTACCGCACAGCAAGCGGTACCGGACCGCCAAGTCTAGGTCCAAATGGCTTCTTAACAGCTTCTACCCCCAAGCCATAAGACTCCTGAACAGCTAATCATGGCTACCCGGACAATTTGCATTGCCACCCCACCCCACCCCACCCCACCCCAACCCCCTCTTTTACGCTGCTGCTACTCTTATTATTTATGCACAGTCACTTTAACTCTACCTACATGTACATATTACCTCAATTACCTCGACTAACCGGTGCCCCCGCACATTGACTCTGTACCGGTACCGGCCTCCCTACCGTTATTTTATTTTACTGCTGCTCTTTAACTATTAGCTATTTTTTATTTTTTACTTAGCAATTTTTTACTTAACACTATTTTTCTTAAAAAACTGCATTGTTGGTTAAGGGCTTGCAAGCATTTCACTGCCTGTTGTATTCGGCGCATGTGGCAAATACAATTTGATTCGATTCAAAAGCCATTGTGGTGTGGCTTTGGCATTAAAATGTGTGTAATTGTCCCACTGAAAAATAAAACTCTATCCCAGGGTTAGGTATTTAGAATACTGAGGTAGGCTCTATACTGGGCACTCTGGAAGCTGTTGTTGTTGTTGTGGGGGGGGGGGGGGCTGCCACTTGGGCGCTCTGGAAGCTGTTGTGGGGGGTTAAATGCCGTGCTCAAGGGCATAAAGGAAGGCAATGACATCTAGGATTTGATACCAACAACCTTCTGGTTGCCAGCTCACTTCCAGACAGATTTTTCCTGTAGGACCTGGGATTCAAACTGGCAACCCTCCGGTTGTTGGCTCGCCTCTCTAACCATATTGTTTCCCAGGCCTAGATGTAATTTGCTCCATCAACTAAAGTAGTTCACTTTTTAGAACAGACTTCCTGCCCAGAACTTGAGCCCTGGCCAATGGGCGGATTCCATTATGTCCTGCCCAGAACCTCAGCCCTGGCCAATGGGCGTATTCCATTATGTCCTGCCCAGAACCTGAGCCCTGGCCAATGGGCGTATTCCATTATGTCCTGCCCAGAACCTGAGCCCTGGCCAATGGGCGGATTCCATTATGTCCTGCCCAGAACCTGAGCCCTGGCCAATGGGCGGGTTCCATTATGTCCTGCCCAGAACCTCAGCCCTGGCCAATGGGCGTATTCCATTATGTCCTGCCCAGAACCTGAGCCCTGGCCAATGGGCGGATTCCATTATGTCCTGCCCAGAACCTGAGCCCTGGCCAATGGGCGGGTTCCATTATGTCCTGCCCAGAACCTGAGCCCTGGCCAATGGGCGGGTTCCATTATGTTGAGCCGCAGGGCACCGGTCTATGGCATGTGATGTGAACGTACAAAAGCTGTGAGGGAGGAGCGCATTCTCAAATCGAACAGTAATCAGCGCCATCTTGTTTCAGTAAAATATATGTTTGAATTTACAGACTAGTTTTCATTGGGAAGGCAGTTAAAGCCTTTTTATCATAAGCAATCACTTTTGCATGTGAAAACACAGAATCTTACTCATTACTCCACGTGCTTAATTACGTCACTTTTGTTTGGAGCCGACTTCACCGTGGGCTATGAACGGGACACCTGGCTCACTCCTGGGTGGCAGCCCGATTCCAAAACTAATGCAATCAACTTTAGTCCGGGGCAAAACACGACTACCCGGGCGCCCGGAACAGAATGTTCTGAGACCCGGCCAATGACAGAGCGTGTTTTGCGGTGCCGCGGCCTATAGATGGTGATTACCGCCAGTGAGAGGCCATCAGCTATAACACAGAATGTTGTAGCAGCAAATAAAAGGTCATGTTTCAGCTGTATGCCTCCAGTGTTAAGGCCAGTGGGTTAGGGCTAGTGGTGGCTGTTGAAACTAGGTGCTGTATGGATAGCTGCAGGAAGTGGGGGTGCTGAAGGTGCTGCAGGAAGTAGGGGTGCTGAAGTAACTGCAGGAAGTAGGGGTGCTGAAGGTGCTGTAGTAAGTAGGGGTGCTGAAAGTGCTACAGGAAGTAGGGGTGCTGAAGATGCTACAGGAAGTAGGGGTGCTGAAGGTGCTGCGGGAAGTAGGGGTGTTGAAAATGCTGTAGGAAGTAGGGGTGCTGAAGGTGCTACGGGAAGTAGGGGTGCTGAAGGTGCTGCAGGAAGTAGGGGTGCTGAAGGTGCTGCAGGAAGTAGGGGTGCTGAAGGTGCTACAGGAAGTAGGGGTGCTGAAGATGCTACAGGAAGTAGGGGTGCTGAAGGTGCTACAGGAAGTAGGGGTGCTGAAGTTGCTACAGGAAGTAGGGGTGCTGAAGGTGCTACAGGAAGTAGGGGTGCTGAAGGTGCTGCAGGAAGTAGGGGTGCTGATGGTGCTGCGGGAAGTAGGGGTTTTGAAGGTGCTGTAGGAAGTAGGGGTGATGAAAGTGCTACAGGAATAGGGGTGCTGAATGTGCTACAGTAAGTAGGGGTGCTGAAGGTGCTACAGGAAGTAGGGGTGCTGAAGGTGCTACAGGAAGTAGGGGTGCTGAAGGTGCTGCAGGAAGTAGGGGTGCTGAAGGTGCTGCAGGAAGTAGTGTTGCTGAAGGTGCTACAGGAAGTAGGGGTGCTGAAGGTGCTACAGGAAGTAGGGGTGCTGAAGGTGCTGCGGGAAGTAGGGGTGCTGAAGGTGCTGCGGGAAGTAGGGGTGCTGAAGGTGCTGCGGGAAGTAGGGGTGCTGAAGGTGCTGCAGGAAGTAGGGGTGCTGAAGGTGCTGTAGGAAGTAGGGGTGCTGAAGGTGCTGTAGGAAATAGGGGTGCTGAAGGTGATACCGGAAGTAGGGGTGCTGAAGGAGGGAACAGGGGAGTGAGGATGAGAGAGTTCTAGATGGAGACTGAACTGAACAAACTCTGCTTCCTCTGCAGATGCAGAAACTGCAAATATAATGGAAACAAAGTATATTGACAGCAGGTGCTTCAACACAGGTGTGGTTACTGAGTTAATTAAGCAATCAACATCCCATCATGCTTTGAGTGATGTATAAAAATGCCCAGTTGCCCATTATTTTGGCTACCATGGCTAGAAGAATAGATCTCAGTAGATCACCTGATAGACCATCCTGACTGTTGCTAGCCTGATCCACCATCCTGACTACTGCTAACCTGATGCACCACCCTGACCTCTGCTAGCCAGATCCACCATCCTGACTACTGCTAGCCTGATGCACCATCCTGACCGCTGCTAGCCTGATGCACCATCCTGACACTGCACTTTAACCTGATCCACCATCCTGACTACTGCTAGCATGATGCACCTTCCTGAGAACTGCTAGCCTGATGCACCATCCTGACTACTGCTAGCCGAATCCACCATCCTGATGACAGCTAGCCTGATGCACCATCCTGAGAACTGCTAGCCTGATGCACCATCCTGACTACTGCTAGCCTAATCCACCATCCTGATGACAGCTAGCCTGATGCACCATCCTGACTACTGCTAGCATGATGCACCTTCCTGAGAACTGCTAGCCTGATGCACCATCCTGACTACTGCTAGCCTGATGCACCATCCTGACTACTGTTAGCCTGATCCACCATCCTGACTACTGTTAGCCTGATGCACCATCCTGACTACTGCTAGCCTGATGCACCATCCTGACTACTGTTAGCCTGATCCACCATCCTGACTACTGTTAGCCTGATGCACCATCCTGACTACTGCTAGCCTGATGCACCATCCTGACTACTGTTAGCCTGACCCACGATCCTGACTACTGCTAGCCTGACCCACCATCCTGACTACTGCTAGCATGATGCACCATCCTGTGACCTTTTTGTCAGTAATTACCACATCCACAAAGTCAGAAGGCCCGCCTACTCGACCAATCAGATGAGGGAGTGTGATGACGTGTATGCCGGCTCAGAGGGCCCGCCTACCCGACCAATCAAGATGATTAAGTATGCTGGTTTACGGTTCGCAGGGAAACGCCGGATCTAAGTAGCAGACAAGTTGAGAGCTTCCATCGATTAGCATGTCTAGGAGTAGGACGCTTTACCGAGTTTGAAGTGGAGGTACAGGGCTTAACATGTCTCTTAAGGAGGCTAAAAAGAGATTTCGGCTTTGAAAAGTTGAATATGTATGTCTGGTAATTGGTTAAGGGAGGAGGATTGGAGGGAAAGAGAGAGGAGGTTGAAAAGACTGAGGGAGGCAGAGGATAGATCTGTTGAAGCTAGCAACTACAAGGGAGAGGGTATGCCGAAGAAGTGCCGGACGCCAGTTGGAGTTCTGGTGGATAAATGGAAGGGGTAGAAGGTGTTGTGAGGAGATCGGAGCCCGAGCCTTGCATTGATGGATATGGTTATGATAATGATACGTTTGGTCCAGTGGGAGTGAGATTTTTGAAGAGGGTGTAACCAGGCCTTTTGGCTGATCCATGGGTGGTTTCAGGTTGGGTGGAAAAGACGGTGGGTGCTGTTGAGTTGGTGAAGGTAACCCGAAGTGGACTGGTGATGTTTGTTTGCGTTTCTTCAGATCAGAGGCAGCAGGCGCTCCGTGTGACGCAACTTGGGGAAAGACCTGTATCTTGCTTTGCGCTTCGGTACAGGGCACCATTGAAGGGAGTGATTTCCGCGGTAGCGTTAAGTGTGGAGGTGGAACAATTTAAGTTGAAGATTCCTGGTGTTTTGTGACTCCTGCCGTTTGGTGCGACGCAGATCCGGTGGGGAGTGTGGTGAAACAGAGGTGACACAGTCTGTTCTTGATTCAGAGTCTTTACCTGACAAGGTAATGTTAGGATATATCAGTTATGCTGTTATGCTGTCGCCATAGTACAGTATGTTACACCTCGTTTCCTCCTTCAGGGAACAGGAGTTATATTCATAACTGTATGTTTCCCTGTGTGTTTATATATATATATCCACATTATGAGGTTGGAATAATACTGTGAAATTGTGAAAATGATGATATGCCCATTTATGACAACATTTATTTATGTCAACTGTAGGGGTGCCCATGATGCTGGGGATCGGAGGTGTCCGGGGAGAGAGAGGCAGGTTGAGGTGGCCGGTGAGAGAGAGGCAGGTTGAGGTATCCAGGGTCAGGGTGCGAGAGAGGCAGGTTGAGGTGTCCAGGGTCAGGGTGCGAGAGAGGCAGGTTGAGGTGGCCGGTGAGAGAGAGGCAGGTTGAGGTGTCCAGGGTCAGGGTGCGAGAGAGGCAGGTTGAGGTGTCCAGGGTCAGGGTGCGAGAGAGGCAGGTTGAGGTGGCCAGGGTCAGAGTTGTGCTGAAGGTGTCGTATGCTGAGGCAGTGAAGAAAGTAGAGGAGGATGGATCAAGGGTGAGGGATTCTGAGAGGATCCCTGTGAATAGTAGATCTGTGCCAGAACAGAGTTATAGGCCAATGAGTGATATATGTTTCAGTAAGTTTGTCTTCTTAGCGTTCATAGCAATGGTTATGGAACATAAGTCACAGAAAATAGATGTTGTGGTGGCAGCTACAGAGAAGTAATTGGGGGTACGAGATTTGACTTCAGAAGGATTACAGGGTGTGTTGAGTGGTGGAGTCACATCCTCTCAGGTCGTTGGCCTGGGGTAGGATCAGATAGGGTTAAAGTAGTGGAACAAGGTGGTGGGTTTTAATGAGAGTAGGGATAGTTGGTAGGGTCATTCAAAATATATTTGTGACTCGTTTCAGGAAACTAGGTGTATGTCACGCGTCACTGCTTCACAGAAGAGCCATTTGAACGTAAACCTTTTTTAAAAAATCAAAATGCATTTTTTGGCAGAAATGCCTTCTGGAACATGTGAACTTTCATGTGCCTTAATAACAAACTTGTATGCCATCTGTAAATACGAATAAAATTAATAAATTACGAGCTTAGTTGGTTTAGCCACAGAAAAAGACAGCAACCTTCCCGCTAGCCATGATTGGCTGAGATAATTAGTGGGCTGGACATGCCGAGAGATGAGTTCGGATTGGTCTGCCATGTAGCATGGTCAGTATGTGTAGGTAATCCTTTCTAACTCAGCTTTTTTGAAAGATCTCACGTAGTAGAACTGCAGAAGTGTTGCTCTCCACTTTCTGGAGGACCGAGTTTTGAAATCAGTGGAATTAGAGTATGATAGCTAAGGAGATGGAGAAAATTCTGCCGTTTGATTGCAAATATGCAGAGGGAGTCAAAAAGAGAACACACAGAAGGCTGTTGTATAAAACACCTGTCTCTGGATTACATCTTCAAACTAAGGGCAACCATGGCATCCGTGTCAGAGAGGGAGAAGCATCCATCCATGTATACGGGTAAGAGAGTCTAGCTAGCTACATTTTCAGATATTACACATTTCTAATTTTGTCATTAAGTCATTTTCATTTCAAGTTAGTGTACTGTTAGCTAGCTAGCTAAAGTTAGCTGGCTGGCTACCTAGCTAACGTTACGTGTATGATCTGTGTAGTAATATTATTGGTATCTCAGAGCCATTTGCATTGCTTGTTATAGCTTAATGTTAGCTAGCTAACATTGAACCTAGTTGGTTAGCTAACTGCAGATTGATGCAGGGTAGTAACGATATGAGTTGGGATTATGGTTCATTGTTTAGCTAGCTAGCTATATGTCTAAACAAAAGACTCCACTATGCAAGTAACCATTTCAATAGAATGTTCATGATATCACTGCGACAACTGTCGATAGACGTAGCTGGTAAATTTGCTTTGGCTATCTACTCTGATATCAGAGCACTCTCGTCTGAGTGTGCGAGAGCGCAGAATAACTGACGAATTTACCAACACTCAACACCCGTTGAATATGGCTGGTGTCTGTAAACGTTGACAAAAAAGCGTAATTAAATTGTTGCCAGCAGCACCGTTGCACACACCAATGCTCTGGATAACTTAAAAACAGCCTAACCAGCTCTGCTAGGGCGAGTAAAATGGTCAGTGTGAGCTGTTCTCTCATTTGTGTCTGGAAGTAGCTAGCAAGCTAGCCAACGTTAGCCAGTTAGCTTGGGTGTTTGACTTCTGTTGTTAGGTCAGAACGCTCGGATCAACCCTACTCCTCGGCCAGAGCGTCCAGTGTGCATTCTTAACGCTCCGAGAGCGAAACGCTCAGAATTTACGAACGGACAATCTGATAACACTTTTGAGTTTACGAACGCCCGGAGCGCACTCTGAGCATACTCTGGCACTCCAGATTACATTTACGAACACACCCATAGTATAAACCAGCCTTTAGTCTTGAAATCTTCGGCTGTTTAGCCTCACATGTGAATCCTTAAAGAGATGGGTGGGGCTAAAGCTTTAGAGGGTGTGGACGATGCTGAATGGGTGTAGACAAAGAAGAGCTCTCCAGTAGGTAGCAAAACATTCAAGGGCCATTTTCTCAAAAGTGAGGTTACAAGTTGATCAACTTTCAAAGCAGAATTACTTTCCCATTGTTCCTCAACTGTAGTGTATGATATACAATTTTCTAGCTCTGAGTCTCTACTTTTATCCAATGTAAAAAACACCATTTCAAATTTTGCTACATAAGACCGAATCGAGCCGGTCGGTCAAATTTGTATTTTTATTTTTCCCATTTCCCCTTTTCCCATTTTGTATATTTTAGTTGGGTGCGGTAATGCAACATATTGGATGCCAACTGCCATTAAACTGAAGAAGAAGAAGAGAAACGCAGCATTTTCAAAATGGCGTATCTTGAGTTCAAGTTGAGGACCAAATAAGTAAATACATTCAGGAACAAGAATTGGCAACGTCACTAAAATTCAGAACATTGAGAAAGGACAAGAGTTTTGGGCTGAAGAGAAAGTTGTATTTTCTTTTTTAGATAAATAGTTGCTCACTTTTGCTACTCACATCTAAAATGAGCTAGCTAACTAGCATAAGGGATTACACTCCAAGCACAGAGGAGTTATTCTATTTTAAGAATTATTGTATTTGTTTCCCTACAAGCCTTTCATTCTAATATGATATATAACATTCTTGACCTTCAACAGATGCACAGGCTTTGGCAGGAAAACAACTCAGCTGGGAGAGTAAAAGTCTCCCATTCAATGGTGCTCCCTTTCAAGTTGTGGGCACAAAGACGTATTAATGCCATAAAGGGATAGACAGACAAACAAAAACCAAAGAGAAATATAAAATGAACAAGAAGGCAGTAAGTCGCTCTGGATAAGAGCGTCTGCTAAATGACTAAAATGTTTCCCCTGTATAGAGTGGGGTTAGGGTGGTGAGTTTCCCCTGTATAGAGTGGGGTTAGGGTGGTGAGTTTCCCCTGTATAGAGTGGGGTTAGGGTGGTGAGTTTCCCCTGTATAGAGTGGGGTTAGGGTGGTGAGTTTCCCCTGTATAGAGTGGGGTTAGGGTGGTGAGTTTCCCCTGTATAGAGTGGGGTTAGGGTGGTGAGTTTCCCCTGTATAGAGTGGGGTTAGGGTGGTGAGTTTCCCTTTAAAAGATAAAGAGCTTTGGGTGTCTAGAAAAGTGTCATGAAAGTCCAATCAGTTATTATTATCATGACATGTTTTGCCATCTTCCATAGCTTGAAGACAATGCCTCTGTATAGAGAGGGACACTGGTACAAAATACCAAAAGTATGACTAAACACCACATGAACTGCTTTCCTGGTTTCAGGTAGGGGAGAGCGTGGAAGTTGATCCTTAGGGGGAAATGGAGCTACCTTTTGTTTCTATGAAACCATACACAAAATTAATTATTTGACCAAATATTTAGGAAGAGGTCATCATTTCATGGAGCCCCTACCCCTCACACTAAACCAACCAACCCTACTCTAACCACCCCCTACCCCTCACACTAAACCAACCAACCCTACTCTAACCACCCCCTACCCCTCACACTAAACCAACCAACCTTACTCTAACCACCCCTTGCCCCTCACACTAAACCAACCAACCCTACTCTAACCACCCCCTACCCCTCACACTAAACCAACCAACCTTACTCTAACCACCCCCTACCCCTCACACTAAACCAACCAACCTTACTCTAACCACCCCTTGCCCCTCATGCTAAACCTACCAACCTTACTCTAACCACCCCTTGCCCCTCATGCTAAACCTACCAACCTTACTCTAACCACCCCTTGCCCCTCATGCTAAACCTACCAACCTTACTTTAACCACCCCTTGGCCCTCATGCTAAACCAACCAACCTTACTTTAACCACCCCTTGCCCCTCATGCTAAACCAACCAACCTTACTTTAACCACCCCTTGCCCCTCATGCTAAACCTACCAACCTTACTCTAACCACCCCTTGCCCCTCATGCTAAACCTACCAACCTTACTTTAACCACCCCTTGCCCCTCATGCTAAACCTACCAACCTTACTTTAACCACCCCTTGCCCCTCATGCTAAACCAACCAACCTTACTTTAACCACCCCTTGCCCCTCATGCTAAACCAACCAACCTTACTCTAACCACCCCTTGCCCCTCATGCTAAACCTACCAACCTTACTCTAACCACCCCTTGGCCCTCATGCTAAACCTACTGTGCTGCCATCCTGTTAGAAGGTAACAGATGATGTTATTATAGTGGTTGAGTGACTTTCATTTTGTTCCATGGTGTTTGTCTCCCCCTAGTGGAGCTTTCTGGTACTTAGAAAGGCTCGCAGAAACCGGAAGTAGGGTAGAGTAGTCATTCTGCACGCAGACAAGCAGCAAAAAAACAACGCGATGGTACAGGTCTTTTTGTGCAGCTATTTCTTGTCACGCTTCAGAGTCGGAAAATATTTGTTCAATTCAAACATATTGCTAGCGATGATAAATATTGTTATTGATAGAATTGCTTACTTATCGATGTTAGTTGGTTACATTTAATCACGCAAATGACCTTACCTTTCATGTATGCCGTCAGCTTTATCAGTTTGATCGTGCGTCATGTAAGCAAATTGTTAAACATACTATAATAGTTTGTTACAGTTTCTAGTGTAATATGCTTTGTTATTGTACAGAGGTGTTTGCACATTATTAGAGTAACGAAAGGAGTTGGCTAGCTGCTACCATTATCTATCTGGTTTGTCGTCATGTCAGATACATGGTACCTTGGCAATGCTTTGTATTTATGCAACTTCAACTTGAAATGTGTAATGTACAGCAACAGTATGTCAATGTGAATTGAATACTAAAGTATATTATATTCTGTATTTTGCAGTTTCACAACATAAACGTTTTCAATACATTCGTTCAATAAAAGTCACGCCTTGGAAGTTTTAATGAAGACTCAGTTGTTAGCTTTCTGTCTAGTTTAGCAAGGGAATGCAATTCCAGGGCAGAATACCTACCAACCATTTTCTCCTCTACAACTCTTGAGCCACACACACACACACACACACACACACACAGAGAAAGAGACAGACAGACAGACAGACAGACAGACAGACAGACACAACTGCAGTGGAACCCCAAATTATGGTTAGCCACTCATGAAGTTAGTTTTGCTTGTGGAAACCGAGCTGCCATCTTTAATGGCGTAATGTTTGGTAAATTATATGCTTCTAATTATGAAGCGTTTGATCCCACTTCCATCCATCTGGAGACCAAGCATGTGTGTAGCGCGCTTGTGTGTGTGTGACCTCAGGGGGGATTTTTTCAGAATCGCGTACCACTTCTGTCTCTGACACTGTATAAATGAAACAAACTGTTATAAGGGAGAAAAGGAGTGTACATTTTAGTCATTTAGCAGACGCTCTTATCCAGAGCGACTTACAGTTAGTGAGTGCATACGTTTTCATACTGGCCCCCCTGTGGGAAACGAACCCACAACCCTGACGTTGCAAGCGCCATGCTCTACCAACTGAGCTACAGGGGACTCATCATAGACTGATTAATATGCAGTTGGTCTGTGATGACGTTCCTCTATGATCTAACGGTTTGTATATGATGCAAGTCTAAACCTTTCTGCAAATGCATCAAAACAAAACATTTTCTGAAAGTGAAAGTGTGTGAAGGAGTCTTTTAAAAGCATACTGTGAGAAGCACAATGAATCCATACTACGCTGAGTGCACAAAACATTAAGAATATTGAGTTGCACCCCCCTTTGCCCTCAGGACAGACTCAATTTGTTGGGTCATGGAATCTACAAGGGGTGGAAAGCGTTCCACAGGGATTCTGGCCCATGTTGACTCCAATGCTTCCCACAGTGTCAAGTTGGCTGGATGTCCTTTGGGTGGTGGACCATTCTTGATGCACACAGGAAACGGTTGAGTGTGAAAATCCCAGCAGCGTTGCAGTTCTTGACACAAACCGGTGTGCCTGGCACCTACTACCATACCCCGTTCAAAGGCACTTAAATGTTTTGTCTTTCCCATTCACCCTCTGAATGGCACACATACTGTCGTGGTCAAAAGTTTTGAGAATGACAAATATTAATTTTCACAAAGTCTGCTGCCTCAGTTTTTATGATGGCAATTTGCATATACTCCAGAATGTTATGAATAGTGATCAGATTAATTGCAATTAATTGCGAAGTCCCTCTTTGCCATGAAAATGAACTTAATCCCCCAAAAACATTTCCACTGCATTTCAGCCCTGCCACAAAAGGACCAGCTGACATCATGTCAGTGATTCTCTCGTTAACACAGGTGAGAGTGTTGATGAGGACAAGGCTGGAGATCACTCTGTCATGCTGATTGAGTTAGAATAACAGACTGGAAGCTTTAAAAGGAGGGTGGTGCTTGAAATCATTGTTCTAACTCTGTTAACCATGGTGCCGTCATCATTGCTTTGTACAAAAAGGGCTTCACAGGCAAGGATATTGCTGCTAGTAAGATTGCACCTAAATCAACCATTTATCGGATCATCATAACTTCATCATAACTTAAAGGAGAGAGGTTCAATTGTTATGAAGAAGGGTTTAGGGCACCCAAGAAAGTCCAGCAAGCGCCAGGGCCGTCTCCTAAAGCGCCAGGACCGTCTCCTAAAGTGCCAGGACCGTCTCCTAAAGCGCCAGGACCGTCTCCTAAAATTGATTCAGCTGCGGGATCGGGGCACCACCAGTGCAGAGCTTGCTCAGGAATGGCAGCAGGCAGGTGTGAGTGCATCTGCACGCACAGTGAGGCGAAGACTTTTGGAGAATGGCCTGGTGTCAAGAAGGGTAGCGAGGAAGCAACTTCTCTCCAGGAAAAACATCAGGAACAGACTGATATTCTGCAAAAGGTACAGGGATTGGACTGCTGAGGACTGGGCTAAAGTCATTTTCTCTGATGAATCCCCTTTCCGATTGTTTGGGGCATCTGGAAAAAAGCTTGTCCAGAGAAGACAAGGTGAGCGCTGCCATCAGTCCTGTGTCATGCCAACAGTAAAGCATCCTGAGACCATTCATGTGTGGGGTTGCTTCTCAGCCAAGGGAGAGGGCTCACTCACAATTTTGCCTAAGAACACAGCCTTGAATAAAGAATGGTACCAACACATGCTCCGAGAGGAACTTCTCCCAACCATCCAAGAACAGTTTGGTGACGAACAATGCCTTTTCCAGCATGATGGAGCACCTTGCCATAAGGCAAAAAGTGATAACTAAGTGGCTCGGGGAACAAAACATCAACATTTTGGGTCCATGGCCAGGAAACTCCCCAGACCTTAATCCCATTGAGAACTTGTGGTCAATCCTCAAGAGGCGGGTGGACAAACAAAAAACCCCAAATTCTGACAAACTCCAAGCATTGATTATGCAAGAATGGGCTGCCATCAGTCAGGATGTGGCCCAGAAGTTAATTGACAGCATGCCAGGGCGGATTGCAGAGGTCTTGAAAAAGAAGGGTCAACACTGCAAATATTGACTCTTTGCATCAACTTAATGTAATTGCCAATAAAAGCCTTTGACACTTATGGAATGCTTGTAATTATACTTCAGTATACCATAGTAACATCTGACAAAAATATCTCATAACACTGAAGCAGCGAACTTTGTGAAGACCAATACTTGTGTCATTCTCAACTTTTGACCACGACTGTACACAATCCAAATCTCAATTGTCTTTAACCTGTCTCCTCCTCTTCATTTACACTGATTGTAGTGGATTTAACAAGTGACATCAATAAGGGATCATAGGTTTCACCTGGATTCACCTGGTCAGTCTATGTCATGGAAAGTGCAGGTGTTCCTAATGTTTTGTATATTCAGTGTATATGCACACTGTGACTGGATCCCTGTGACTGGATCCCTGTGACTGCTATACAGTATATCCATTATTTAAAAGCAGGGCACTGTAAAGGCCATTATCCCTCTGAAGAGCATGAATATAGCAGGGCACTGTAAAGGCCATTATCCCTCTGAAGAGCATGAATATATCAGGGCACTGTAAAGGCCATTATCCCTCTGAAGAGCATGAATATAGCAGGACACTGTGAAGGCCATTATCCCTCTGAATAGCATGAATATAGCAGGGCACTGTAAAGGCCATTATCCCTCTGAAGAGCATGAATATAGCAGGGCACTGTAAAGGCCATTATCCCTCGGAAGAGTATGAATATATCAGGGCACTGTAAAGGCCATTATCCCTCTGAAGAGCATGAATATATCAGGACACTGTAAAGGCCATTATCCCTCTGAAGAGCATGAATATATCAGGGCACTGTAAAGGCCATTATCCCTCTGAAGAGCATGAATATATCAGGACACTGTAAAGGCCATTATCCCTCTGAAGACCATGAATATATCAGGACACTGTAAAGGCCATTATCCCTCTGAAGAGCATGAATATATCAGGACACTGTAAAGGCCATTATCCCTCTGAAGAGCATGAATATATCAGGACACTGTAAAGGCCATTATCCCTCTGAAGAGCATGAATATATCAGGACACTTTAAAGGCCATTATCCCTCTGAAGAGCATGAATATATCAGGACACTGTAAAGGCCATTATCCCTCTGAAGAGCATGAATATATCAGGACACTGTAAACGCCATTATCCCTCTGAAGAGCATGAATATATCAGGACACTGTAAAGGCCATTATCCCTCTGAAGAGCATGAATATATCAGGACACTGTAAAGGCCATTATCCCTCTGAAGAGCATGAATATATCAGGACACTGTAAAGGCCATTATCCCTCTGAAGAGCATGAATATATCAGGACACTGTAAAGGCCATTATCCCTCTGAAGAGTATGAATATATCAGGACACTGTAAAGGCCATTATCCCTCTGAAGAGCATGAATATATCAGGACACTGTAAAGGCCATAATCCCTCTGAAGAGCATGAATATAGCAGGGGTTTGTAAAGGCCATTATCCCTCTGAAGAGTATGAATATATCAGGACACTGTAAAGGCCATTATCCCTCTGAAGAGCATGAATATATCAGGACACTGTAAAGACAATTATCCCTCTGAAGAGCATGAATATATCAGGGCACTGTAAAGGCCATTATCCCTCTGAAGAGTATGAATATAGCAGGGGTTTGTAAAGGCCATTATCCCTCTGAAGAGTATGAATATATCAGGACACTGTAAAGGCCATTATCCCTCTGAAGAGCATGAATATATCAGGACACTGTAAGGCCATTATCCCTCTGAAGAGCATGAATATATCAGGGCACTGTAAAGGCCATTATCCCTCTGAAGAGCATGAATATATCAGGGCACTGTAAAGGCCATTATCCCTCTGAAGAGCATGAATATATCAGGACACTGTAAAGGCCATTATCCCTCTGAAGAGCATGAATATATCAGGACACTGTAAAGGCCATAATCCCTCTGAAGAGCATGAATATAGCAGGGGTTTGTAAAGGCCATTATCCCTCTGAAGAGTATGAATATATCAGGACACTGTAAAGGCCATTATCCCTCTGAAGAGCATGAATATATCAGGACACTGTAAAGGCCATTATCCCTCTGAAGAGCATGAATATATCAGGACACTGTAAAGGCCATTATCCCTCTGAAGAGCATGAATATATCAGGGCACTGTAAAGGCCATTATCCCTCTGAAGAGCATGAATATATCAGGACACTGTAAAGGCCATTATCCCTCTGAAGAGCATGAATATATCAGGACACTGTAAAGGCCATTATCCCTCTGAAGAGCATGAATATATCAGGGCACTGTAAAGGCCATTATCCCTCTGAATAGCATGAATATATCAGGACACTGTAAAGGCCATTATCCCTCTGAAGAGCATGAATATATCAGGGCACTGTAAAGGCCATTATCCCTCTGAAGAGCATGAATATATCAGGGCACTGTAAAGGTCATTATCCCTCTGAAGAGCATGAATATATCAGGGCACTGTAAAGGCCATTATCCCTCTGAAGAGCATGAATATATCAGGGCACTGTAAAGGCCATTATCCCTCTTAAGAGCATGAATATATCAGGGCACTGTAAAGGCCATTATCCCTCTGAAGAGCATGAATATATCAGGGCACTGTAAAGGCCATTATCCCTCTGAAGAGCATGAATATATCAGGACACTGTAAAGGCCATTATCCCTCTGAAGAGCATGAATATATCAGGACACTGTAAAGGCCATTATCCCTCTGAAGAGCATGAATATATCAGGACACTGTAAAGGCCATTATCCCTCTGAAGAGCATGAATATATCAGAACACTGTAAAGGCCATTATCCCTCTGAAGAGCATGAATATATCAGGACACACACAAGTTTCAGGTTTTATTAGTCGTACGTACAGGATGCAATCGATATACACCGTCCAACAAAATGTTTACTTATAGGTTCCTTCTCCACAATGCAACAACAATAAGAAATAAACAAATATAAGAATATGAACATAAAGTAAATGACTCAGTAGAATATAATAAACATTTAGTATCAGGATAATACAGGAAGGAACCATTTATAGTCCAATATTTCCATGTGTTTTGGGGAAGGGAGGGATGGGGGGCAGTGTATAAACTGAGCAGTATAATAAGAGTCTGGTAGCATTTAAGGTGTTCAGTATTAGCAATAGTAAATAAGAGTCTGGTGGGGGGTGGTCTCTGACCTCTGAGACTAACAGCTAGCTACAGCTACTCAGATAAAGAGCTGTAATGTTAGTCTGAGTAGCTGTTAGTCTAACAGGGTAGAGCTGTAATGTTAGTCTCACAGGGTAGAGCTGTAATGTTAGTCTCACAGGGTAGAGCTGTAATGTTAGTCTCACAGGGTAGAGCTGTAATGTTAGTCTGAGTAGCTGTTAGTCTCACAGGGTAGAGCTGTAATGTTAGTCTGAATAGCTGTTAGTCTCACAGGGTAGAGCTGTAATGTTAGTCTCACAGGGTAAAGCTGTAATGTTAGTCTGAGTAGCTGTTAGTCTCATAGGGTAGAGCTGTAATGTTAGTCTGAGTAGCTCTCAATCTAACAGGGTAGAGCTGTAATGTTAGTCTGAGTAGCTGTTAGTCTCACAGGGTAGAGCTGTAATGTTAGTCTGAGTAGCTGTTAGTCTAACAGGGTAGAGCTGTAATATTAGTCTGAGTAGCTGTTAGTCTCACAGGGTAGAGCTGTAATGTTAGTCTGAGTAGCTGTTAGTCTCACAGGGTAGAGCTGTAATGTTAGTCTGAGTAGCTGTTAGTCTAACAGGGTAGAGCTGTAATGTTAGTCTGAGTAGCTGTTAGTCTCACAGGGTAGAGCTGTAATGTTAGTCTGAGTAGCTGTTAGTCTAACAGGGTAGAGCTGTAATGTTAGTCTGAGTAGCTGTTAGTCTCACAGGGTAGAGCTGTAATGTTATTCTCACAGGGTAGAGCTGTAATGTTAGTCTGAGTAGCTGTTAGTCTAACAGGGTAGAGCTGTAATGTTAGTCTGAGTAGCTGTTAGTCTCACAGGGTAGAGCTGTAATGTTAGTCTGAGTAGCTGTTAATCTCACAGGGTAGAGCTCTAATGTTAGTCTGAGTAGCTGTTAGTCTCACAGGGTAGAGCTGTAATGTTAGTCTCACAGGGTAGAGCTGTAATGTTAGTCTCACATGGTAGAGCTGTAATGTTAGTCTCACAGGGTAGAGCTGTAATGTTAGTCTGAGTAGCTGTTAGTCTAACAGGGTAGAGCTGTAATGTTAGTCTGAGTAGCTGTTAGTCTAACAGGGTAGAGCTGTAATGTTAGTCTGAGTAGCTGTTAGTCTCACAGGGTAGAGCTGTAATGTTAGTCTGAGTAGCTGTTAGTCTCACAGGGTAGAGCTGTAATGTTAGTCTGAGTAGCTGTTAGTCTCACAGGGTAGAGCTGTAATGTTAGTCTGAGTAGCTGTTAGTCTAACAGGGTAGAGCTGTAATGTTAGTCTCACAGGGTAGAGCTGTAATGTTAGTCTCACAGGGTAGAGCTGTAATGTTAGTCTCACAGGGTAGAGCTGTAATGTTAGTCTGAATAGCTGTTAGTCTCACAGGGTAGAGCTGTAATGTTAGTCTCACAGGGTAGAGCTGTAATGTTAGTCTGAGTAGCTGTTAGTCTCACAGGGTAGAGCTGTAATGTTAGTCTGAGTAGCTGTTAGTCTCACAGGGTAGAGCTGTAATGTTAGTCTGAATAGCTGTTAGTCTCACAGCGTAGACCTGTAATGTTAGTCTCACAGGGTAGAGCTGTAATGTTAGTCTCACAGGGTAGAGCTGTAATGTTAGTCTGAGTAGCTGTTAGTCTCACAGGGTAGAGCTGTAATGTTAGTCTGAGTAGCTGTTAGTCTAACATGGTAGAGCTGTAATGTTAGTCTGAGTAGCTGTTAGTCTCACAGGGTAGAGCTGTAATGTTAGTCTGAGTAGCTGTTAGTCTAACAGGGTAGAGTTGTAATGTTAGTCTGAGTAGCTGTTAGTCTTACAGGGTAGAGCTGTAATGTTAGTCTCACATGGTAGAGCTGTAATGTTAGTCTCACATGGTAGAGCTGTAATGTTAGTCTGAGTAGCTGTTAGTCCCACAGGGTAGAGCTGTAATGTTAGTCTGAGTAGCTGTTAGTCTCACAGTGTAGAGCTGTAATGTTATTCTCACAGGGTAGAGCTGTAATGTTAGTCTGAGTAGCTGTTAGTCTAACAGGGTAGAGCTGTAATGTTAGTCTGAGTAGCTGTTAGTCTCACAGGGTAGAGCTGTAATGTTAGTCTGAGTAGCTGTTAGTCTAACAGGGTAGAGCTGTAATATTAGTCTGAGTAGCTGTTAGTCTCACAGGGTAGAGCTGTAATGTTAGTCTGAGTAGCTGTTAGTCTCACAGGGTAGAGCTGTAATGTTAGTCTGAGTAGCTGTTAGTCTAACAGGGTAGAGCTGTAATGTTAGTCTGAGTAGCTGTTAGTCTCACAGTTTAGAGCTGTAATGTTAGTCTGAGTAGCTGTTAGTCTAACAGGGTAGAGCTGTAATGTTAGTCTGAGTAGCTGTTAGTCTCACAGGGTAGAGCTGTAATGTCAGTCTAACAGGGTAGAGCTGTAATGTTAGTCTGAGTAGCTGTTAGTCTCACAGGGTAGAGCTGTAATGTTAGTCTCATAGGGTAGAGCTGTAATGTTAGTCTGAGTAGCTGTTAGTCTCACAGGGTAGAGCTGTAATGTTAGTCTGAGTAGCTGTTAATCTCACAGGGTAGAGCTGTAATGTTAGTCTGAGTAGCTGTTAGTCTCACAGGGTAGAGCTGTAATGTTAGTCTCACAGGGTAGAGCTGTAATGTTAGTCTCACAGGGTAGAGCTGTAATGTTAGTCTCACATGGTAGAGCTGTAATGTTATTCTGAGTAGCTGTTAGTCCCACAGGGTAGACGTGTAATGTTAGTCTGAGTAGCTGTTAGTCTCACAGGGTAGAGCTGTAATGTTAGTCTGAGTAGCTGTTAGTCTAACAGGGTAGAGTTGTAATGTTAGTCTGAGTAGCTGTTAGTCTCACAGGGTAGAGCTGTAATGTTAGTCTCACAGGGTAGAGCTGTAATGTTAGTCTCACAGGGTAGAGCTGTAATGTTAGTCTGAGTAGCTGTTAGTCTCACAGGGTAGAGCTGTAATGTTAGTCTCACAGGGTAGAGCTGTAATGTTAGTCTCACAGGGTAGAGCTGTAATGTTAGTCTGAGTAGCTGTTAGTCTCACAGGGTAGAGCTGTAATGTTAGTCTGAGTAGCTGTTAGTCTCACAGGGTAGAGCTGTAATGTTAGTCTCACAGGGTAGAGCTGTAATGTTAGTCTGAGTAGCTGTTAGTCTCACAGGGTAGAGTTGTAATGTTAGTCTGAGTAGCTGTTAGTCTCACAGGGTAGAGCTGTAATGTTAGTCTGAGTAGCTCTTAGTCTCACAGGGTAGAGCTGTAATGTTAGTCTGAGTAGCTGTTAGTCTCACAGGGTAGAGCTGTAATGTTAGTCTGAGTAGCTGTTAGTCTCACAGGGTAGAGCTGTAATGTTAGTCTGAGTAGCTGTTAGTCTAACAGGGTAGAGCTGTAATGTTAGTCTGAGTAGCTGTTAGTCTAACAGGGTAGAGCTGTAATGTTAGTCTGAGTAGCTGTTAGTCTAACAGGGTAGCGTTGTAATGTTAGTCTGAGTAGCTGTTAGTCTCACAGGGTAGAGCTGTAATGTTAGTCTCACAGGGTAGAGCTGTAATGTTAGTCTCACAGGGTAGAGCTGTAATGTTAGTCTGAGTAGCTGTTAGTCTCACAGGGTAGAGCTGTAATGTTAGTCTCACAGGGTAGAGCTGTAATGTTAGTCTCACAGGGTAGAGCTGTAATGTTAGTCTGAGTAGCTGTTAGTCTCACAGGGTAGAGCTGTAATGTTAGTCTGAGTAGCTGTTAGTCTAACAGGGTAGCGTTGTAATGTTAGTCTGAGTAGCTGTTAGTCTCACAGGGTAGAGCTGTAATGTTAGTCTCACAGGGTAGAGCTGTAATGTTAGTCTGAGTAGCTGTTAGTCTCACAGGGTAGAGCTGTAATGTTAGTCTGAGTAGCTGTTAGTCTCACAGTGTAGAGCTGTAATGTTAGTCTGAGTAGCTGTTAGTCTAACAGGGTAGAGCTGTAATGTTAGTCTAAATAGCTGTTAGTCTCACAGGGTAGAGCTGTAATGTTAGTCTCACAGGGTAGAGCTGTAATGTTAGTCTGAGTAGCTGTTAGTCTAACAGGGTAGAGCTGTAATGTTAGTCTGAGTAGCTGTTAGTCTAACAGGGTAGAGCTGTAATGTTAGTCTGAATAGCTGTTAGTCTCACAGGGTAGAGCTGTAATGTTAGTCTCACAGGGTAGAGCTGTAATGTTAGTCTGAGTAGCTGTTAGTCTAACAGGTTAGAGCTGTAATATTAGTCTGAGTAGCTGTTAGTCTCACAGGGTAGAGCTGTAATGTTAGTCTGAGTAGCTGTTAGTCTCACAGGGTAGAGCTGTAATGTTAGTCTGAGTACCTGTTAGTCTCACAGGGTAGAGCTGTAATGTTAGTCTCACAGGGTAGAGCTGTAATGTTAGTCTGAGTAGCTGTTAGTCTCACAGGGTAGAGTTGTAATGTTAGTCTGAGTAGCTGTTAGTCTCACAGGGTAGAGCTGTAATGTTAGTCTGAGTAGCTGTTAGTCTCACAGGGTAGAGCTGTAATGTTAGTCTGAGTAGCTGTTAGTCTCACAGGGTAGAGCTGTAATGTTAGTCTGAGTAGCTGTTAGTCTCACAGGGTAGAGCTGTAATGTTAGTCTGAGTAGCTGTTAGTCTAACAGGGTAGAGCTGTAATGTTAGTCTGAGTAGCTGTTAGTCTAACAGGTAGCTGTAATGTTAGTCTGAGTAGCTGTTAGTCTAACAGGGTAGTGTTGTAATGTTAGTCTGAGTAGCTGTTAGTCTCACAAGGGTAGAGCTGTAATGTTAGTCTCACAGGGTAGAGCTGTAATGTTAGCCTCACAGGGTAGAGCTGTTATGTTAGTCTGAGTAGCTGTTAGTCTCACATGGTAGAGCTGTAATGTTAGTCTGAGTAGCTGTTAGTCTCACAGGGTAGAGCTGTAATGTTAGTCTGAGTAGCTGTTAGTCTCACAGGGTAGAGCTGTAATGTTATTCTCACAGGGTAGAGCTGTAATGTTAGTCTGAGTAGCTGTTAGTCTAACAGGGTAGAGTTGTAATGTTAGTCTGAGTAGCTGTTAGTCTAACAGGGTAAAGCTGTAATGTTAGTCTGAGTAGCTGTTACTCTCACAGGGTAGAGCTGTAATGTTAGTCTGAGTAGCTGTTAGTCTCACAGGGTAGAGCTGTAATGTTAGTCTGAGTAGCTGTTAGTCTCACAGGGTAGAGCTGTAACGTTAGTCTGAGTACCTGTTAGTCTCACAGGGTAGAGCTGTAACGTTAGTCTGAGTAGCTGTTAGTCACACAGGGTAGAGCTGTAATGTTAGTCTGAGTAGCTGTTAGTCTAACAGGGTAGCGTTGTAATGTTAGTCTGAGTAGCTGTTAGTCTCACAGGGTAGAGCTGTAATGTTAGTCTCACAGGGTAGAGCTGTAATGTTAGTCTCACAGGGTAGAGCTGTAATGTCAGTCTGAGTAGCTGTTAGTCTAACAGGGTAGAGCTGTAATGTTAGTCTGAGTAGCTGTTAGTCTCACAGGGTAGAGCTGTAATGTTAGTCTGAGTAGCTGTTAGTCTCACATGGTAGAGCTGTAATGTTAGTCTGAGTAGCTGTTAGTCTCACAGGGTAGAGCTGTAATGTTAGTCTGAATAGCTGTTAGTCTCACAGGGTAGAGCTGTAATGTTAGTCTCACAGGGTAGAGCTGTAATGTTAGTCTGAGTAGCTGTTAGTCTAACAGGGTAGAGCTGTAATGTTAGTCTGAGTAGCTGTTAGTCTCACAGGGTAGAGCTGTAATGTTAGTCTGAGTAGCTGTTAGTCTAACAGGGTAGAGCTGTAATGTTAGTCTGAGTAGCTGTTAGTCTCACAGGGTAGAGCTGTAATGTCAGTCTAACAGGGTAGAGCTGTAATGTTAGTCTGAGTAGCTGTTAGTCTCACAGGGTAGAGCTGTAATGTTAGTCTCATAGGGTAGATCTGTAATGTTAGTCTGAGTAGCTGTTAGTCTCACAGGGTAGAGCTGTAATGTTAGTCTGAGTAGCTGTTAATCTCACAGGGTAGAGCTGTAATGTTAGTCTGAGTAGCTGTTAGTCTCACAGGGTAGAGCTGTAATGTTAGTCTCACAGGGTAGAGCTGTAATGTTAGTCTCACATGGTAGAGCTGTAATGTTAGTCTCACATGGTAGAGCTGTAATGTTATTCTGAGTAGCTGTTAGTCCCACAGGGTAGACGTGTAATGTTAGTCTGAGTAGCTGTTAGTCTCACAGGGTAGAGCTGTAATGTTAGTCTGAGTAGCTGTTAGTCTAACAGGGTAGAGTTGTAATGTTAGTCTGAGTAGCTGTTAGTCTCACAGGGTAGAGCTGTAATGTTAGTCTCACAGGGTAGAGCTGTAATGTTAGTCTCACAGGGTAGAGCTGTAATGTTAGTCTGAGTAGCTGTTAGTCTCACAGGGTAGAGCTGTAATGTTAGTCTCACAGGGTAGAGCTGTAATGTTAGTCTCACAGGGTAGAGCTGTAATGTTAGTCTGAGTAGCTGTTAGTCTCACAGGGTAGAGCTGTAATGTTAGTCTGAGTAGCTGTTAGTCTCACAGGGTAGAGCTGTAATGTTAGTCTCACAGGGTAGAGCTGTAATGTTAGTCTGAGTAGCTGTTAGTCTCACAGGGTAGAGCTGTAATGTTATTCTCACAGGGTAGAGCTGTAATGTTAGTCTGAGTAGCTGTTAGTCTAACAGGGTAGAGTTGTAATGTAGTCTGAGTAGCTGTTAGTCTAACAGGGTAAAGCTGTAATGTTAGTCTGAGTAGCTGTTACTCTCACAGGGTAGAGCTGTAATGTTAGTCTGAGTAGCTGTTAGTCTCACAGGGTAGAGCTGTAATGTTAGTCTGAGTAGCTGTTAGTCTCACAGGGTAGAGCTGTAACGTTAGTCTGAGTACCTGTTAGTCTCACAGGGTAGAGCTGTAACGTTAGTCTGAGTAGCTGTTAGTCACACAGGGTAGAGCTGTAATGTTAGTCTGAGTAGCTGTTAGTCTAACAGGGTAGCGTTGTAATGTTAGTCTGAGTAGCTGTTAGTCTCACAGGGTAGAGCTGTAATGTTAGTCTCACAGGGTAGAGCTGTAATGTTAGTCTCACAGGGTAGAGCTGTAATGTTAGTCTGAGTAGCTGTTAGTCTAACAGGGTAGAGCTGTAATGTTAGTCTGAGTAGCTGTTAGTCTCACAGGGTAGAGCTGTAATGTTAGTCTGAGTAGCTGTTAGTCTCACATGGTAGAGCTGTAATGTTAGTCTGAGTAGCTGTTAGTCTCACAGGGTAGAGCTGTAATGTTAGTCTGAATAGCTGTTAGTCTCACAGGGTAGAGCTGTAATGTTAGTCTCACAGGGTAGAGCTGTAATGTTAGTCTGAGTAGCTGTTAGTCTAACAGGGTAGAGCTGTAATGTTAGTCTGAGTAGCTGTTAGTCTCACAGGGTAGAGCTGTAATGTTAGTCTGAGTAGGTGTTAGTCTAACAGGGTAGAGCTGTAATGTTAGTCTCACAGGGTAGAGCTGTAATGTTAGTCTCACAGGGTAGAGCTGTAATGTTAGTCTCACAGGGTAGAGCTGTAATGTTAGTCTGAGTAGCTGTTAGTCTCACAGGGTAGAGCTGTAATGTTAGTCTGAATAGCTGTTAGTCTCACAGGGTAGAGCTGTAATGTTAGTCTCACAGGGTAAAGCTGTAATGTTAGTCTGAGTAGCTGTTAGTCTCATAGGGTAGAGCTGTAATGTTAGTCTGAGTAGCTCTCAATCTAACAGGGTAGAGCTGTAATGTTAGTCTGAGTAGCTGTTAGTCTCACAGGGTAGAGCTGTAATGTTAGTCTGAGTAGCTGTTAGTCTAACAGGGTAGAGCTGTAATATTAGTCTGAGTAGCTGTTAGTCTCACAGGGTAGAGCTGTAATGTTAGTCTGAGTAGCTGTTAGTCTCACAGGGTAGAGCTGTAATGTTAGTCTGAGTAGCTGTTAGTCTAACAGGGTAGAGCTGTAATGTTAGTCTGAGTAGCTGTTAGTCTCACAGGGTAGAGCTGTAATGTTAGTCTGAGTAGCTGTTAGTCTAACAGGGTAGAGCTGTAATGTTAGTCTGAGTAGCTGTTAGTCTCACAGGGTAGAGCTGTAATGTTATTCTCACAGGGTAGAGCTGTAATGTTAGTCTGAGTAGCTGTTAGTCTAACAGGGTAGAGCTGTAATGTTAGTCTGAGTAGCTGTTAGTCTCACAGGGTAGAGCTGTAATGTTAGTCTGAGTAGCTGTTAATCTCACAGGGTAGAGCTCTAATGTTAGTCTGAGTAGCTGTTAGTCTCACAGGGTAGAGCTGTAATGTTAGTCTCACAGGGTAGAGCTGTAATGTTAGTCTCACATGGTAGAGCTGTAATGTTAGTCTCACAGGGTAGAGCTGTAATGTTAGTCTGAGTAGCTGTTAGTCTAACAGGGTAGAGCTGTAATGTTAGTCTGAGTAGCTGTTAGTCTAACAGGGTAGAGCTGTAATGTTAGTCTGAGTAGCTGTTAGTCTCACAGGGTAGAGCTGTAATGTTAGTCTGAGTAGCTGTTAGTCTCACAGGGTAGAGCTGTAATGTTAGTCTGAGTAGCTGTTAGTCTCACAGGGTAGAGCTGTAATGTTAGTCTGAGTAGCTGTTAGTCTAACAGGGTAGAGCTGTAATGTTAGTCTCACAGGGTAGAGCTGTAATGTTAGTCTCACAGGGTAGAGCTGTAATGTTAGTCTCACAGGGTAGAGCTGTAATGTTAGTCTGAATAGCTGTTAGTCTCACAGGGTAGAGCTGTAATGTTAGTCTCACAGGGTAGAGCTGTAATGTTAGTCTGAGTAGCTGTTAGTCTCACAGGGTAGAGCTGTAATGTTAGTCTGAGTAGCTGTTAGTCTCACAGGGTAGAGCTGTAATGTTAGTCTGAATAGCTGTTAGTCTCACAGCGTAGACCTGTAATGTTAGTCTCACAGGGTAGAGCTGTAATGTTAGTCTCACAGGGTAGAGCTGTAATGTTAGTCTGAGTAGCTGTTAGTCTCACAGGGTAGAGCTGTAATGTTAGTCTGAGTAGCTGTTAGTCTAACATGGTAGAGCTGTAATGTTAGTCTGAGTAGCTGTTAGTCTCACAGGGTAGAGCTGTAATGTTAGTCTGAGTAGCTGTTAGTCTAACAGGGTAGAGTTGTAATGTTAGTCTGAGTAGCTGTTAGTCTTACAGGGTAGAGCTGTAATGTTAGTCTCACATGGTAGAGCTGTAATGTTAGTCTCACATGGTAGAGCTGTAATGTTAGTCTGAGTAGCTGTTAGTCCCACAGGGTAGAGCTGTAATGTTAGTCTGAGTAGCTGTTAGTCTCACAGTGTAGAGCTGTAATGTTATTCTCACAGGGTAGAGCTGTAATGTTAGTCTGAGTAGCTGTTAGTCTAACAGGGTAGAGCTGTAATGTTAGTCTGAGTAGCTGTTAGTCTCACAGGGTAGAGCTGTAATGTTAGTCTGAGTAGCTGTTAGTCTAACAGGGTAGAGCTGTAATATTAGTCTGAGTAGCTGTTAGTCTCAGGGTAGAGCTGTAATGTTAGTCTGAGTAGCTGTTAGTCTCACAGGGTAGAGCTGTAATGTTAGTCTGAGTAGCTGTTAGTCTAACAGGGTAGAGCTGTAATGTTAGTCTGAGTAGCTGTTAGTCTCACAGGGTAGAGCTGTAATGTTAGTCTGAGTAGCTGTTAGTCTAACAGGGTAGAGCTGTAATGTTAGTCTGAGTAGCTGTTAGTCTCACAGGGTAGAGCTGTAATGTCAGTCTAACAGGGTAGAGCTGTAATGTTAGTCTGAGTAGCTGTTAGTCTCACAGGGTAGAGCTGTAATGTTAGTCTCACAGGGTAGAGCTGTAATGTTAGTCTGAGTAGCTGTTAGTCTCACAGGGTAGAGCTGTAATGTTAGTCTGAGTAGCTGTTAATCTCACAGGGTAGAGCTGTAATGTTAGTCTGAGTAGCTGTTAGTCTCACAGGGTAGAGCTGTAATGTTAGTCTCACAGGGTAGAGCTGTAATGTTAGTCTCACATGGTAGAGCTGTAATGTTAGTCTCACATGGTAGAGCTGTAATGTTATTCTGAGTAGCTGTTAGTCCCACAGGGTAGACGTGTAATGTTAGTCTGAGTAGCTGTTAGTCTCACAGGGTAGAGCTGTAATGTTAGTCTGAGTAGCTGTTAGTCTAACAGGGTAGAGTTGTAATGTTAGTCTGAGTAGCTGTTAGTCTCACAGGGTAGAGCTGTAATGTTAGTCTCACAGGGTAGAGCTGTAATGTTAGTCTCACAGGGTAGAGCTGTAATGTTAGTCTGAGTAGCTGTTAGTCTCACAGGGTAGAGCTGTAATGTTAGTCTCACAGGGTAGAGCTGTAATGTTAGTCTCACAGGGTAGAGCTGTAATGTTAGTCTGAGTAGCTGTTAGTCTCACAGGGTAGAGCTGTAATGTTAGTCTGAGTAGCTGTTAGTCTCACAGGGTAGAGCTGTAATGTTAGTCTCACAGGGTAGAGCTGTAATGTTAGTCTGAGTAGCTGTTAGTCTCACAGGGTAGAGTTGTAATGTTAGTCTGAGTAGCTGTTAGTCTCACAGGGTAGAGCTGTAATGTTAGTCTGAGTAGCTCTTAGTCTCACAGGGTAGAGCTGTAATGTTAGTCTGAGTAGCTGTTAGTCTCACAGGGTAGAGCTGTAATGTTAGTCTGAGTAGCTGTTAGTCTCACAGGGTAGAGCTGTAATGTTAGTCTGAGTAGCTGTTAGTCTAACAGGGTAGAGCTGTAATGTTAGTCTGAGTAGCTGTTAGTCTAACAGGGTAGAGCTGTAATGTTAGTCTGAGTAGCTGTTAGTCTAACAGGGTAGCGTTGTAATGTTAGTCTGAGTAGCTGTTAGTCTCACAGGGTAGAGCTGTAATGTTAGTCTCACAGGGTAGAGCTGTAATGTTAGCCTCACAGGGTAGAGCTGTAATGTTAGTCTGAGTAGCTGTTAGTCTCACAGGGTAGAGCTGTAATGTTAGTCTGAGTAGCTGTTAGTCTCACAGGGTAGAGCTGTAATGTTAGTCTGAGTAGCTGTTAGTCTCACAGGGTAGAGCTGTAATGTTATTCTCACAGGGTAGAGCTGTAATGTTAGTCTGAGTAGCTGTTAGTCTAACAGGGTAGAGTTGTTATGTTAGTCTGAGTAGCTGTTAGTCTAACAGGGTAAAGCTGTAATGTTAGTCTGAGTAGCTCTTACTCTCACAGGGTAGAGCTGTAATGTTAGTCTGAGTAGCTGTTAGTCTCACAGGTTAGAGCTGTAATGTTAGTCTGAGTAGCTGTTAGTCTCACAGGGTAGAGCTGTAACGTTAGTCTGAGTACCTGTTAGTCTCACAGGGTAGAGCTGTAACGTTAGTCTGAGTAGCTGTTAGTCACACAGGGTAGAGCTGTAATGTTAGTCTGAGTAGCTGTTAGTCTAACAGGGTAGCGTTGTAATGTTAGTCTGAGTAGCTGTTAATCTCACAGGGTAGAGCTGTAATGTTAGTCTCACAGGGTAGAGCTGTAATGTTAGTCTCACAGTGTAGAGCTGTAATGTTAGTCTGAGTAGCTGTTAGTCTAACAGGGTAGAGCTGTAATGTTAGTCTGAGTAGCTGTTAGTCTCACAGGGTAGAGCTGTAATGTTAGTCTGAGTAGCTGTTAGTCTCACATGGTAGAGCTGTAATGTTAGTCTGAGTAGCTGTTAGTCTCACAGGGTAGAGCTGTAATGTTAGTCTGAATAGCTGTTAGTCTCACAGGGTAGAGCTGTAATGTTAGTCTCACAGGGTAGAGCTGTAATGTTAGTCTCACAGGGTAGAGCTGTAATGTTAGTCTGAGTAGCTGTTAGTCTCACAGGGTAGAGCTGTAATGTTAGTCTCACAGGGTAGAGCTGTAATGTTAGTCTCACAGGGTAGAGCTGTAATGTTAGTCTGAGTAGCTGTTAGTCTCACAGGGTAGAGCTGTAATGTTAGTCTGAGTAGCTGTTAGTCTAACAGGGTAGCGTTGTAATGTTAGTCTGAGTAGCTGTTAGTCTCACAGGGTAGAGCTGTAATGTTAGTCTCACAGGGTAGAGCTGTAATGTTAGTCTGAGTAGCTGTTAGTCTCACAGGGTAGAGCTGTAATGTTAGTCTGAGTAGCTGTTAGTCTCACAGTGTAGAGCTGTAATGTTAGTCTGAGTAGCTGTTAGTCTAACAGGGTAGAGCTGTAATGTTAGTCTAAATAGCTGTTAGTCTCACAGGGTAGAGCTGTAATGTTAGTCTCACAGGGTAGAGCTGTAATGTTAGTCTGAGTAGCTGTTAGTCTAACAGGGTAGAGCTGTAATGTTAGTCTGAGTAGCTGTTAGTCTAACAGGGTAGAGCTGTAATGTTAGTCTGAATAGCTGTTAGTCTCACAGGGTAGAGCTGTAATGTTAGTCTCACAGGGTAGAGCTGTAATGTTAGTCTGAGTAGCTGTTAGTCTAACAGGTTAGAGCTGTAATATTAGTCTGAGTAGCTGTTAGTCTCACAGGGTAGAGCTGTAATGTTAGTCTGAGTAGCTGTTAGTCTCACAGGGTAGAGCTGTAATGTTAGTCTGAGTACCTGTTAGTCTCACAGGGTAGAGCTGTAATGTTAGTCTCACAGGGTAGAGCTGTAATGTTAGTCTGAGTAGCTGTTAGTCTCACAGGGTAGAGTTGTAATGTTAGTCTGAGTAGCTGTTAGTCTCACAGGGTAGAGCTGTAATGTTAGTCTGAGTAGCTGTTAGTCTCACAGGGTAGAGCTGTAATGTTAGTCTGAGTAGCTGTTAGTCTCACAGGGTAGAGCTGTAATGTTAGTCTGAGTAGCTGTTAGTCTAACAGGGTAGAGCTGTAATGTTAGTCTGAGTAGCTGTTAGTCTAACAGGGTAGAGCTGTAATGTTAGTCTGAGTAGCTGTTAGTCTAACAGGGTAGCGTTGTAATGTTAGTCTGAGTAGCTGTTAGTCTCACAAGGTAGAGCTGTAATGTTAGTCTCACAGGGTAGAGCTGTAATGTTAGCCTCACAGGGTAGAGCTGTTATGTTAGTCTGAGTAGCTGTTAGTCTCACATGGTAGAGCTGTAATGTTAGTCTGAGTAGCTGTTAGTCTCACAGGGTAGAGCTGTAATGTTAGTCTGAGTAGCTGTTAGTCTCACAGGGTAGAGCTGTAATGTTATTCTCACAGGGTAGAGCTGTAATGTTAGTCTGAGTAGCTGTTAGTCTAACAGGGTAGAGTTGTAATGTTAGTCTGAGTAGCTGTTAGTCTAACAGGGTAAAGCTGTAATGTTAGTCTGAGTAGCTGTTACTCTCACAGGGTAGAGCTGTAATGTTAGTCTGAGTAGCTGTTAGTCTCACAGGGTAGAGCTGTAATGTTAGTCTGAGTAGCTGTTAGTCTCACAGGGTAGAGCTGTAACGTTAGTCTGAGTACCTGTTAGTCTCACAGGGTAGAGCTGTAACGTTAGTCTGAGTAGCTGTTAGTCACACAGGGTAGAGCTGTAATGTTAGTCTGAGTAGCTGTTAGTCTAACAGGGTAGCGTTGTAATGTTAGTCTGAGTAGCTGTTAGTCTCACAGGGTAGAGCTGTAATGTTAGTCTCACAGGGTAGAGCTGTAATGTTAGTCTCACAGGGTAGAGCTGTAATGTTAGTCTGAGTAGCTGTTAGTCTAACAGGGTAGAGCTGTAATGTTAGTCTGAGTAGCTGTTAGTCTCACAGGGTAGAGCTGTAATGTTAGTCTGAGTAGCTGTTAGTCTCACATGGTAGAGCTGTAATGTTAGTCTGAGTAGCTGTTAGTCTCACAGGGTAGAGCTGTAATGTTAGTCTGAATAGCTGTTAGTCTCACAGGGTAGAGCTGTAATGTTAGTCTCACAGGGTAGAGCTGTAATGTTAGTCTGAGTAGCTGTTAGTCTAACAGGGTAGAGCTGTAATGTTAGTCTGAGTAGCTGTTAGTCTCACAGGGTAGAGCTGTAATGTTAGTCTGAGTAGCTGTTAGTCTAACAGGGTAGAGCTGTAATGTTAGTCTGAGTAGCTGTTAGTCTCACAGGGTAGAGCTGTAATGTCAGTCTAACAGGGTAGAGCTGTAATGTTAGTCTGAGTAGCTGTTAGTCTCACAGGGTAGAGCTGTAATGTTAGTCTCATAGGGTAGAGCTGTAATGTTAGTCTGAGTAGCTGTTAGTCTCACAGGGTAGAGCTGTAATGTTAGTCTGAGTAGCTGTTAATCTCACAGGGTAGAGCTGTAATGTTAGTCTGAGTAGCTGTTAGTCTCACAGGGTAGAGCTGTAATGTTAGTCTCACAGGGTAGAGCTGTAATGTTAGTCTCACATGGTAGAGCTGTAATGTTAGTCTCACATGGTAGAGCTGTAATGTTATTCTGAGTAGCTGTTAGTCCCACAGGGTAGACGTGTAATGTTAGTCTGAGTAGCTGTTAGTCTCACAGGGTAGAGCTGTAATGTTAGTCTGAGTAGCTGTTAGTCTAACAGGGTAGAGTTGTAATGTTAGTCTGAGTAGCTGTTAGTCTCACAGGGTAGAGCTGTAATGTTAGTCTCACAGGGTAGAGCTGTAATGTTAGTCTCACAGGGTAGAGCTGTAATGTTAGTCTGAGTAGCTGTTAGTCTCACAGGGTAGAGCTGTAATGTTAGTCTCACAGGGTAGAGCTGTAATGTTAGTCTCACAGGGTAGAGCTGTAATGTTAGTCTGAGTAGCTGTTAGTCTCACAGGGTAGAGCTGTAATGTTAGTCTGAGTAGCTGTTAGTCTCACAGGGTAGAGCTGTAATGTTATTCTCACAGGGTAGAGCTGTAATGTTAGTCTGAGTAGCTGTTAGTCTAACAGGGTAGAGTTGTAATGTTAGTCTGAGTAGCTGTTAGTCTAACAGGGTAAAGCTGTAATGTTAGTCTGAGTAGCTGTTACTCTCACAGGGTAGAGCTGTAATGTTAGTCTGAGTAGCTGTTACTCTCACAGGGTAGAGCTGTAATGTTAGTCTGAGTAGCTGTTAGTCTCACAGGGTAGAGCTGTAATGTTAGTCTGAGTAGCTGTTAGTCTCACAGGGTAGAGCTGTAATGTTATTCTCACAGGGTAGAGCTGTAATGTTAGTCTGAGTAGCTGTTAGTCTAACAGGGTAGAGTTGTAATGTTAGTCTGAGTAGCTGTTAGTCTAACAGGGTAAAGCTGTAATGTTAGTCTGAGTAGCTGTTACTCTCACAGGGTAGAGCTGTAATGTTAGTCTGAGTAGCTGTTAGTCTCACAGGGTAGAGCTGTAATGTTAGTCTGAGTAGCTGTTAGTCTCACAGGGTAGAGCTGTAACGTTAGTCTGAGTACCTGTTAGTCTCACAGGGTAGAGTTGTAATGTTAGTCTGAGTAGCTGTTAGTCTCACAGGGTAGAGCTGTAATGTTAGTCTCACAGGGTAGAGCTGTAATGTTAGTCTCACAGGGTAGAGCTGTAATGTTAGTCTGAGTAGCTGTTAGTCTCACAGGGTAGAGCTGTAATGTTAGTCTCACAGGGTAGAGCTGTAATGTTAGTCTCACAGGGTAGAGCTGTAATGTTAGTCTGAGTAGCTGTTAGTCTCACAGGGTAGAGCTGTAATGTTAGTCTGAGTAGCTGTTAGTCTCACAGGGTAGAGCTGTAATGTTAGTCTCACAGGGTAGAGCTGTAATGTTAGTCTGAGTAGCTGTTAGTCTCACAGGGTAGAGCTGTAATGTTATTCTCACAGGGTAGAGCTGTAATGTTAGTCTGAGTAGCTGTTAGTCTAACAGGGTAGAGTTGTAATGTTAGTCTGAGTAGCTGTTAGTCTAACAGGGTAAAGCTGTAATGTTAGTCTGAGTAGCTGTTACTCTCACAGGGTAGAGCTGTAATGTTAGTCTGAGTAGCTGTTAGTCTCACAGGGTAGAGCTGTAATGTTAGTCTGAGTAGCTGTTAGTCTCACAGGGTAGAGCTGTAACGTTAGTCTGAGTACCTGTTAGTCTCACAGGGTAGAGCTGTAACGTTAGTCTGAGTAGCTGTTAGTCACACAGGGTAGAGCTGTAATGTTAGTCTGAGTAGCTGTTAGTCTAACAGGGTAGCGTTGTAATGTTAGTCTGAGTAGCTGTTAGTCTCACAGGGTAGAGCTGTAATGTTAGTCTCACAGGGTAGAGCTGTAATGTTAGTCTCACAGGGTAGAGCTGTAATGTTAGTCTGAGTAGCTGTTAGTCTAACAGGGTAGAGCTGTAATGTTAGTCTGAGTAGCTGTTAGTCTCACAGGGTAGAGCTGTAATGTTAGTCTGAGTAGCTGTTAGTCTCACATGGTAGAGCTGTAATGTTAGTCTGAGTAGCTGTTAGTCTCACAGGGTAGAGCTGTAATGTTAGTCTGAATAGCTGTTAGTCTCACAGGGTAGAGCTGTAATGTTAGTCTCACAGGGTAGAGCTGTAATGTTAGTCTGAGTAGCTGTTAGTCTAACAGGGTAGAGCTGTAATGTTAGTCTGAGTAGCTGTTAGTCTCACAGGGTAGAGCTGTAATGTTAGTCTGAGTAGCTGTTAGTCTAACAGGGTAGAGCTGTAATGTTAGTCTGAGTAGCTGTTAGTCTCACAGGGTAGAGCTGTAATGTCAGTCTAACAGGGTAGAGCTGTAATGTTAGTCTGAGTAGCTGTTAGTCTCACAGGGTAGAGCTGTAATGTTAGTCTCATAGGGTAGAGCTGTAATGTTAGTCTGAGTAGCTGTTAGTCTCACAGGGTAGAGCTGTAATGTTAGTCTGAGTAGCTGTTAATCTCACAGGGTAGAGCTGTAATGTTAGTCTGAGTAGCTGTTAGTCTCACAGGGTAGAGCTGTAATGTTAGTCTCACAGGGTAGAGCTGTAATGTTAGTCTCACATGGTAGAGCTGTAATGTTAGTCTCACATGGTAGAGCTGTAATGTTATTCTGAGTAGCTGTTAGTCCCACAGGGTAGACGTGTAATGTTAGTCTGAGTAGCTGTTAGTCTCACAGGGTAGAGCTGTAATGTTAGTCTGAGTAGCTGTTAGTCTAACAGGGTAGAGTTGTAATGTTAGTCTGAGTAGCTGTTAGTCTCACAGGGTAGAGCTGTAATGTTAGTCTCACAGGGTAGAGCTGTAATGTTAGTCTCACAGGGTAGAGCTGTAATGTTAGTCTGAGTAGCTGTTAGTCTCACAGGGTAGAGCTGTAATGTTAGTCTCACAGGGTAGAGCTGTAATGTTAGTCTGAGTAGCTGTTAGTCTCACAGGGTAGAGCTGTAATGTTAGTCTCACAGGGTAGAGCTGTAATGTTAGTCTCACAGGGTAGAGCTGTAATGTTAGTCTGAGTAGCTGTTAGTCTCACAGGGTAGAGCTGTAATGTTAGTCTGAGTAGCTGTTAGTCTCACATGGTAGAGCTGTAATGTTAGTCTGAGTAGCTGTTAGTCTCACAGGGTAGAGCTGTAATGTTAGTCTGAATAGCTGTTAGTCTCACAGGGTAGAGCTGTAATGTTAGTCTCACAGGGTAGAGCTGTAATGTTAGTCTGAGTAGCTGTTAGTCTAACAGGGTAGAGCTGTAATGTTAGTCTGAGTAGCTGTTAGTCTCACAGGGTAGAGCTGTAATGTTAGTCTGAGTAGCTGTTAGTCTAACAGGGTAGAGCTGTAATGTTAGTCTGAGTAGCTGTTAGTCTCACAGGGTAGAGCTGTAATGTCAGTCTAACAGGGTAGAGCTGTAATGTTAGTCTGAGTAGCTGTTAGTCTCACAGGGTAGAGCTGTAATGTTAGTCTCATAGGGTAGAGCTGTAATGTTAGTCTGAGTAGCTGTTAGTCTCACAGGGTAGAGCTGTAATGTTAGTCTGAGTAGCTGTTAATCTCACAGGGTAGAGCTGTAATGTTAGTCTGAGTAGCTGTTAGTCTCACAGGGTAGAGCTGTAATGTTAGTCTCACAGGGTAGAGCTGTAATGTTAGTCTCACATGGTAGAGCTGTAATGTTAGTCTCACATGGTAGAGCTGTAATGTTATTCTGAGTAGCTGTTAGTCCCACAGGGTAGACGTGTAATGTTAGTCTGAGTAGCTGTTAGTCTCACAGGGTAGAGCTGTAATGTTAGTCTGAGTAGCTGTTAGTCTAACAGGGTAGAGTTGTAATGTTAGTCTGAGTAGCTGTTAGTCTCACAGGGTAGAGCTGTAATGTTAGTCTCACAGGGTAGAGCTGTAATGTTAGTCTCACAGGGTAGAGCTGTAATGTTAGTCTGAGTAGCTGTTAGTCTCACAGGGTAGAGCTGTAATGTTAGTCTCACAGGGTAGAGCTGTAATGTTAGTCTGAGTAGCTGTTAGTCTCACAGGGTAGAGCTGTAATGTTAGTCTCACAGGGTAGAGCTGTAATGTTAGTCTCACAGGGTAGAGCTGTAATGTTAGTCTCACAGGGTAGAGCTGTAATGTTAGTCTGAGTAGCTGTTAGTCTCACAGGGTAGAGCTGTAATGTTAGTCTCACAGGGTAGAGCTGTAATGTTAGTCTCACAGGGTAGAGCTGTAATGTTAGTCTGAGTAGCTGTTAGTCTCACAGGGTAGAGCTGTAATGTTAGTCTGAGTAGCTGTTAGTCTCACAGGGTAGAGCTGTAATGTTAGTCTCACAGGGTAGAGCTGTAATGTTAGTCTGAGTAGCTGTTAGTCTCACAGGGTAGAGCTGTAATGTTATTCTCACAGGGTAGAGCTGTAATGTTAGTCTGAGTAGCTGTTAGTCTAACAGGGTAGAGTTGTAATGTTAGTCTGAGTAGCTGTTAGTCTAACAGGGTAAAGCTGTAATGTTAGTCTGAGTAGCTGTTACTCTCACAGGGTAGAGCTGTAATGTTAGTCTGAGTAGCTGTTAGTCTCACAGGGTAGAGCTGTAATGTTAGTCTGAGTAGCTGTTAGTCTCACAGGGTAGAGCTGTAACGTTAGTCTGAGTACCTGTTAGTCTCACAGGGTAGAGCTGTAACGTTAGTCTGAGTAGCTGTTAGTCACACAGGGTAGAGCTGTAATGTTAGTCTGAGTAGCTGTTAGTCTAACAGGGTAGCGTTGTAATGTTAGTCTGAGTAGCTGTTAGTCTCACAGGGTAGAGCTGTAATGTTAGTCTCACAGGGTAGAGCTGTAATGTTAGTCTCACAGGGTAGAGCTGTAATGTTAGTCTGAGTAGCTGTTAGTCTAACAGGGTAGAGCTGTAATGTTAGTCTGAGTAGCTGTTAGTCTCACAGGGTAGAGCTGTAATGTTAGTCTGAGTAGCTGTTAGTCTCACATGGTAGAGCTGTAATGTTAGTCTGAGTAGCTGTTAGTCTCACAGGGTAGAGCTGTAATGTTAGTCTGAATAGCTGTTAGTCTCACAGGGTAGAGCTGTAATGTTAGTCTCACAGGGTAGAGCTGTAATGTTAGTCTGAGTAGCTGTTAGTCTAACAGGGTAGAGCTGTAATGTTAGTCTGAGTAGCTGTTAGTCTCACAGGGTAGAGCTGTAATGTTAGTCTGAGTAGCTGTTAGTCTAACAGGGTAGAGCTGTAATGTTAGTCTGAGTAGCTGTTAGTCTCACAGGGTAGAGCTGTAATGTCAGTCTAACAGGGTAGAGCTGTAATGTTAGTCTGAGTAGCTGTTAGTCTCACAGGGTAGAGCTGTAATGTTAGTCTCATAGGGTAGAGCTGTAATGTTAGTCTGAGTAGCTGTTAGTCTCACAGGGTAGAGCTGTAATGTTAGTCTGAGTAGCTGTTAATCTCACAGGGTAGAGCTGTAATGTTAGTCTGAGTAGCTGTTAGTCTCACAGGGTAGAGCTGTAATGTTAGTCTCACAGGGTAGAGCTGTAATGTTAGTCTCACATGGTAGAGCTGTAATGTTAGTCTCACATGGTAGAGCTGTAATGTTATTCTGAGTAGCTGTTAGTCCCACAGGGTAGACGTGTAATGTTAGTCTGAGTAGCTGTTAGTCTCACAGGGTAGAGCTGTAATGTTAGTCTGAGTAGCTGTTAGTCTAACAGGGTAGAGTTGTAATGTTAGTCTGAGTAGCTGTTAGTCTCACAGGGTAGAGCTGTAATGTTAGTCTCACAGGGTAGAGCTGTAATGTTAGTCTCACAGGGTAGAGCTGTAATGTTAGTCTGAGTAGCTGTTAGTCTCACAGGGTAGAGCTGTAATGTTAGTCTCACAGGGTAGAGCTGTAATGTTAGTCTGAGTAGCTGTTAGTCTCACAGGGTAGAGCTGTAATGTTAGTCTCACAGGGTAGAGCTGTAATGTTAGTCTCACAGGGTAGAGCTGTAATGTTAGTCTGAGTAGCTGTTAGTCTCACAGGGTAGAGCTGTAATGTTAGTCTGAGTAGCTGTTAGTCTAACAGGGTAGCGTTGTAATGTTAGTCTGAGTAGCTGTTAGTCTCACAGGGTAGAGCTGTAATGTTAGTCTCACAGGGTAGAGCTGTAATGTTAGTCTGAGTAGCTGTTAGTCTCACAGGGTAGAGCTGTAATGTTAGTCTGAGTAGCTGTTAGTCTCACAGTGTAGAGCTGTAATGTTAGTCTGAGTAGCTGTTAGTCTAACAGGGTAGAGCTGTAATGTTAGTCTAAATAGCTGTTAGTCTCACAGGGTAGAGCTGTAATGTTAGTCTCACAGGGTAGAGCTGTAATGTTAGTGTGAGTAGCTGTTAGTCTAACAGGGTAGAGCTGTAATGTTAGTCTGAGTAGCTGTTAGTCTAACAGGGTAGAGCTGTAATGTTAGTCTGAATAGCTGTTAGTCTCACAGGGTAGAGCTGTAATGTTAGTCTCACAGGGTAGAGCTGTAATATTAGTCTGAGTAGCTGTTAGTCTAACAGGTTAGAGCTGTAATATTAGTCTGAGTAGCTGTTAGTCTCACAGGGTAGAGCTGTAATGTTAGTCTGAGTAGCTGTTAGTCTCACAGGGTAGAGCTGTAATGTTAGTCTGAGTACCTGTTAGTCTCACAGGGTAGAGCTGTAATGTTAGTCTCACAGGGTAGAGCTGTAATGTTAGTCTGAGTAGCTGTTAGTCTCACAGGGTAGAGTTGTAATGTTAGTCTGAGTAGCTGTTAGTCTCACAGGGTAGAGCTGTAATGTTAGTCTGAGTAGCTGTTAGTCTCACAGGGTAGAGCTGTAATGTTAGTCTGAGTAGCTGTTAGTCTAACAGGGTAGAGCTGTAATGTTAGTCTGAGTAGCTGTTAGTCTAACAGGGTAGAGCTGTAATGTTAGTCTGAGTAGCTGTTAGTCTAACAGGGTAGAGCTGTAATGTTAGTCTGAGTAGCTGTTAGTCTAACAGGGTAGCGTTGTAATGTTAGTCTGAGTAGCTGTTAGTCTCACAAGGTAGAGCTGTAATGTTAGTCTCACAGGGTAGAGCTGTAATGTTAGCCTCACAGGGTAGAGCTGTTATGTTAGTCTGAGTAGCTGTTAGTCTCACATGGTAGAGCTGTAATGTTAGTCTGAGTAGCTGTTAGTCTCACAGGGTAGAGCTGTAATGTTAGTCTGAGTAGCTGTTAGTCTCACAGGGTAGAGCTGTAATGTTATTCTCACAGGGTAGAGCTGTAATGTTAGTCTGAGTAGCTGTTAGTCTAACAGGGTAGAGTTGTAATGTTAGTCTGAGTAGCTGTTAGTCTAACAGGGTAAAGCTGTAATGTTAGTCTGAGTAGCTGTTACTCTCACAGGGTAGAGCTGTAATGTTAGTCTGAGTAGCTGTTAGTCTCACAGGGTAGAGCTGTAATGTTAGTCTGAGTAGCTGTTAGTCTCACAGGGTAGAGCTGTAACGTTAGTCTGAGTACCTGTTAGTCTCACAGGGTAGAGCTGTAACGTTAGTCTGAGTAGCTGTTAGTCACACAGGGTAGAGCTGTAATGTTAGTCTGAGTAGCTGTTAGTCTAACAGGGTAGCGTTGTAATGTTAGTCTGAGTAGCTGTTAGTCTCACAGGGTAGAGCTGTAATGTTAGTCTCACAGGGTAGAGCTGTAATGTTAGTCTCACAGGGTAGAGCTGTAATGTTAGTCTGAGTAGCTGTTAGTCTAACAGGGTAGAGCTGTAATGTTAGTCTGAGTAGCTGTTAGTCTCACAGGGTAGAGCTGTAATGTTAGTCTCACAGGGTAGAGCTGTAATGTTAGTCTGAGTAGCTGTTAGTCTCACAGGGTAGAGCTGTAATGTTAGTCTCACAGGGTAGAGCTGTAATGTTAGTCTCACAGGGTAGAGCTGTAATGTTAGTCTGAGTAGCTGTTAGTCTCACAGGGTAGAGCTGTAATGTTAGTCTGAGTAGCTGTTAGTCTAACAGGGTAGCGTTGTAATGTTAGTCTGAGTAGCTGTTAGTCTCACAGGGTAGAGCTGTAATGTTAGTCTCACAGGGTAGAGCTGTAATGTTAGTCTGAGTAGCTGTTAGTCTCACAGGGTAGAGCTGTAATGTTAGTCTGAGTAGCTGTTAGTCTCACAGTGTAGAGCTGTAATGTTAGTCTGAGTAGCTGTTAGTCTAACAGGGTAGAGCTGTAATGTTAGTCTAAATAGCTGTTAGTCTCACAGGGTAGAGCTGTAATGTTAGTCTCACAGGGTAGAGCTGTAATGTTAGTCTGAGTAGCTGTTAGTCTAACAGGGTAGAGCTGTAATGTTAGTCTGAGTAGCTGTTAGTCTAACAGGGTAGAGCTGTAATGTTAGTCTGAATAGCTGTTAGTCTCACAGGGTAGAGCTGTAATGTTAGTCTCACAGGGTAGAGCTGTAATATTAGTCTGAGTAGCTGTTAGTCTAACAGGTTAGAGCTGTAATATTAGTCTGAGTAGCTGTTAGTCTCACAGGGTAGAGCTGTAATGTTAGTCTGAGTAGCTGTTAGTCTCACAGGGTAGAGCTGTAATGTTAGTCTGAGTACCTGTTAGTCTCACAGGGTAGAGCTGTAATGTTAGTCTCACAGGGTAGAGCTGTAATGTTAGTCTGAGTAGCTGTTAGTCTCACAGGGTAGAGTTGTAATGTTAGTCTGAGTAGCTGTTAGTCTCACAGGGTAGAGCTGTAATGTTAGTCTGAGTAGCTGTTAGTCTCACAGGGTAGAGCTGTAATGTTAGTCTGAGTAGCTGTTAGTCTCACAGGGTAGAGCTGTAATGTTAGTCTGAGTAGCTGTTAGTCTAACAGGGTAGAGCTGTAATGTTAGTCTGAGTAGCTGTTAGTCTAACAGGGTAGAGCTGTAATGTTAGTCTGAGTAGCTGTTAGTCTAACAGGGTAGCGTTGTAATGTTAGTCTGAGTAGCTGTTAGTCTCACAAGGTAGAGCTGTAATGTTAGTCTCACAGGGTAGAGCTGTAATGTTAGCCTCACAGGGTAGAGCTGTTATGTTAATCTGAGTAGCTGTTAGTCTCACATGGTAGAGCTGTAATGTTAGTCTGAGTAGCTGTTAGTCTCACAGGGTAGAGCTGTAATGTTAGTCTGAGTAGCTGTTAGTCTCACAGGGTAGAGCTGTAATGTTATTCTCACAGGGTAGAGCTGTAATGTTAGTCTGAGTAGCTGTTAGTCTAACAGGGTAGAGTTGTAATGTTAGTCTGAGTAGCTGTTAGTCTAACAGGGTAAAGCTGTAATGTTAGTCTGAGTAGCTGTTACTCTCACAGGGTAGAGCTGTAATGTTAGTCTGAGTAGCTGTTAGTCTCACAGGGTAGAGCTGTAATGTTAGTCTGAGTAGCTGTTAGTCTCACAGGGTAGAGCTGTAACGTTAGTCTGAGTACCTGTTAGTCTCACAGGGTAGAGCTGTAACGTTAGTCTGAGTAGCTGTTAGTCACACAGGGTAGAGCTGTAATGTTAGTCTGAGTAGCTGTTAGTCTAACAGGGTAGCGTTGTAATGTTAGTCTGAGTAGCTGTTAGTCTCACAGGGTAGAGCTGTAATGTTAGTCTCACAGGGTAGAGCTGTAATGTTAGTCTCACAGGGTAGAGCTGTAATGTTAGTCTGAGTAGCTGTTAGTCTAACAGGGTAGAGCTGTAATGTTAGTCTGAGTAGCTGTTAGTCTCACAGGGTAGAGCTGTAATGTTAGTCTGAGTAGCTGTTAGTCTCACATGGTAGAGCTGTAATGTTAGTCTGAGTAGCTGTTAGTCTCACAGGGTAGAGCTGTAATGTTAGTCTGAATAGCTGTTAGTCTCACAGGGTAGAGCTGTAATGTTAGTCTCACAGGGTAGAGCTGTAATGTTAGTCTGAGTAGCTGTTAGTCTAACAGGGTAGAGCTGTAATGTTAGTCTGAATAGCTGTTAGTCTCACAGGGTAGAGCTGTAATGTTAGTCTGAATAGCTGTTAGTCTCACAGGGTAGAGCTGTAATGTTAGTCTGAATAGCTGTTAGTCTCACAGGGTAGAGCTATAATGTTAGTCTCACAGGGTAGAGCTGTAATGTTAGTCTCACAGGGTAGAGCTGTAATGTTAGTTTGAGTAGCTGTTAGTCTCACAGGGTAGAGCTGTAATGTTAGTCTGAGTAGCTGTTAGTCTCACAGGGTAGAGCTGTAATGTTAGTCTGAGTAGCTGTTAGTCTCACAGGGTAGAGCTGTAATGTTAGTCTGAGTAGCTGTTAGTCTAACAGGGTAGAGCTGTAATGTTAGTCTGAGTAGCTGTTAGTCTAACAGGGTAGAGCTGTAATGTTAGTCTGAGTAGCTGTTAGTCTCACAGGGTAGAGCTGTAATTTTAGTCTGAGTAGCTGTTAGTCTAACAGGGTAGAGCTGTAATGTTAGTCTGAGTAGCTGTTAGTCTCACAGGGTGACCACACAACTACTGACCACAACCACACAACTACTGACCACAACCACACAACTACTGACCACAACCACACAACGTCTGACCACACATACTACTGACCACATAGAATAACCCACCAACTCTTGAACCGTTCAAGCTAGAGACACAAAACCAACGTTCACATGTTCAGGCTATCCTATCCTATCACTCGATACTTTACAACTGGCCACAACCACACAACTACTGACCACACAACTACTGACCACAACCACACAAAAAACAGGCTATTTACACGAGGACACAACAGAATACACGACCGCACTGCTACGCCATCTTGATTCACGCAGTCTCCTCTGAAAGTTGATGTTGAGATGTGTCTGTTATTTGAACTCTGAGAAAAAAATTAATTTGTGGATATCGGATCACCACCTCAAGCTGAACCTCGGCAAGACGGAGCTGCTCTTCCTCCCTGGGAAGGACTGCCCGCTCCATGATCTCGCCATCACGATTGACAACTCCATTGTGTCCTCCTCCCAGAGTGCAAAGAGCCTTGGCGTGACCCTGGACAACACCCTGTCGTTCTCCGCTAACATCAAAGCGGTGACCCGATCCTGCATGTTCATGCTCTACAACAATCGCAGAGTACGACCCTACCTTACACAGAAAGCGGCACAGGTCCTAATCCAGGCACTTGTCATCTCCCGTCTGGATTACTGTAACTCGCTGTTGGCTGGGCTCCCTGCCTGTGCCATTAAACCCCTACAACTTATCCAGAACGTTGCAGCCCGTCTGGTGTTCAACCTTCCCAAGTTCTCTCATGTCACCCCGCTCCTCCGCACACTCCACTGGCTTCCAGTTGAGGCTCGCATCTACTACAAGACCATGATGCTTGCCTACGGAGCTGTGAGGGGAACGGCACCTCCTTACCTTCAGGCTCTGATCAGACCCTACACCCAAACGAGGGCACTGCGTTCATCCACCTCTGGCCTGCTAGCTCCCCTACCTCTACGGAAGCACAGTTCCCGCTCAGCCCAGTCAAAGCTATTTGCTGCTCTGGAACCCCAATGGTGGAACAAGCTCCCCCACGACGCCAGGACAGCGGAGTCACTGACCACCTTCCGGAGACACTTGAAACCCCACCTCTTTAAGGAATACCTGGAATAGTATAAAGCAATCCTTCTACCCCCCCCCCCCCTCCCCCACCCCCCCATAAAAAAATATTTACTAACGACATGCCACTGGCTTTGAGGAAAGCCAGTGTGTTTATATATGCGGATGACTCAACACTATACACATTAGCTACTGGCACCGGAGGAGATGCCTTTTTTGTTACGGGCTCCTAACCAATTGTGCTATTGTGTGTGTTTCTTTGCGTTATTTGTAACTTATTTTGTACATAATGTTTCTGCCACCGAAAAGAGCTTCTGGATATCAGAACAGCGATTACTCACATTTACATTAGACATTTTAGTCATTTAGCAGACGCTCTTATCCAGAGCGACTTACAGGAGCAATTAGGGTTAAGTGCCTTGCTCAAGGGCACATCGACAGATTTTTCACCTAGTCGGCTCAGGATTAGAACCAGCGACCTTGCGGTTACTGGCACAACGCTCTTAACCACTAAGCTACTCACTTCGTACTGGATGAAGATTTCTTCTTTAACAAGTTGGACACGAAGGATTTACTTCAGACACCGGATAAGGCCCAAATCGCCGTTGTTCGCATGAAGAAGAGACAGAGATATAGGGCCCATAGGTGGTGGTGTATCCGACGGCGACTGGGTAACCCGCCTCTACCCTACATACTATTGGCCAACGTGAAATCATTGGATAATAAACTGGATGATCTCCGATCAAGACTATCCTACCAATGGGACATTAGAAACTGTATTATTTTATGTTTCACCGATTCGTGGTTGAACGATGACATAGATAACATACAGCTGGCTGGGTTTTCCATGCATCGGCATCATAGAACAGCTGCCTCCGGTAAGACAAGGGGTGGCGGTCTGTGTCTATTTGTCAATAACAGCTGGTGCACAAAATCAAATATTAAGGAAGTCTCAAGGTTTTGCTCGCCTGATGTAGAGTATCTCATGATAAACTGTAAACCACACTATATACCAATAGAGGCTTCATCCATATTTTTCGTAGCTGTCTATTTACCACCAGAAACCAATATCGGCACTAAGACCGCACTCAACGAGCCATAAGCAAACAAGAAAATACTCATCCAGAGGTGGCGCTCCTAGTGGACCGTATGTACATACCCCAACCAGAAGCCATGGATTACAGGAAACATCCGCACTGAGCTAAAGGGTAGAGCTGTTTCATGGAGCAGGACTCTAACCTGGGCGCTTATAAGAAATCCCGCTAGGCCCTCCGACGAACCATCATACAGGCAAAGAGTCAATACAGGACTAAGACTGATTCCTACTACACCGGCTCCGACGCTCGTCGGATGCGGCAGGGCTTGCAAACTATTACAGACTACAATGGGAAGCACAGCCGCGAGCTGCCCAGTGACACAAGCCTACTAGACGAGTTGAATGATTTTTATGCGCGCTACGAGGCAAGCAACACTGAAGCATGCATGAGAGCACCAGCTGTTCCGGACGACTGTGTGATCACGCTCTCCGTAGCCGATGTGAGTAAGACCTTTAAACAGGTCAACATTCACAAGGCAGCGGGGCCAGACGGATTAACAGGACGTGTAATCCGAGCATGCGCTGACCAACTGGCAAGTGTCTTCACTGACATTTTCAACCTGTCCCTGACCGAGTCTGTAAAACCAACATGTTTCAAGCAGACCACCATAGTCCCTGTGCCCAAGGACACTAAGATAACCTGCCTAAATGACTACCGACCCGTAGCCCTCACATCTGTAGCCATGAAGTGCTTTGAAATGCTGGTCATGGCTCACATCAACACCATTATCCCAGAAACCCTAGACCCACTCAATTTGCATAACGCCCCAACAGATCCACAGATGATGCAATCTCTATTGCACTCCACACTGCCCTTTCCAACCTGGACAAAAGGAAAACCTACGTGAGAATGCTATTCATTGACTACCTCTACCTACATGTAAATATGACCTCAATTACCTCGACTACCTGTGCCCCTGCACATTTACTCTGTACCGGTACCCCCTGTATATAGCCTCTCTACTGTTATTTCCCATTGACTCTGTACTGGTACCCCTGTATATAACCTCCCTACTGTTATGTCACATTGACTCTTTACCGGTACCCCCTGTATATAGCCTCCCTACTGTTATTTCCCATTGACTCTGTACCGGTACCCCCTGTATATAGCCTCCCTACTGTTATTTCCCATTGACTCTGTACCGGTACCCCCTGTATATAACCTCCCTACTGTTATTACACATTGACTCTGTACCGGTACCCCCTGTATATAGCCTCCCTACTGTTATGTCACATTGACTCTGTACTGGTACCCCTGTATATTACATTTACATTTTATTCATTTAGCAGACGCTCTTATCCACAGCGACTTACATGAGCAATTAGGGTTAAGTGCCTTGCTCAAGGGCACATCGAAAGATTTTTCACCTAGTCGGCTCGGGGATTAGAACCAGCGACCTTTCGGTTACTGCCACAACGCTCTTAACCACTAAGCTAGCCTCCCTACTGTTATTTCCCATTGACTCTGTACCGGTACCCCCTGTATATAGCCTCGTTACTGTTATTTCACATTGACTCTGTACCGATACCCCCTGTATATAGCCTCCCTACTGTTATTACACATTGACTCTGTACCGGTACCCCCTGTATATAGCCTCTCTACTGTTATTTCCCATTGACTCTGTACCGGTACCCCCTGTATATAGCCTCCCTACTGTTATTTCACATTGACTCTGTACCGGTACCCCCTGTATATAGCCTCCCTACTGTTATTTCACAATGACTCTGTACCGGTACCCCCTGTATATAGCCTCTGTCCCGGTACACCCTGTATATAGCCTCTTTCCCGGTACCCCCTGTATATAGCCTCTGTCCCGGTACCCCCTGTATATAGCCTCTGTCCCGGTACCCCCTGTATATAGCCTCTGTCCCGGTACCCCCTGTATATAGCCTTTCCCGGTACCCCCTGTATATAGCCTCTGTCCCGGTACCCCCTGTATATAGCCTCTTTCCCGGTACCCCCTGTATATAGCCTCTGTCCCGGTACCCCCTGTATATAGCCTCTTTCCCAGTACCCCCTGTATATAGCCTCTTTCCCGGTACCCCCTGTATCTAGCCTCTGTCCCGGTACCCCCTGTATATAGCCTCTGTCCCGGTACCCCCTGTATATAACCTCCCTACTGTTATTTTATTGTTGCTCTTTAATTATTAATTATTTATCTTAATTTTACTTTTTTGTTATTCTTTTTTTTAACCAGTTTATTTTAGTAAATACTTTCTTAACACTTTTCTTAAAACTGCATTGTTGGTTAAGGGCTTGTAAGGAAGCATTTCACTGTATGTAACCTGTTGTATTCGGCGCTTGTGACAAACACAATTTGATTTGATTACTACAGCGACTGAAATGACAGCAACACTAAACAAAGAGCTGCAGTTAGTTTCAGAATGGGTGGCAAGGAATAAGTTACTCCTAAATATTTCAAAAACTAAAAGCATTTTATTTTGGGACAAATCATTCACTAAACCCTAAACCTCAACTAAATATTGTAATGAATAATGTGGAAATTGAGCAAGTTGAGGTGACTGCTTGGAGTTACCCTGGATTGTAAACTGTCATGGTCAAAACATATTGATACAACATTAGCTAAGATGGGGAGAAGTCTGTCCATAATAAAGTGCTGCTCTGCCTTTTTAACAACACTATCAATAAGGCAGGTGTCACGACTTCCGCCGAGGCTGCCTCCCCTCCTTGTTCGGGCAGGTTTCGGCGTTTGTCGTCACCGGCTTACTTTCTACTGCCGATCCCATTCTCATCACTCCACTTGTCATATCTTGTCTTGTCAATCACACACACCTGGTGCTCATTTGTTATTGCCAAGGTGGAATATTTCCCTTGTGATAGTTTCGTTTTGACACTGGGTGCGTTTTATTTATGTTAACGGAATAAACTCTGGACTTCGGTGTTTTACCTCCTGTGCCTGACTCCTTCATTCACACCTCGTCACAGAATCACTCACCCGCTGAATGGAGTCAGCAGGAGAAGACCGCATGCCTGGAGTTGTGGCAAGGGTCCAGGAGCATTCCTCAATGCTGGCCAGCTTGGGGGAAGCGATGGATCGGGTTCTTCAGGTAGTACAACGCCTGGAGAGGAGAGGACCCGATCTATTGAGACCAGCTGGTCAACTGGATCCAGCCACCTACACCCCAGACCCTGGACGGATCCAGATATCCCGGCCACCGGCGTTTGATGGGACGGCAGCGCGATGTAAGGGATTTCTGCTCCAACTAGAGCTGTATTTCTCCAGCATTAGGCCGGCGCCACTGGAGCGGGAGAAGGTATCCGTCCTCGTTTCCTGCCTTTGTGGGAGAGCCCTGGAGTGGGCCAACGCGGTGTGGAATGAGGAAGGTGCCGCGTTGGAGGACTACGGGGAGTTTACTCGCCTCTTTCGGGCCGTTTTCGATCACCCACCTGAGGGTCGAGAGGCGGGCAAATGACTGGTCCATCTGAGGCAGGGGACGAGGACCGCACAGGACTACGCGCTGGAGTTCCGGACGCTGGCAGCGGGGTCAAGGTGGAACGAGCGGGCCCTGATCGACCATTTCCGGTGCCACCTAAGGGAGGACGTCCGACGGCAGCTAGATTGCCGTGATGCCATGCTATCGTTCTCCCAACTGGTGGACATGGCCATCCGGCTGGACAATCTGCTAGCAGCCAGAGGACGTCCTGGTAGGGGTCTGCCCGTTCCCACTCCGGACGACTCTGACCCCGAGCAGATGGAGCTGGGGGGAGCCCCCAGTCGAGAGAGCGCAGGAGGACTGCGACAATCCACCTCATGTCGCAGTCAACGTTCCTTTGGGTCTGGAGGCGGTAGGCAGGGTACTCACGCATCACCCCAGGTAACGAACACCCAAACTTGTTCAGAGCCCTTTGCGGTGCACTGTACCTTATCTATCTCCTTTCCCGATCACCTGGTAGTTTCCCTGTGTAAGGCGCTTGTCGATTCAGGCGCAGCTGGGAACTTTATGGACAGGGCATTTGCACGCCGTCAAGGCATTTCATTGGTTCTCCTATCCATTCCACTCCCCCATCAGAGCACTTGATAGTCTACCATTAGGGTTCACAACCCCAATTTTTCATGGCCGCAGAGGGTTCTTACAGGGTGGTCGCGTGAGTGTCCGGGTAGGTGTCTAGGTGTTTCTGTTGGTGCGACCACGGTGGAAAGTTCAGACGGTACTCCCACCGTGCGCATTCCCCCTGAATACCATGATCTGGCGCTCGTGTTTTCCAAGACGCAAGCGACTAAATTACCACCTCATCGGGAGGGGGATTGCGCGATAAACCTTCGGGTAGACGCTGTACCTCCCAGGAGTCATGTGTATCCCCTGTCGCAGGCTGAAACGGAGGCGATGGAAACATACGTCACCGAGTCCCTACGCCAGGGGTACATACGTCCCTCCACTTCACCTGCTTCCTCAAGTTTCTTTTTTGTGAAGAAGAAAGACGGCGTTCTGCGTCCGTGCATTGATTATCGACCACTGAATAAGGTGACGGTATGATTTAGTTATCCTCTTCCCCTCATTCCTTCAGTGATTGAGTCAATGCATGGGGCCCATTTTCTCACCAAATTAGACCTCAGGAGTGCATACAACCTGGTGCGTATTCGGGAAGGGGATGAGTGGAAAACAGCATTCAGCACAACCACGGGGCATTATGAATACCTGGTGTTGCCCTACGGTTTGATGAATGCTCCATCCGTTTTCCAGTCCTTTGTGAACAAGGTGTTTCAGGACATGCTTGGTCGCGGTGTGGTGGTCTACATCGATGACATCCTGGTGTATTCCGCTATGCGCGCTGAGCATATGTCCCTGGTTCGCAAGGTACTGGTCCGACTGCTGGAGAATGATCTTTATGCCAAGGCAGAGAAGTGTGAGTTTTTCCAGCAGTCAATCTCCTTCCTCGGATACCGCATTACTACCACAGGTGTGGAGATGGAGGGAGATCGCATTTCAGCCGTGCGTAATTGGCCGACTCCAACCACGGTGAAAGAGGTGCAGCGCTTCCTTGGCTTTGCCAACTACTATCAGAGGTTTATTCGGGGCTTTGGCAAAGTCGCAGCTCCCATTGCCTCCTTGTTGAAGGGTGGGCCGTCCCGGCTCCGCTGGTCTGCTGAGGCTGATTTGGCCTTCAGTAGATTGCGGGGTCTGTTCACCTCAGCTCCGGTACTGGCTCACCCTGATTCATCACTACCGTTCGTGGTGGAGGTGGCACTGTCCTATCCCAATACGGCGTTGGTGATCGGGAGCTGCTGGCTGTTGTCCGAGCTTTGACCGTGTGGAGGCATTGGCTCGAAGGGGCGAAACACCCTTTCCTCGTCTGGACAGACCACCGTAACCTGGAGTACATTCGGTCAGGGCTTTGTGATGGCCACTCCAATACCTTGACTTTGTTGTCCTTAAGCCATTTTGCCACAACTTTGGAAGTATGCTTGGGGTCATTGTCTTTTTGGATACTGATTTTTCCATGATGTCTAGCAAAGAGGCACTGAGTTTGAAGGTAGGCCTTGAAATACATCCACAGGTACACCTCCAATTGACTAAAATGATGTCAATTAGCCTATTAGAAGCTTCTAAAGCCATGACATCATTTTCTGAAATTTTCCAAGCTGTTTAAAGGCACAGTCAACTTAGTGTATGTAAACTTCTGACCCACTGGAATTGTGATACAGTGAATTATAAGTCAAATAATCTGTCTGTAAACAATTGTTGGAAAAATTACTTGTGCCATGCACAAAGTAGATGTCCTAACCGACTTGCCAAAACTATCGTTTGTTAAAAAGACATTTGTGGAGTGGTTGAAAAACGAGTTTTAATGACTCCAACCTAAGTGTATGTAAACTTCCAACTCCAACTGTATGTTTTCATGGAAAACAAGGACATTTCTAAGTGACCCCAAACTATTAAACGGTAGTGTATTTCTAATATATTTCTTTTTACAGGTCTAAAGTTTTTTTAAATTTGTAATTCTAAGAGCATTTGTTTTTGCTTATTTGCGTATTTTTATTTTTAAAATACTTATTAATCATGTACATATTTTTGTTAGCTTATTTTTTGGAAGGGGGTTTTGGTAAAATGTCTTTCCTATGTCATCTAGTACATTTATTAGTATAATTGTTTATATTCAAATAATTTAATTTGACACATGCTGTTGTATTTTATAATTTGTAAGACATTTGTGCATGTCTTATTTTTTATTTTTTAATTTTTTTATGTGTTTTTTGGGGGCGTCTGTAACAATGGTGTGGCGTATTTTATATATATATATATATATATATATATATATATATATATATATATATATATATATATATATATTATAGACTGTAGTGCCTACTGAGGGATTTTCACACTTCTTGTTTCTTTTCTGGCATAGTCACAACAGAAAGCTGCTTTGAGTGAGCACAGATACCAGTCCTCAGATCCTCAGAGTGGTCAGAAAGTGACCAGTCCTCAGATCCTCAGAGTGGTCAGAAAGTGACCAGTCCTCAGATCCTCAGAGTGGTCAGAAAGTGAACAGTCCTCAGATCCTCAGAGTGGTCAGAAAGTGACCAGTCCTCAGATCCTCAGAGTGGTCAGAAAGTGACCAGTCCTCAGATCCTCAGAGTGGTCAGAAAGTGACCGGTCCTCAGATCCTCAGAGTGGTCAGAAAGTGAACAGTCCTCAGATCCTCAGAGTGGTCAGAAAGTGACCGGTCCTCAGATCCTCAGAGTGGTCAGAAAGTGACCAGTCCTCAGAGTGGTCAGAAAGTGACCAGTCCTCAGAGTCCTCAGAGTGGTCAGAAAGTGACAAGACTCTTCAGATAAGTACTAATGAGAACAGGTAACAACATAACCTATATGGTGCATTGCTAACCCTAATAGAAGGATAACAAGTTCCTCTTCTATGGTTCCTGACACTAACTGTTTCCTCTTCCTTTCATCAAACAGCTAAGCCTTTATTTGAGTGTATCTCAGTCTTCTCATCTCAGTTGATTTAGTCCCGTTGTTACTGTAAAACTACTGAATCAACTATTATCACCTCTCAAAGCCCAGCGATGATGGATCTACAAGTCAAACTCCTCAAACCACAATCTGATTTGGTTTGTAGAAATGATTACGGCATGGGGATGACTTCTCTTTGTGTTCTCATAACGGAGGTAGAGAAAGGACTCACGAGAGGCAAGCAGCCAGAGAATGCCCTGTTTTCAACACGCGGCTCAAGTTGTTCACTGAACAAAGAGCAGCTGAAAGTTCAGCATAGCAGGACGGAAGGAGTTTGACTGAATGAGTGGAGGAGACCAGGAGAAAAGTGGAGGAATGGAGGAGAGGAGGAGTGAGTGGAGTTTGCTTTCCCTGCAGTTAGTTCTTTATCAAAGACCAAGAGAGAGAGAGAGAGAGAGGTGCTGCAGCTTCTCAGTGAGAGACATAAGTCCAATCTCCTCTGTTTGCTACTTTAAATGATTTAGCTGTTGGAGAGGGCAAAGCACATACCAAGAATAGAACTCCAAACTGGGAAACCCCTAGTTGTGATTGAGCAAACCTTAAACAGCTAGAGTAAAATAAATAATTTGATAAAAATGGTGAACTAAGAAAAATCAACGCACTTGTGGTTAGAATAAGGGGATGACAGAGAGATAGAAGATGATCATGTTTACTTTAAGTTAACTTTCCCCAACGGCTAGACTGACGGACTGACGGGAAGGAATGTTGTTTTCCTACACTCTGTTCCGTCTCCTCAACCAGTCAGTCCCTCCTGCCAGGACGTGTCGCCAGCCGACGCTGCCTGACAGGTTAATATTTATGCTGTCAATTAGGAGACTATAACCTGGTCGTTACGAGGTGAGGCTGACAGATGGGGTGGACCAGGAAAAGAGGGAGGGTGAGGGAGAGGAGAGAATGGCCTTTTGTTGGGTTCACTGGATGCGGTCACCTCAAGGCCGGTTCCAGGAATAAGCGACGTAAGCGGTCGCATAGGGCCCCTGCCCGCTAGGGGGGCCGCTCCACCCAAAAAATAATAATACTCAGTCGGGGTCTCAACTTACTGTTGAGAGGAAGAATAGTAGAATACACCAGGTGACATTTTTAAATTTGGTATCAGCAGTTTTCACTTGTTATGTCATGTCACTTACAGTCAATCAAATAGCCATGTCAGCTAACACTATTTAGATTGCTAGTTAGTCTAGCCAACTATCTAAACTTGTAGTAATCGTGGCTGAATACCGAGCGGGCATTCTGGGCACGTGCCCAGGGGCCCTGACCTCCAGGGGGCACCCATTGATTTTTGTTATTCATTCTCACTCAGATATCATATTAAAGGCCTAGTGCAGTAAAAAAAAAATGATTTTCCTGTGTTTTGTGAGGTACACTATGAGGTTGGAATAAAACTGTGAAATTGTGTAAATAAATGGAAGTGCCTTTTTAGTGTAAGAGCTGTTTGAAAAGGCCGCCTGAAATTTCAGCCTGTTTTGGTGGGATGGAGTTTTGGCCTGCCTGGTGACATCACCAGGTGGTAAATTAGTTAATAGACCAATAAGAAAGAGTTCCAAACCTCTCTGCCATTAACAGCTAGTTTTCAGTTTCCCCCTCCCCATTTAGACCACTCCCAGACAGTCCTAGCAGAAAATAAGCTATTTTTGTTTAGTGTTGACCATTTTAACTGAAAACAATCACACTAAGGTACTTAATTGTTACCCAGAAATGATTTGATATTGATATAAAAATGGCTGCGTTGGACCTTTAACATGGCATAAGTCATAAAAGAATGTGTAGAATTGCTGGAAAATAGCTGCAAAACTGCAAAAATGTTCTCTCTGCCCCAGGGCAAAATGTGTAGAATTGCAGGAAATGAACTGTAAAACTTTAATTTCTCTGTCCATCGTCAAGCGGGGGGACACTAAAATGTTTTGCCGCGAGGTGGGGGGCCCCCCAACCAAATCTCGCCTAGGGCCCCTGAAAGGCTAGGGCCGGCCCCGAGTCGACTCTCCCATGACAGCATATGCGCTAGCACAAACACAAACACACCTAAGGTAACCAACTGGCAGTCAGTCTGTCTCGCCCGCTGAGATCCTGTTCCTAACATGATGTCATTCTGTAGATGAAGTCAAAAGAGGTGTGGTTATAAAGTTATAAAGTCTTGTTGTGATTTATTAATGAACAGGTTGTCAAAACAAGCTGTACGGAGTGAAGAGTCATTCTCAAATCTGGAGTGTTGAATGTCATGACAAATCATCTGTCAAGTGAATTTGAGGCCACAAATAAAGTAATATTTTCCATGTTGTTTCAGACAAATCATAGAAGTTTCTTAGGGCTCAATTAAATCTGTACCGCAGAATACCTGCATTGCAGCGCGGTTCACATTTAAAGGTAATTTCCAATGATTAAACAGATATATTTGCTGTTGGAGATGGCAGCAGCATGTAGCCTAATATGTTTATTTGACTTTTATAATATAGGCCTAAATGATATTGGAGGACATGTCTCTCCTTTTATTATATAGGCCTAAATCATTTTTTTTTTTTTTTTTACATTTGAGTCATTTAGCAGACACGCTTATCCAGAGCGACTTACAGGCGCAATTATGGTTAAGTGCCTTGCTTAAGGGCACATCGACAGATTTTTCACCTAGTCGGCTCGGGGATTAGAACCAGCGACCTTTCGGTTACTGGCACAACGCTCTTACCCACTAAGCTACCTGCCGCCCTATATTGGAGGAGACATGTCTCTCCTTTTATAATATAGGCCTAAATCCTAATCCTATTGCAGGACATGACTGGTTTATTCCTGCTACACAACAAATACTAGACTACCATTTATCCATCACTCATTCAATAGCCAAGCAGAAAGTAAATATGGCAGTAGCCTAGACAGTATGGGTATTGGAGCCAAACATCATATCAACATCAGAGCCTGTTCAATCTCACAGCCTATACCAGTATTGTCAGAAGTAATCATGTGCCTATGAGTTATACTGTTAGCACTGAGACAGTTTGCCGTAGTGGGACAACCACTGTAATCAGTTGTACGATCAGCTCAGATATAAATATCACTGTCACTTCTGATAAGCCTCTCAGTAAAGAAATAAAAACAATCAAGCAACCCAGAAAAACACTAAAAATAGTCCACGTTAACATACGTAGCCTAAGAAACAAGGTTAATGAAATCGATAACTTGATATAGCATGTGTTGCTATCTCTGAAACTCTCTTAGATAAAACCTTTGATGATAGTGGTAGCAATACATGGTTATAACATCTACAGAAGAGACAGGAATGCCAATGGGGGAGGTAATGCTGTTTACATTCAGAGTAATATTCCTGTAAAGAGGATCTCATGTCAAATGCTGTTGATGTAATATGGCTACAGGTTCACTGATGACTCAACACTATACAGGACGGACAAGAACAGCGCCGGAAGAAGATGGCTGCCGTTTTACAGCCCTCTAACCAATTGTACTATTATGTGTGTTTTTCCGCGTTATTTGTAATTTATTTTGTACATAATGTTTCTGCCATCGTCTCTTATAACCAAAGAGAGCTTCTGGATATCAGGACAGCGATTACTCACCTCGCGTTGGACAAACACTTTTTCTTCAACGAGGCGTTCGCGAAGGATATTCTACAGACTCCCGACAAGGCCCAGATCCCTGTCATTCGCGTGAGGAAGAGACGGAGATATCGTGGACGTAGGTCGGGGTGCCTTGTAAGGATCCGACGGCGAACGAGTAAACTGCCTCTCCCATCAATCCTATTAGCCAACGTTCAAGCTTTGGAGAATAAAATGGACGATTTAAGATTACGGTTATCCTACCAACGGGACATTAAAAACTGTAATATCTTATGTTTCACGGAGTCGTGGCTGAACGACGACAATGATAACATTCAGCTAGCAGGCTATACGCTACATCGGCAGGACAGAACGGCAGACTCGGGTAAGACGAGGGGTGGCGGTCTCTGTATATTTGTAAACAACAGCTGGTGCACCAAATCAAATACTAAGGAAGTCTCAAGGTTTTGCTCGCCTGAGGTAGAGTATCTTATGATAAGCTGCAGACCACACTATTTACCAAGAGAGTTTTCATCTATATTTTTCATAGCTGTCTATTTACCACCACAAACCAATGCTGGCATTAAGATTGCACTGAATGAGTTGTACAAGGCCATTAATCAACAGGAAAACGCTCATCCAGATGCAGCGCTCCTAGTAGCAGGGGACTTTAATGCAGGGAAACTTAAATCCGTTCTACCTAATTTCTACCAGCATGTTAAATGTGCAACCAGAGGGGAAAAAACTCTAGACCACCTTTACTCCACACACAGAGACGCATACAAAGCTCTCCCTCGCCCTCCATTTGGCAAATCTGACCATAACTCTATCCTCCTGATTCCTGCTTATAAGCAAAAACTGAAGCAGGAAGCACCAGTGATTCGGCTAATAAAAAAGTGGTCAGATGACGCAGATGCTAAGCTACAGGACTGTTTTGCTAGCACAGACTGGAACATGTTCCGGGATTCTTCAGACAGCATTGAGGAGTACACCACATCAGTCACTGGCTTCATCAATAAGTGCATCGATGATGTCGTCCCCACAGTGACCGTACGTACATACCCCAACCAGAAGCCATGGATTACAGGAAACATCCGCACTGAGCTAAAGGGTAGAGCTGCCGCTTTCAAGGAACGGGACTCTAACCCGGACGCTTATAAGAAATCCCGCTATGACCTCCGACGAACCATCAAACAGGCAAAGAGTCAATACAGGTCTAAGATTGAATCATACTACACTGGCTCTGACGCTCGTCGGATGTGGCAGGGCTTGAAAACTATTACAGACTACAAAGGGAAGCACAGCCGCGAGCTGCCCAGTGACACAAGCCTACCAGACGAGCTAAACCACTTCTATGCTCGCTTCGAGGCAAGCAACACTGAAGCATGCATGAGAGCACCAGCTGTTCCGGACGACTATGTGATCACGCTCTCCGTAGCCGATGTGAGTAAGACTTTTAAGCAGGTCAACATTCACAAGGCCGCAGGGCCAGACGGATTACCAGGACGTGTACTCCGAGCATGTGCTGACCAACTGGCAAGTGTCTTCACTGACATTTTCAACATGTCCCTGACTGAGTCTGTAATACCAACATGTTTCAAGCAGACCACCATAGTCCCCGTGCCCAAGAACTCTAAGATAACCTGCCTAAATGACTACCGACCCGTGGCACTGACGTCTGTAGCCATGAAGTGCTTTGAAAGACTGGTCATGGCTCACATCAACAGCATAATCCCAGAAACCCTAGACCCACTCCAATTTGCATACCGCCCCAACAGATCCACAGATGATGCAATCTCTATCGCACTCCACACTGCCCTTTCCCACCTGGACAAGAGGAACACCTACGTGAGAATGCTATTCATTGACTACAGCTCAGCATTCAACACCATAGTGCCCTCAAAGCTCATCACTAAGCTAAGGATCCTGGGACTAAACACCTCCCTCTGCAACTGGATCCTGGACTTCCTGACGGGCCGCCCCCAGGTGGTAAGGGTAGGTAACAACACATCTGCCACACTGATCCTCAACACGGGGGCCCCTCAGGGGTGCGTGCTCAGTCCCCTCCTGTACTCTCTGTTCACCCATGACTGCATGGCCAGGCACGACTCCAACACCATCATTAAGTTTGCCGACGACACAACAGTGGTAGGCCTGATCACCGACAACGATGAGACAGCCTATAGGGAGGAGGTCAGAGATCTGGCCGTGTGGTGCCAGGACAACAACCTCTCCCTCAACGTGACCAAGACAAAGGAGATGATTGTGGACTACAGGAAAAAAAGAGGACTGAGCACGCCCCCATTCTCATCGACGGGGCTGTAGTGGAACAGGTTGAGAGCTTCAAGTTCCTTGGTGTCCACATCACCAACGAACTATCATGGTCCAAACACACCAAGACAGTCGTGAAGAGGGCACGACAAAGCCTATTCCCCCTCAGGAGACTAAAAAGATTTGGCATGGGTCCTCAGATCCTCAAAAAATTCTACAGCTGCACCATCGAGAGCATCCTGACTGGTTGCATCACCGCCTGGTATGGCAACTGCTTGGTCTCTGACCGCAAGGCACTACAGAGGGTAGTGCGTACGGCCCAGTACATCACAGGGGCAAAGCTCCCTGCCATCCAGGACCTCTATACCAGGCGGTGTCAGAGGAAGGCCCTCAAAATTGTCAAAGACTCCAGTCACCCTAGTCATAGACTGTTCTCTCTGCTACCGCACGGCAAGCGGTACCGGAGTGCCAAGTCTAGGTCCAAAAGACTTCTCAACAGCTTCTACCCCCAAGCCATAAGACTCCTGAACAGCTAATCATGGCTACCCGGACTATTTGCACTGCCCCCCCACCCCATACTTTTTACGCTGCTGCTACTCTGTTAAGTATTTATGCATAGTCACTTTAACTCTACCCACATGTACATATTACCTCAACTACCTCAACTAGCCGGTGCCCCCGCACATTGACTATGCAACGGTACCCCCCTGTATATATAGCCTCCCTACTGTCACTTTATTCTATTGTGTATATATAGCCTCCCTACTGTCACTTTATTTTACTTCTGCTCTTTTTTTCTCAACACTTTTTTTGTTGTTGTTTTATTCTTACTTTTTTTGTTTAAAATAAATGCACTGTTGGTTAAGGGCTGTAAGTAAGCATTTCACTGTAATGTCTGCACCTGTTGTATTCGGCGCATGTGACCAATAAAATTTGATTTGATTTGATATACATGTCAGCTACCACAGCAAGTGAAATCACTGCAACACTTAACAAAGAGCTACAGTTAGTTTTAGAGTGGGTGGCAAGTAATGAGCTAATCCTACATTTTTCAAAAACTAAAAGCAGTGCATTTGGGATAAATCATTCACTAAACCCTAAACCTCAACTAAATATTGTAATGAATAATTTTGAAATTAACAAGTTGAGGAGTCTACACTGCTTGGTGTAACCCTGTCATGGTCAAAACATAATGATGCAATGGCAGCCAAGATGGGGATATGTCTGTCCTTAATAAAGCGCTGCTCTGCTTTCTTGACATCGCTATAAACAAAACAAGTCAAATCAACTGTTATTCATCACATGCTTTGCAAACAGGTGTGTACTAACAGTGAAATGATTATTTATGGTCCTAGTTTTTTAACCCTCTAGAATCGATTGATGCACCGGTCTGTCAGTCTAAGTAACATAATAAAACAATCCCCATTTAAATCTATCAGTTTAGCCTAGAGATATCTGTCAGTTTAGCCTAGAGATATCTGTCAGTTTAGCCTAGAGATATCTGTTAGTTTAGCCTAGAGATATCTGTTAGTTTAGCCTAGAGATATCTGTTAGTTTAGCCTAGAGATATCTGTTAGTTTAGCCTAGAGATATCTGTTAGTTTAGCCTAGAGATATCTGTTAGTTTAGCCTAGAGATATCTGTATTTTTTAAGAACTGGATGCGTCGCAATCCACCGCATCTGCCGATGTCACACTTCCGCATCTGCGGTGAAAGATGGCAGAGCTAGAGCGGTGTTTGTCAGCCCATGAGACATCCCGAAAATCAGTATTTTCTCATGAAAACGTCTGTAACATCCAAACGGTTTGAAAGGGGAGACTCTCGCGAACACGATGGTCATCTCCGTTTTGCTCTATGACCCCCACAAGTTTCATGGGACTTGTCTGAAGGTTACCGGTATAATTTTTTTTATGGAAATATGAAGGTAGTTTTGTGCCTACCCCAAAAAGGGGTTAAATATATGTATATTGTCACGGTTTCGGCCTAGGCTGCCTCTCTTCCTTGCTCGGGCAGGCTTCGGCGGTCGTCGTCTCCGGAGTACTAGCTGCCACCGTTGTATGTTTCGATGTTCGTTTGGTTTTGTCTTGATGTTGTACACCTGTTATCGTTTAGCGTTCATTATTGTCCTATAGGTTCTCGTTGTGTTTGTCATGTGTTGTGTGTGATTGAACTTGCTGTCGTGTATGTCCGTGTTTCGTTCTCTCCTCTGTGTTGGAGAGGTTCTCGCACGTGTTTGTGCGTTATTGTTATTTTGTTAAATTTTACGCCTGTGTGCGTAATCGCTCGTATCCAAGCTCTTTTGACTCATTTTGAGTTTTGGTTCACTAAAGTCTGTTGGACTAAGTTCCTGCATCCTGCGCTTGATTCCTGCACCACACCTTCACAGCACACCTTCTGACAGAATCACACACCAAAGATGGAATCAGCAGGAGCCGCAGCAGCACCTGAGTCTCTGGAGGAGCGGGTCCGCGAGCAGAACAATCAGATCCTACGTATCGGGACCGCCCTTCAGGACGTGATCAACACGCTTCAACGCTGGGAGACCAGAGGGACACCCACACCTCCACCTTCCGTGCCATCACCATTGGCCAGTCAGCCCATACAAGCTCCGGAACCCAGGGGAATTCGGCTCTCGCTCCCGAGGGCATATGATGGGACCGCTGCCGGGTGTCAGGGCTTTCTTCTACAGGTGGAGCTATACCTGGCCACCGTACACCCGGCGCCCTCGGGACACGAGAACGTGTCCGCCCTCATCTCCTGTCTCACCGGCAAGGCGTTGGAATGGGCCAACGCCGAGTGGAGGAGAATAGACGCCTCCACTATCACCTACTCAGAGTTCTCCCGCCGCTTCAGGGCTGTGTTTGACCATCCACCTGTGGGGAAAGCGGCGGGGGAGCGTCTATTCTACCTCCGGCAGGGGAGGAGGAGCGCCCAGGAGTTCGCTTTAGAATTCCGAACTCTAGCGGCGGATGCAGGGTGGAATGAGCGGGCCCTCATCGATCACTACCGCTGTGGTCTACGAGAGGACGTCCGTCGGGAGTTGGCCTGCAGGGATACCAGCCTCACTTTCGATCAGTTAGTGGACATGGCCATCAGGCTGGACACCCTGCTGGCTACCCGCGGACGTTCCGAGGGGGGTCCGTCCATTCCATCCTCCAGCACCTCCGAGCCGAGCCCTATGGAGCTCGGGGGTGCTGGCGCTAGAGAGAGGAGGGGTCGGAGCACGAGGGGGGCCGTCCCCTGCACCAACTGTGGCCGTGGAGGACACACCGCGGCTAGGTGCTGGGGAGGGTCTCCTAGGGGAGAAGACGGCAGGCTCCACACTGGGGAGTCCTTCCAGGTGAGTAGGCGCCCCACTTACCCAGAGCTCTCTGTTGCGCACTTCTGTATACCTGTGCAATTTCCACAGGTTGCACCTCATTCCCAGCATAAGGCGCTAGTAGATTCAGGCGCGGCTGGGAATTTTGTTGATAGTAAATTTTGTTTAGAATTAGGGATTCCCCTTCTTCCTGTTGACGTCCCATTCCCCGTTCATGCCCTAGATAGCCGTCCGTTGGGATCGGGCTTGATCAGGGAAGTCACAGCACCACTTAGGATGTGTACGCAGGGGGGTCATGAGGAGATTATCCAACTATATCTGATCGACTCTCCTGCGTATCCGGTGGTGCTGGGAATGCCCTGGTTGAGTATCCATAATCCATCTATTTCGTGGCAGGAGAGGGCTCTGATGGAGTGGTCTGCCCAGTGTGTGGGGCGATGTTTAGGTGTTTCCGTGGGGGCTACCTCGGTGGAGAGTCCAAACCAGGTGCCCGCATTGCACGTTCCCCCTGAGTATGAGGATTTGGCTATTGTGTTCAGTAAGTCGAGGGCGACGCAGTTACCTCCTCATAGGCAGGGAGATTGTGCGATAGACCTCCAGGCAGGAGCTGCGCTCCCACGGAGCCATGTGTGTCCTCTGTCTCAAGAGGAGAAGAGAGCTATGGAGACTTACATAGACAAATCTCTGAGACAAGGATACATACGGCCATCCACTTCCCCTGCGTCCTCGAGTTTCTTTTTTGTGAAGAAGAAGGATGGAAGGTTACGCCCGTGCATTGATTACCGTAGTCTCAATCAGATCACGGTGAAGTACAGTTATCCACTTCCTCTGATTGCGACCATGACGGAGTCATTGCACGGGGCGCGTTTCTTCACAAAATTAGATCTCAGGAGCGCTTACAACTTGGTATGCATTAGGGAGGGCGATGACTGGAAGACAGCGTTTAGTACCACCTCGGGTCATTACGAGTATCTTGTCATGCCATACGGGTTGATGAACGCTCCTTCAGTGTTCCAATCATTCGTGGATGAGATCTTCAGGGACATGCAGGGGCAGGGGGTGGTAGTGTACATAGATGACATTCTTGTGTACTCGTCTACCCGAGTCGAGCATGTGGCCCTGGTGCGCCGAGTGTTGAGGAGGCTGTTGGAGCACGACCTGTATGTCAAGGCAGAGAAATGTCTGTTTTTCCAGGAGTCTATCTCCTTTTTGGGTTATCAGTTGTCTGCGTCAGGGGTAAAGATGGAAGTTGACCGGGTGTCAGCCGTGCGTAATTGGCAGACTCCAACCACTGTTAAAGAGGTGCAGCAGATTTTGGGGTTTGCAAATTACTACCGGAGGTTTATCCGGGGTTTTGGACAGGTGGCAGCTCCCATAACGTCTCTTTTGAAGGGGGGTCCGGTGCGTTTGCAGTGGTCAGCCGAGGCGGACAGGGCTTTTGGGAGACTGAAGGACCTGTTTACTTCGGCTCCGGTGCTGGCGCATCCGGATCCCGCTTTACCATTTCAGGTAGAGGTGGACGCGTCAGAGGCCGGTATAGGGGCTGTGCTTTCGCAACGGTCCGGCACGCCACCTAAACTCCGCCCCTGTGCCTTTTATTCCAAAAAGCTCAGTCCGGCGGAGCGAAATTATGACGTAGGGGACAGGGAGCTGTTAGCCGTGGTACAGGCCCTAAAGGTGTGGAGGCATTGGCTTGAGGGGGCTCAACACCCTTTTCTCATTTTGACTGACCACCGGAACCTGGAGTACATCCGGGCAGCTAGGAGACTGAACCCTCGCCAGGCGCGGTGGAACATGTTTTTAGCCCGGTTCGTATTTAAGATCACGTACATCCCTGGGTCACATAACGGTAAGGCAGACGCACTGTCTCGGCGGTATGACACGGAGGAGAGGTCCGTGGAGCCCACTCCCATACTGCCGGAGTCTTGTCTGGTGGCACCGGTAGTGTGGGAGGTCGATGCTGAAATCGAGCGGGCGTTGCGCACCGACCCTAGTCCTCCTCAATGCCTGGAGGGTCGGACGTACGTCCCGCTCGAGGTTCGGGATCGATTGATATATTGGGCTCACACGTCACCCTCCTCTGGACATCCTGGTATTGGCCGGACAGTGCACTGCCTTAGTGCTAAGTACTGGTGGCCCACGTTGGCGAGGGATGTGAGGGTTTATGTCTCCTCCTGCTCGGTGTGCGCCCAGTGTAAGGCACCTAGACATCTGCCAAGGGGTAAGTTACAACCCCTACCTGTTCCACAACGACCATGGTCTCCCCTCTCGGTGGACTTCGTCACTGACCTTCCCCCCTCGCAGGGGAATACTACTATACTGGTCGTTGTGGACCGGTTCTCTAAGGCCTGTCGTTTGCTCCCTATGCCGGGCCTTCCTACTGCCCTACAGACCGCCGAAGCTCTATTCACCCACGTTTTCCGGCACTATGGGGTACCCGAGGATATTGTGTCTGATCGAGGTCCCCAGTTCACCTCCAGAGTCTGGAGAGCATTTATGGAGCGTTTGGGGGTCTCGGTGAGCCTTACCTCGGGTTACCATCCAGAGAGTAATGGGCAGGTGGAACGTGTGAACCAGGATGTGGGTATGTTTCTTAGATCATACTGCCAGGGCCGGCCGGAGGAGGGGGCACGGTATGTTCCCTGGGCAGAAATGGCCCAGAATTCCCTACGCCACTCCTCAACTAACCTAACCCCTTTCCAATGTGTGTTAGGTTACCAGCCGGTTCTGGCACCATGGCAGCAGAGCCAGATCGAGGCTCCTGCGGTGGATGAGTGGGTGAGGCGCTCGGAGGAGACGTGGAACGCTGCACACGTCCACCTGCAGCGGGCCATCCGTCGTCAGAAGGCGAGCGCCGATCTCCACCGCAGTGAGGGGCCGGTGTACGCACCTGGTGATCGAGTCTGGCTCTCTACCAGAAACCTGCCCCTCCGCCTGCCCTGCCCGAAACTGGGTCGGCGGTTTGTGGGGCCGTTTAAAGTCCTGAGAAGATTGAACGAGGTGTGTTACAGATTACAGCTGCCTAGTGACTATCGTATTAACCCCTCGTTCCATGTGTCTCTTCTCAGGCCGGTGGTAGCTGGTCCACTCCAGGAAGATGAGATCAGAGAGACTCCTCCGCCCCCATTGGACATCGAGCGGGCACCGGCGTACACCGTGCGGTCCATCTTGGATTCGAGACGTCGGATGGGGGGTCTCCAATATCTCGTGGAGTGGGAGGGGTACGGCCCGGAGGAACGGTGCTGGGTGCCGAGGAGAGACATTTTGGACCCGTCTCTCCTGACAGAATTCCACCGTAGTCACCCGACGCGCCCTGCTCCGCGTCCTCCTGGTCGTCCCCGAGGCCGGGGTCAAGGGGGGGGGGGTACTGTCACGGTTTCGGCCGAGGCTGCCTCTCTTCCTTGCTCTGGCAGGCTTCGGAGGTCGTCGTCTCCGGAGTACTAGCTGCCACCGTTGTATGTTTCGATGTTCGTTTGGTTTTGTCTTGATGTTGTACACCTGTTATCGTTTAGCGTTCATTATTGTCCTATAGGTTCTCGTTGTGTTTGTCATGTGTTGTGTGTGATTGAACTTGCTGTCGTGTATGTCCGTGCTTCGTTCTCTCCTCTGTGTTGGAGAGGTTCTCGCACGTGTTTGTGCGTTATTGTTATTTTGTTAGATTTTACGCCTGTGTGCGTAATCGCTCGTATACAAGCTCTTTTGACTCGTTTTGAGTTTTGGTTCACTAAAGTCTGTTGGACTAAGTTCCTGCGTCCTGCGCTTGATTCCTGCACCACACCTTCACAGCACACCTTCTGACATATATAAAATATGTATACAGTGAGGGAAAAAAGTATTTGATCCCCTGCTCATTTATTATGGATAAAAACGTTACAATACATTCATTCACAGATTTCACAACATATTAAGTGTGTGCCCTCTGGCCTCTACGATCACATATCTATAACACAAAATCCATGTGTACATGTGTGTATAGTGTGTATGTTATCGTGTGTTTGTATGCATGTTCTATGTACACTCAATACCCCATAATGACGAAGCAAAGATAGGTTTTATAAATAAAACAAATAAAAAACAGAAATATTACATTTACATGTGTATTCAGACCCTTTACTCAGTACTTTGTTAAAGCACCTTTAGCAGAGATTACAGCCTCGAATCTTCTAGGGTTTCAGAGTTCCTCTGTGGAGATAGGGGAACTTTCCAGAAGGACAACCATCTCTGCAGCACTCCACCAATCAGGCCTTTATGGTAGAGTGGCCAGACGGAATCCACTCCTCAGTAAAAGGCACATAAAGACTCAGCCAATGAGAAACAAGATTCTCTGGTCTGATGAAACCAAGATTGAACTCTTTGGCCTGAATGGCAGCATCATGCTGTGGGGATGTTTTTCAGTGGCAGGGACTGGGAGACTAGTCGAGGGATCGAGGGAAAGATGAACGGTAATGCCCACAATAATAAAGTCACTTTTGCAGGCAGATCATGTACACTATGCATGCATGACACGATATTCAATGTGGTTTGCAGTGAAGGACTTCAGATAGGAACCTAGGAGAGGCTAGCTAGCTGGCTGGGCTAGAAACAGCTAGATAGAAAAATGAGTATTCAGTCAATGCAAGCTAGCTAGCTAGGTGTCTGTTCTGAAAGAGTTATCTACAGACATGTAGGGTTGGTAACAGTGTCCACTCCTATTAAATCAACTGCAGTTAGTTGTGAGACTTACCAAATGATGCTGCCAATTTCCATAGTGAAATCCATAATCCATAATCCATAGTAAAATCTGTCACTGAAGCAAGCTGTTCTGCTAATGTCACTAGCTAGCAAAATATCCATCAAAGATATCTGAGCTTGCCATGATGACACGTTATCAAGATGGCAGCACGCAGTAGTCAGTTGAGGCAATTGTCAAAAGTTTTAACTGAAATATGATTTTTTCAGCAGTTTTAAGGGTAGGAACACGCTTCTTTATCACATTTGGTTATCAAAATCACGTTAACTTAGTAAAATGTTTCTTTAAATTGTTTGAATAGGCATGATGTGTTTGGCACTAACTATAGGTGGCATGCATTTTTTGTTTTTAACAATGAAAACGTTGATATGTTGCGTGCCACAGTTGTAAAAATCCCAATAATTTGTGGCGCATGCAAATCCTACAATCTCCACGAACACAAAAATGTTGTAAGACATTTGCGCACGGTTAATAAATGAGGACCCAGATGCGCAGGAGTCGACGGCCCTGTCGAACTCCCAGTGTTGTGCTTTGCCTTATGGAGGATATAGCCGCACGTCTGCTTCTCATTTGCCTGCTTCTCATTCGTCCGCTTCTCATTCGTCTGCTTCTCATTCGTCCGCTTCTCATTCGTCTGCTTCTCATTCGCCTGCATCTCATTCGTCCGCTTCTCATTTGTCCGCTTCTCATTCGTCCGCTTCTCATTCGTCCGCTTCTCATTCGTCCGCTTCTCATTTGTCCGCTTCTCATTCGTCCGCTTCTCATTCGTCCGCTTCTCATTCGTCCGCTTCTCATTCGTCTGCTACTCATTCGTCAGCTTCTCATTCGTCTGCTTCTCATTCGTCTGCTACTCATTCGTCAGCTTCTCATTCGTCCGCTTCTCATTCGTCCGCTACTCGTTCGTCCGCTACTCGTTCGTCCGCTACTCATTCGTCCGCTTCTCATTCGTCCGCTACTCATTCGTCCGCTTCTTATTCGTCCGCTTCTCATTCGTCCGCTACTCATTCGTCCGCTACTCATTCGTCCGCTACTCATTCGTCCGCTTCTCATTCGTCCGCTACTCATTCTTCTGCTACTCATTCGTCCGCTACTCATTCGTCCGCTTCTCATTCGTCCGCTTCTCATTCGTCTGCTTCTCATTCGTCAGCAACTCATTCGTCTGCTTCTCATTCGTCTGCTACTCATTCGTCTGCTTCTCATTCGTCTGCTACTCATTCGTCTGCTTCTCATTCGTCTGCTTCTCATTTGTGTACTTCTTCACTGTTTGCGCTGGGTGGTAGGTATAACTGGCAATGGCGTTTGCGTTCGGCGTCCGCTGGGAGCTGGGACTTCCATGAATGAGTCAGTCACTCATCTTTTAAAGGACGCTGGCTGCAGTTGTCGCCACTCAGGTAATCACCAGGCAACCTAACTATGGGACAGCTCACAACCAGGGATGAAACATGGGCGGGTCAAACAGAACAAGAGTGACACATTGTAACTCATACACACAGAACATCATACCTCCTTTTCACCTATATGACATCTCCTGAACATCTCCTGAACATCTCCTAAACATCTCCTAAACATCTCCTGAACATCTCCTAAACATCTCCTGAACATCTCCTAAACAGTTTCATTCCTCATCTCCTTTCCTCATCTGACCTGATTGACTTTGATAGAGTACATCTACATCATACACCTGTTTTCCCTCAGTGCAGATGAAGGAAAGGCTAGTTACTATGGGACATACTGATGGCCTTTTATTATTATTGTGCTAATGGAACAAACACTGAGTGGACAAAACATTAAGAACACCTTTCTAATATTGAGTTGCACCCCCCCTTTCCCCCTCAGAACAGCCTCAATTTGTCGGGAAAGGGGGATACCTGGTCAGTTGTACAACTGGATGCATTTAACTGAAATGTGTCTTCTGCATTTAACCCCTCTGAGTCAGAGAGGTGGGGGGGCTGACTCTACAAGGTGTCGGAAGCGTTCTACAGGAATGCTGGCCCATGTTGATTCATTTTTGTCATTTAGCAGATGCTCTTATCCAGAGCAATTTACAGGAGCAATTAGGGTTAAGTGACTTGCTCAAGGGCACATCGACAGATTTTTCACCTAGTTGGCTTGCGGATTAGAACCAGCAACCTTTCGGTTACTGGCACAACGCTCTTAACCACTAAGCCACCTGCCGCCAACGCTTCCTAGAGTTCTGTCAAGTTGGCTGGATGTCCTTTTGGGTGGTTGACCATTCTTGATACACATGGGAAACTGTTGAGTGTGAAAAACCCAGAAGCGTTTGCAGTTCTTGACACACTCAAACCGGTGCAACTGGCACCTACTACCATACCCCGTTTAAAGGCACTTAAATATTTTGTCTTGCCCATGGGAGGAGAGGAGGATGGGAGGAGAGGAGGAGAGAGAGAAAGAGGGAGAGAGGGAAAGAGAGCGAAAGAGAGAGAGAGAGAGAGAGGGGGAGAGAGAGAGAGAGAGAGGGGGAGAGAGAGAGAGAGAGAGGGGGAGAGAGAGAGAGAGGGGGGAGAGAGAGAGAGAGAGAGAGAGAGAGAGAGAGAGAGAGAGAGAGAGAGAGAGAGAGAGAGAGAGAGAGAGAGAGAGAGAGAGAGAGAGAGAGAGAGAGAGAGAGAGAGAGAGAGAGAGAGAGAGAGAGAGAGAGAGAGAGAGAGAGAGAGAGCTTACAATTACATCTATTCATGGCTTACAAGGCCTCCCTTCACTGGCTCATACAACAGACTACATCAGACTGGCATGCTTCAGGTGGAAGAGGTCTCTGATGAGAGACAGGTTCCTTCCCTATAATTATACTACCCCCCTCCCAGCTAGCACATTTGGTTCCTTGGAAGTTGTGGGATGGTATGTTTTAGGTTTCACATTGGTTGACGGAACGAAGCCATATGTTTCCTGACCGGTAAAACTGAACGTGTAAATTTGAAAACATTCCTTGAAATCTTTACGGGGATGTTTCATTAATGCTCTGAGAATGGAAATGTAGGTTATTTAGAATAATATAATAATTTCATTAAAACTTTCACTGAATGTTTCAATAAGACTTTTAATAACACTGCTAGAGTATTTTTGGTTAAACTTTTGTTTTTAATCCAAGCACAGATAAGACACAGACATTAATTTCCTTAGGCATTAATCATATTAACATATGGCAAACATACAGTATGTATTTTTAATAGTGTCACAGCATCATGAGATTCGTACTGTACTGAACTCTAATCTACTGTGCTGTACTGTAATCTACTGTAATCTACTGTAATCTACTGTACTCTACTGAGCTATACTGTGCTGTACTTTGATGTCCAAACTTGTTTGGAGGCAGAGGTCATTAAAATAATAGCCAGTGTGGAGGATATTGCATATTCATACCTTTTGTGTACCAATTTAGTATGCATCACAATGAAGAGAATGGCATTCACACGCATAATTATGCATTTCTGTATAGTACATATCAGGTTACCTCAATTCCGTTACCGGGTGTAAATCCACTTCACTTACTGTAGTTCGATAACCAAAATCGATTTTTTTCAAAGTCAATGTGTCATGTGAGGTCATAGCTGACGCCCCATTCTTTTTTCAGACATCGCTGAATCCTAATTCGGAGCAGATATTTAACAGAGTTTGGGGAAAAAGTGGGCACGTAAAAAACTGAGGGAGGTTTTACCCAAATTTACCCAAATTTTGAAATTACCGGTTTTTGTTTGGTTTAAGTGAAAAATCTGACTCTATGTGCAATTCCGTTACCATGGAATTGCCTTCTATTCAAACAGACCTCACTTTAAAGTAAACAAGCACTCATTGAGATTGGGCGCGGCCAACACACCTGAATACACTTAACAAGATTGTGGTACTCTGTAGCTCAGCTGGTAGAGCACGGCGCTTGTAACGCCAAGGTAGTGGGTTCGATCCCCAGGACCACCCATACACAAAAAAAAAAATGTAATCACGCATGACTGTAAGTCGCTTTGGATAAAAGCGTCTGCTAAATGGCTTATTATTATTAGAAGATAGAGAGAGTTTTGTTGATGCTGAGAACGGAATATACAGTGCATTCGGAAAGTATACAGACCCCTTGACTTTTTTCACATTTTGTTGCATTACAGCCTTATTCTAAAATTGATTAAATAGTTTTTCCCCCCTCATCAATCTGCCCACAATACCCCATAATGACAAAGCAAAAACATGTTTTTAGAAAATTGTGCAAATGTATTACAAATAAAAAACGGAAATATTACATTTACACACAGTAAGTATTCAGAACCTTTACTCAGTACTTTGTTGAAGCAATTTTGGCAGCAATTACAGCCTTGAGTCTTCTTGGGTATGACACTACACACCTGTATTTGGGGAGTTTCTCCCATTCTTCCCTGCAGATCCTCTCAAGCTCTGTCAGGTTGGATGGGGAGCGTTGCTGCACAGCTATTTCCAGGTCTCTCCAGAGATGTTCGATTGGGTTCAAGTCCAGGCTCTGGCTGGGCCACTCAAGGACATTCAGAGACTTGTCCCGAAGCCACTCATGCATTGTTGTTGTCCTGTTGGAAGGTGAAGCTTCGTCCAAGTCTGAGGTCCTGGGGAGATGGCTGCCGTTTTACGGGCTCCTAACCAATTCTGCTATTGTGTGTGTGTTTTTTTGCGTTATTTGTAACTTATTTTGTACATAATGTTTCTGCCACCGAAAAGAGCTTCTGGATATCAGGACAGTGATTACTCAGGACAGTGATTACGCTCCGATCAAGAATATCCTACCAACGGGACATTAGAAACCTGTAATATCTTATGTTTCACCGGGTCATGGCTGAACGACGACATGGATAACATACAACTGGCTGGGTTTTCGGTGCATCGGCAAGATAGAACAGCTGCCTCCGGTAAGACAAGGGGTGGTGGTAAATAATACAAAATCTAATACTAAGGGAGTCTCAAGGTTTTGCTCGCCTGAGGTAGAGTATCTCATGATAAGCTGTAGACCACACTATTTACCTAGAGTGTTTTCATCAATATTCTTCGTAGCTGTCTATTTACCACCAGAAACCGATGCTGACACTAAGACCGCACTCAACGAGCTGTATAGGTCCATAAGCAAACAAGAAAATGCACATCCAGAGGCGGCGCTCCTAGTTGCCGGGGAATTTACTGTAGGGAATCTTAAATCATTTTTACCTAATTTCTACCAGCATGTTAAATGTGCAACCAGAGGGGGGAAAAAAACTCTAGACCACCTTTACTCCACACACAGAGACGCGTACAAAGCTCTCCCTCACCCTCCATTTGGCAAATCTGACAATAATGATATCCTCCTGATTCCTGCTTACAAGCAAAAACTAAAGCAGGAAAAACCAGTGACTCTGTCAATAAAAAAGTGGTCAGATGACGCAGATGCTAAGCTACAGGACTGTTTTGCTAGCACAGACTGGAACATGTTCCGGGATACTTCCGATGGCATTGAGGAGTACACCACATCAGTCACTGGCTTCATCAATAAGTGCATCGATGACGTCGTCCCCACAGTGACCGTACGTACATAACTCAACCAGAAGCCATGGATTACAGGCAACATCCGCACTGAGCTAAAGGGTAGAGCTGCCGCTTTCAAGGAGCAGGACTCTAACCCGGAAGCTTCTAAGAAATCCCGCTATGCCCTCTGACGAACCATCAAACAGGCAAAGAGTCAATACAGGACTAAGATTGAATCGTACTACACCGGCTCTGACGCTCGTCGGATGTGGCAGGGCTTGCAAACTATTACAGACTACGAAGGGAAGCACAGCCGTGAGCTGCCCAGTGACATGAACCTACCAGATGAGCTAAATTACTTCTATGCTTGCTTTGAGGCAAGCAACACTGAAGCATGCATGAGAGCATCAGCTGCCGATGTGAGTAAGACCTTTAAACAGGTCAACATTCACAAGGCCACAGGGCCAGACGGATTACCAGGATGTGTACTCCGAGCATGCGCTGACTAACTGGCAAGTGCCTTCACTGACATTTTCAACCTGTCCCTGACCGAGTCTGTAATACCAACATGTTTCAAGCAGACCACCATAGTCCCTGTGCCCAAGAACACTAAGGTAACCTGCATAAATGACTACTGACCCATAGCACTCACATCTGTAGCCATGAAGTGCTTTGAAAGGCTGGTCATGGCTCACATCAACACCATTATCCCAGAAACCCTAGACCCACTCAATTTGCATATCGCCCCAACAGATCCACAGATGATGCAATCTCTATTGCACTCCACACTGCCCTTTCACACCTGGACAAGAGGAACACCTACGTGAGAATGCTGTTAATTGACTACAGCTCAGCGTTCAACACCATAGTGCCCTCAAAGCTCATCACTAAGCTAAGGACCCTGGGACTAAACACCTCCCTCTGCAACTGGATCCTGGACTTCCTGACGGGCCGCCCCCCAGGTGGTAAGGGTAGATAACAACACATCTGTCACGCTGATCCTCAACACGGGGGCCCCTCAGGGGTGCGTGCAAAGTCACCTCCTGTACTCCCTGTTCACCCATGACTGCATGGCCAAGCACGACTCCAACACAATCATTAAGTTTGCCGATGACACAACAGTGGTAGGCCTGCTCACCGACAACAATGAGACAGCCTATAGGGAGGAGGTCAAAGACCTGGTGCCAGGATAACAACTTCTCCCTCAACGTGATCAAGACAAAGGAGATGATTATGGACTACAGGAAAAGGAGGACCGAGCATGCCTCCATTCTCATCAACAGGGCTGTCAGGTTGAGAGCTTCAAGTTCCTTGTGTTCCACATCACCAACAAACTATCATGGTCCAAACACACCAAGACAGTCGTGAAGAGGGCACGACAAATCCTATTCCCTCAGGAGACTGAAAAGATTTGGCATGGGTCCTCAGATCCTCAAAAAGTTATACAGCTGCACCATCGAGAGCATTCTGATTGGCTGCAGCGACCGCAAGGCACTACAGAGGGTAGTGCATAAGGCCCAGGACATCACTGGCGCCAAGCTTCCTGCCAACCAGAACCTCTATACCAGGCGGTGTCAGAGGAAGGCCCTAAAAATGGCCAAATACTCCAGCCACCCTAGTCATAGACTGTTCTCTCTGCTACCGCACGGCAAGCGGTACCGGAGCGGCAAGTCTAGGACCAAAAGGCTTCTTAACAGCTTCTACCCCCACATTTACATTTACATTTACATCATTCAGCAGACGCTCTTATCCAGGTGCATTCAACTTATGATAGCCAGTGGGACAACCACCTTTTTTTTAATGGGGGGGGGGGTTAGAAGGATTACTTTATACTATTCCAGGTATTCCTTAAAGAGGTAGGGTTTCAAGTGTCTCCGGAAGGTGGTCAGTGACTCCGCTGTCCTGGCGTCGTGGGGGAGCTTGTTCCACCATTGGGGTGCCAGAGCAACAAATAGCTTTGACTGGGCTGAGCGGGAACTATGCTTCCGCAGAGGAAGGGGAGCTAGCAGGCCAGAGGTGGATGAACGCAGTGCCCTCGTTTGGGTGTAGGGTCTGATCAGAGCCTGAAGGTAAGGAGGTGCCGTTCCCCTCACAGCTCCGTAGGCAAGCACCATGTCTTGTAGTAGATGTGAGCCTCAACTGGAAACCAGTGGAGTGTGCGGAGGAGCTGGGTGACATGAGAGAACATGGGAAGGTCGAACACCAGACGGGCTGCAGTATTCTGGATAAGTTGTTGGGGTTTAATGGCACAGGCAGGGAGCCCAGTCAACAGCGAGTTGCACTAATCCAGACGGAAGATGACAAGTGCCTGGATTAGGACCTGTGCTGCTTTCTGTGTAAGGTAGGGTCGTACACTGCGAATGTTGTAGAGCATGAACCTGCAGGATTGGGTCACCGCTTTGATGTTAGCGGAGAACGACAGGGTGTTGTCCATGGTCACGCCAAGGTTCTTTGCACTCTGGGAGGAGGACACAATGGAGTTGTCAACCGTGATGGCGAGATCATGGAGCGGGCAGTCCTTCCCCGGGAGGAAGAGCATCTCCATCTTGCCGAGATTCAGCTTGAGGTGGTGATCCGACATCCACACTGATATGTCTGCCAGACATGCAGAGATGCGATTCGCCACCTGGTTATCAGAAGGGGGAAGGAGAAAATTAATTGTGTGTCGTCTGCGTTGCAATGATAGGAGAGGCCATGTGAGGATATGACAGAGCCATGTGACTTGGTGTATAGAGAGAATAGGAGAGGGCCTAGAACTGAGCCCTGGGGGACACCAGTGGTGAGGGCACGTGGTGTGGAGACAGATTCTCGACACGCCACCTGGTAGGAGCGACCTGTCAGGTAGGACGCAATCCAAGAGTGAGCAACGCCGGAGATGCCCAACTCGGAGAGGGTGGAGAGGATAGCTACCCAGACTATTTGCATTGTCTCCCCCCACCCCCTCTTTTTACACTGCTGCTACTCTGTTTATTATCTATGCATAGTCACTTTATCTCTACCCACATGTACATATTACCTCAATTATCTCGCCCCCGCACACTGACTCTGTACCGGTACACCATGTATTCAGCCTTGCTACTGTTATTTTACTGCTGCTATTTAATACATTTTTATTTTTCTATTTTTCTTCTTTTTTTATTTTTACTTATCAATTTTTTACTTAACACTTATTTTTCGTACATTTGCATTGTCGGTTAAGGGCTTGTCAGCATTTCACTGTAAGGTCTCCACCTTTTGTATTCGGCGTATGTGACAAATGCAATTTGATTTGATTTGATTTTCATGTATCTCCAGAGGTGTTCGATCCGGTTCAAGTCCGGGCTCTGGCTGGGCCACTCAAGGACATTCAGAGACTTGTCTCGAAGCCACTCTTGCATTGTGTTGGCTGTGTGCTTAGAATTGTTGTCCTCTTGGAAGGTGAACCTTCGCCCCAGTCTGAGGTCCTGAGCGCTCTGGAGCAGGTTTTCATCAAGGATCTCTCTGTACTTTGCTCCTTTCATCTTTCCCTCGATCCTGACTAGTCTCCTAGTCCCTGCCGCTGAAAAACATCCCCACAGCATGATGCTGCCACCACCATGCTTCACCGTAGGGATGGTGCCATGTTTCCTCCATACGTGATGGCTGACATTCAGGCCAAAGTGTTCAATCTTGGTTTCATCAGACCAGATAAACTTGTTTCTCATGGTCTGAGTCCTTTAGGTGCCTTTTGGCAAACTCCAAGCGGGCTGTCATGGGCCTTTTACTGAGGAGTGGCTTCCGTCTGGCCACTCTACCATAAAGGCATGATTGGTGGAGTGCTGCAGAGATGGTTGTCCTTCTGGAATGTTCTCCAATCTCCACAGAGGAACTCTGGAGCTCTGTCAGAGTGACCATCAGGTTCTTGGTCACCTTCCTGACCCAGGCCCTTCTCCCCCGATTGCTCAGTTTGGCCGGGCGGCCAGCTCTAGGAAGAGTATTGGTAGTTCCAAACTTCTTCCATTTAAGAATGATGGAGGCCACTGTGTTCTTGGGGACCTTCAATGCTGCAGACATTTTTTGGTACTCTTCCCCAGTTCTGTGCCTCGACACAATCTTGTCTCGGAGCTCTATGGACAATTCCTTCGACCTCATGACTTGGTTTTTGCTCTGACATGCACTGTCAACTGTGGAACCTTATATAGATAGGAGTGTGCCTTTCCAAATCGTGTCCAATCAATTGGATTTACAACAGGTGAACTCCAATGTAGTTGTAGAAACATCTCAAGGATGATCGATGGAAACAGGATGGACCTGAGCTCAATTTCTTGTCTCATAGCAAAGGTTCTGAATACTTAAGGTATTTCATTTTTTTCTTTTTAATACATTTGCAAAAATGTCTTAAAACCTGTTTTCGCTTCGTCGTTGTGGGGTACTGTGTGTAGATTGATGAGAAAAAACATTTATTTAATCAATTTTAGAATAAGTCTGTAACGTAACAAAATGTGGAAAAAGCCAAGGGGTCTGAATACTTTCCGAATACACTGTATATATTTTTTAAATAACATTATTAGAACGTTCTCTGAACGTATTTATAGAACGTTTTCTTAACGTTCTGAGAACGAAATGTATGTTTTTTAAAAACATTTCTAGAATGTTCTCGGAATGTTACTAAGAGCGTTACAGATTCTGTGATAGACATTTAAAGGTAATTTCAGGATGTGCAGTATTTACCTTTCCATTTCTATCCCACTGTAAAGCTGAACCTCCGCTATGCGGATTGAATAGAGCTCTAAAGTTTTCTTGTGTTTTTTTATTAAAGGTTTTCTTAACGATCTCGAAAAGAATTTGAGTACATTACTTTAAATAGAAACATGAGGAAACGTGTAGGAAACGTTAAGCTGAAGTTCTAAAAATCCCACAGATAACTTTCTATGAACAATTTGAGAACATTCCCAAACCATTTAGAGAACGTTCCTAGAACACTACCTAAATTAAATGTAACCATGTTTGAACTTTTAGGAAACGTTCTGTTAAAGTATTGAAATACCAAGAAAAAATATATATATATATTTTTTGTCAAGTTCCTGAAATGTGCTGAGAAAAGCCAAGCAAAATCCTGTACCATTCCCAAAAAGGTTGGGAAGGTTGTCTGCAAAATAACCATAGATCAACCATGCTCTCACCATGCTCTCACCATGCTCTCACCATACTCTCACCAGGCTCTCACCATGCTCTCACCATGCTCTCACCAAGCTCTCACCATGCTCTCACCATGCTCTCACCACGCTCTCACCACGCTCTCACCACGCTCTCACCACGCTCTCACCACGCTCTCACCAAGCTCTCACCACGTTCTCACCACGCTCTCACCAAGCTCTCACCAAGCTCTCACCAAGCTCTCACCATGCTCTCACCATGCTCTCACCATGCTCTCACCATGCTCTCACCATGCTCTCACCACGCTCTCACCACGCTCTCACCACGCTCTCACCACGCTCTCACCACGCTCTCACCACGCTCTCACCACGCTCTCACCAAGCTCTCACCACGTTCTCACCACGCTCTCACCAAGCTCTCACCAAGCTCTCACCAAGCTCTCACCATGCTCTCACCATGCTCTCACCATGCTCTCACCATGCTCTCACCAAGCTCTCACCATGCTCTCACCATGCTCTCACCATGCTCTCACCATGCTCTCACCATGCTCTCACCACGCTCTCACCACGCTCTCACCACGCTCTCACCACGTTCTCACCAAGCTCTCACCAAGCTCTCACCAAGCTCTCACCATGCTCTCACCATGCTCTCACCAAGCTCTCACCAAGCTCTCACCATGCTCTCACCATGCTCTCACCATGCTCTCACCATGCTCTCACCATGCTCTCACCAAGCTCTCACCATGCTCTCACCATGCTCTCACCATACTCTCACCATGCTCTCACCATGCTCTCACCATGCTCTCACCACGCTCTCACCACGCTCTCACCACGCTCTCACCAAGCTCTCACCATGCTCTCACCATGCTCTCACCAAGCTCTCACCATGCTCTCACCAAGCTCTCACCAAGCTCTCACCATGCTCTCACCATGCTCTCACCATGCTCTCACCAAGCTCTCACCAAGCTCTCACCATGCTCTCACCATGCTCTCACCATGCTCTCACCATGCTCTCACCATGCTCTCACCATGCTCTCACCAAGCTCTCCCCATGCTCTCCCCATGCTCTCACCATGCTCTCACCACGCTCTCACCACGCTCTCACCACGCTCTCACCACGCTCTCACCACGCTCTCACCACGCTCTCACAATGCTCTCACCACGCTCTCACCACGCTCTCACCACGCTCTCACCACGCTCTCACCATGCTCTCACCACGCTCTCACCACGCTCTCACCACGCTCTCACCACGCTCTCACCACGCTCTCACCACGCTCTCACCACGCTCTCACCACGCTCTCACCATGCTCTCACCACGCTCTCACCATGCTCTCACCACACTCTCACCACGCTCTCCCATGTTCTCACCACACTCTCACCACGCTCTCACCATGCTCTCACCACACTCTCACCACGCTCTCACCACGCTCTCACCACACTCTCACCATGCTCTCACCACGCTCTCACCACGCTCTCACCATGCTCTCACCACACTCTCACCACGCTCTCGCATGCTCTCACCACACTCTCACCACGCTCTCACCATGCTCTCACCACACTCTCACCACGCTCTCACCACACTCTCACCATGCTCTCACCACGCTCTCACCACGCTCTCACCACGCTCTCACCACGCTCTCACCATGCTCTCACCACGCTCTCACCATGCTCTCACCATGCTCTCACCATGCTCTCACCAAGCTCTCACCAAGCTCTCACCATGCTCTCACCATGCTCTCACCATGCTCTCACCACGCTCTCACCACACTCTCACCACGCTCTCACCACGCTCTCACCACACTCTCACCACGCTCTCACCATGCTCTCACCATGCTCTCACCACGCTCTCACCACGCTCTCACCATGCTCTCACCACGCTCTCACCATGCTCTCACCATGCTCTCACCATGCTCTCACCACGCTCTCACCATGCTCTCACCATGCTCTCACCAAGCTCTCACCAAGCTCTCACCATGCTCTCACCACGCTCTCACCACGCTCTCACCACGCTCTCACCATACTCTTAGAAACATATGGTTCTCAGAATGTTATGTGCAAGCTGCGCTCTCTCTCTCCCCCTCTGGCTCTAGTTCTCTCCTCAACAGGAAGAAGGGATTAAGCAGATGGAGGGAGAGGAAAAGGAAGAGAGAGGAAGTGATAGAGGAGGGGAAAATGGGAGGCGAGGGAGAGGGGGTTGTGGAGTTGTGGGGAAATATTTGGCAGTCTAGCCTGAGGAAAAGTCACACCAAACCCTTTCCCATTGTTCTACAGGCAGCAGCAGCAGCAGCTGTCACCAACAAAAATGCTTCCTGTGGAACAGAGACAAGTCTCAGAGTAGGAGTGCTGATCAGTTAAAATCATAATATTAAAGGTTATATAGACCTGATCCTAGATCAACACCCTCAGAAACCTCACAACACTCACATTTCAATATTCAGTTCTGTCTTGTTGACAGACCAGACAGAGAAGGGAGAAAATCAGCTATCAGATTCACATTTCTGTTAAATTTCTGTGGCAGGTTCATGTCTTCTTGTTAAGTTTTGTTGTGGCATTTATGGCTTTGGTTTCTACACTTTGTTCCTGTTTCCCCCTCAAACCACTCAACATGCATTTGGGGTGTGTGAGTATGTGTGCGTGCTTGCGTGCTTGCTTGCGTGCATGTGTGTGTCTGTTTGCGCGTGTATAGCCTGGGGACAGAGGCAGGTCCAGGTCTTAAATCAGTTCCTTAGACAACAGGCTTCCTGTACAGAGAGATCTGTCCTCATCATACTGAACAGACAGACAGACAGACATAGCTGGATGGAGGGCACTAGCATGTGTTTATACACGCAGTCACACACACACACACACACACACACACAACTAATATGCACCGTAAGAGTGAGACCTTTCCAAAATTTTGAGGCCAAAACTTCAAATCAAATCAGATTTTATTTGCCACATGCGCCGAATACAACAGGTGTTGACATTACCGTGAAATGCTTACTTACAGCCCTTAACCAACAATGCATTTACTTTTAAATAAAAAAGTAAAATAAAACAACAACAACAAAAAAGTGTTGAGAAAAAAAGAGCAGAAGTAAAATCAAATAACAGTAGGGAGGCTATATACAGGGGGGTACCGGTGCAGAGTCAATGTGCGGGGGCACCGGCTAGTTGAGGTAGTTGAGGTAATATGTAGATGTGGGTAGAGTTAAAGTGACTATGCATAAATACTTAACAGAGTAGCAGCAGCGTAAAAAGATGGGGTGGGGGGGCAGTGCAAATAGTCCGGGTAGCCATGATTAGCTGTTCAGGAGTCTTATGGCTTGGGGGTAGAAGCTGTTGAGAAGCCTTTTGGACCTCCGGTACCGCTTGCCGTGCGGTAGCAGAGAGAACAGTCTATGACTAGGGTGGCTGGAGTCTTTGACAATTTTGAGGGCCTTCCTCTGACACCGCCTGGTATAGAGGTCCTGGATGGCAGGAAGCTTGGCCCCAGTGATGTACTGGGCCGTACGCACTACCCTCTGTAGTGCCTTGCAGTCAGATGCCAAGCAGTTGCCATACCAGGCAGTGATGCAACCAGTCAGGATGCTCTCGATGGTGCAGCTGTATAATTTTTTGAGGATCTGAGGACCCATACCAAATCTTTTCAGTCTCCTGAGGGGGAATAGGCTTTGTCGTGCCCTCTTCACGACTGTCTTGGTGTGTTTGGACCATGATAGGTTATTGGTGAAGTGGACGCGAAGGAACTTGAAGCTCTCAACCTGTTCCACTACAGCCCCGTCAATGAGAATGGGGGCGTGCTCAGTCCTCTTTTTTTTCCTGTAGTCCACAATCATCTCCTTTGTCTTGATCACGTTGAGGGAGAGGTTGTTATCCTGGCACCACACGGCCAGGTCTCTGACCTCCTCCCTATAGGCTGTCTCATCGTTGTTGGTGATCAGGTCTACCACTGTTGTGTCGTCGGCAAACTTAATGATGGTGTTGGAGTCGTGCCTGGCCATGCAGTCAACACATACAGGAGGAGTTACTGGCTAGCTACAAGTGGCTAGCTTAGCTAATTAACTATCTAAGTTGGTCACAGATCACATGACCAGAATTACACATCGATGAACCACCAAAGGCACACCCCATTTATGTTCTAAAATTGAGAAAGAGGAAGAGTTGGTCCTTATTACGTGTTCATATGTGATAAATCTCTATATGTATATTATTGGGGGGGACGAATCGACCTGTTCTTAATATTGCGTGTGAGGGGGTAGAGAGAGAGAAGGAGGGAGGAGAGGTATGGAGAGGAGGATGGAGGAGAGGTAGAGAGAGGAGGCAGGAGAGGTAGAGAGAGGAGGAAGGAGGAGAGGTAGAGAGGAGGAGGAAGGAGAGGTAGAGAGGAGGATGGAGGAGAGGTAGAGAGAGGAGGAGGGAGGAGAGGTAGAGAGAGGAGGGAGGAGAGGTAGAGAGAGAAGGGAGGAGAGAAGGGAGGAGAGAGAGGAGGGAGGAGAGGTAGAGAGAGGAGGCAGGAGAGGTAGAGAGAGGAGGAGGGAGGAGAGGTAGAGAGAGAAGGAGGGAGGAGAGGTAGAGAGAGGAGGAGGGAGGAGAGGTAGAGAGGAGGAGGAGGAGGAGAGGTAGAGAGAGGAGGAGGGAGGAGAGGTAGAGAGAGAAGGGAGGAGAGGTAGAGAGAGAAGGGAGGAGAGAAGGGAGGAGAGAGAGGAGGGAGGAGAGGTAGAGAGAGGAGGCAGGAGAGGTAGAGAGAGGAGGAGGGAGGAGAGGTAGAGAGAGAAGGAGGGAGGAGAGGTAGAGAGAGGAGGAGGGAGGAGAGGTAGAGAGGAGGAGGAGGAGGAGAGGTAGAGAGAGAAGGGAGGAGAGGTAGCGAGAGAAGGGAGGAGAGGTAGAGAGAGAAGGGAGGAGAGAAGGGAGGAGAGAGAGGAGGGAGGAGAGGTAGAGAGAGGAGGCAGGAGAGGTAGAGAGAGGAGGAGGGAGGAGAGGTAGAGAGAGAAGGGAGGAGAGGTAGAGAGAGAAGGGAGGAGAGAAGGGAGGAGAGAGAGGAGGGAGGAGAGGTAGAGAGAGGAGGGAGGAGTGGTAGAGAGGAGGAGGGAGGAGAGAGAGAAGGGAGGAGAGGTAGAGAGAGGAGGAGGGAGGAGAGGTTTAGAGAGAAGGGAGGAGAGAAAGGAGGGAGGAGAGGTAGAGAGAGGAGGGAGGAGAGGTAGAGAGAGAGGAGGGAGGAGAGGAGAGGTAGAGAGAGAAGGGAGGAGAGGTAGAGAGAGGAGGAGGGAGAGGTAGAGAGAGGAGGGAGGAGAGGTAGAGAGAGAGGGGAGGAGAGGAGGAGGGAGGAGAGGTAGAGAGAGAGGGGAGGAGAGGAGGAGGGAGGAGAGGTAGAGAGAGAAGGGAGGAGAGGTAGAGAGAGGAGGAGGGAGAGGTAGTGAGAGGAGGGAGGAGAGGTAGAGAGAGGAGGGAGGAGAGGTAGAGAGAGGAGGGAGGAGAGGTAGAGAGAAGAGGAGGGAGGAGAGAGAAGGGAGGAGAGGTAGAGAGTATATTGATTTCAATAATAAAATATTAGACATAAAAAAACACATTTTTGATATCAATAATTACATTTTTTATACAAGCAATTCTAAATATTGATATAAAAAATGTGTTTCTCCATTGAATCCTATGGTGAATTACTTATACCAAAAATGGAATTATTGATATTGATAATAAAACAAATGATATCGATAAATCAGTGAGTGTACAAAACATTAGGAACACCGTCCTTATATTGAGTTGCACCCCCTTTTGCCCTCAGAACAACCTCAATTCGTCGGGGCATGGACTCTACAAGGTGTCGAAACCGTTCCACAGGGGTGCTGGCCCATGTTGACTCCAATGCATCCCACAAGTTGGCTGGATGTCCTTTGGGTGGTGGACCATTTCAGAAATACAAGGGAAACGGTTTAGTGTGAAAAACCCCAACAGCGTTTTCAGTTCTTGACTCAAACCAGTGTTCCTGGCACCTACTACCATTCCCAATTCAAAGGCACTTAAGTAAAAAAAAAGTCCAGCAATGCAATTACGTTGAACATCACACAGGACTTTGAATTGTGCAGATTGTTCCTGTGCTGGAGGACGAATGGTTCTTGCCTCTCTGTCTGCTGGAGGTACTGCATGTTGGTTCCAACCTTAAAAGTAGCAACAAAGAAAGTTAGCAGGTCTCTTGGGAAATGCTTTTGTCACACCGTCTGAATAAGGGGATTTATGTACTGTACCAGAAAATACTCTAAATGGGAAGATGGGAAACTCCATTCGATTCGTAATACTATATTCCTCTTTCATTTACAAATCTCATATGGCTGTACCTGGGGGGGCCCCAGCACAATACAAAAACAAGCAGATACAACATCTAACTATAGATAAACATGAATATAGACAATATACACATTAAGATACAAAAGTCATTATAAAAATCCTCTGTCAGCTGTCTGAATTGCCCTAGGGACTTCAAAGCATCCAATCGAAACGTCCTTTGGAGATTATTCCAAACATAAGCTGATTTACCTAAATCTGTAGACACCAAAGGAGTCTCCAGAGTTAACCAACCCTGTGAACACCAAAGGAGTCTCCAGAGTTAACCAACCCTGTGAACACCAAAGGAGTCTCCAGAGTTAACCAACCCTGTGAACACCAAAGGAGTCTCCAGAGTTATCCAACCCTGTGAACACCAAAGGAGTCTCCAGAGTTAACCAACCCTGTGAACACCAAAGGAGTCTCCAGAGTTAACCAACCCTGTGAACACCAAAGGAGTCTCCAGAGTTAACCAACCCTGTGAACACCAAAGGAGTCTCCAGAGTTAACCGACCCTGTGAACACCAAAGGAGTCTCCAGAGTTAACCAACCCTGTGAACACCAAAGGAGTCTCCAGAGTTAACCAACCCTGTGTATGGGTGTGATAACTAGTCATTTTAAATCTTAACAGTGATGTCAGGTAAATTGGAAGCTTACGGAGCAGGGCTTTGTAAACAAAAAGAGTGTAATGATGTGATCTACGTGTCTTAAAGAGGTCCAGCCAACCTTTCGGTAAAGAACGCAGTGATGAGTAATAGAACTGTCTCCTGTGATAAAACGAAGGGCGCTATGAACAACGGCCTCCAGGGGTTTAAGAGTAGAGGCAGCTGCACTTTGATAAATAGTATCACCATTATCAACAACAGGTAGAAAGGTTGACTGCACAATCTGCTTCCTGCTGACTAGAAAGAGACAAGATCTGTTTTATAGATCTGTTTCTATTTTTAAAAAAGCCCACTTTAAATCTTAGCTTCTTAACAAGCTCATTCGAATGCTTTTTAAACGTTAAATCATTGTCAATCATTGTCAATCTTCATAAGTGTTTGTTGGACCATTTTCCTGTCTTGCTAAGCATTCAAAATGTAACTTGTACTTTTGGGTGTCAGGGGAAAATGTATGGAGTGAAAAGTACATTATTTTCTTTAGGAATGTAGTGGAGTAAACGTAAAAGTTGGCAAAAATATAAATAGTAAAGTACAGATACCCCCAAAATGACTTAAGTAGTACTTTAAAGTATTTTTACTGAAGTACTGTCTAGATACAGTACTGCTTGCATTCCAGCCAACAGTGCGCAGATAGACAATACCAGAGTGGACTCACTATATAATGCACAATTTTTTTGTGAGAAAACCATCAGTAGAGTTGAAAATGCAATGGAAACCAATTTAACTTGTATTTTTTATTTGGTAGGTGGGAGTTTAACCGCAAAATGTATTTTATGTGCACCACGTCATCATGCACAGCGTTTTATCATCAATTTGGAGGAAACATCTCTGGTGGGAAAATGCACAAATGTCTTTGTCAGTGGGCAAACGTACAAAATCAGCAGGGGATCAAATACTTTTTTTCCCTCTCTGTATGGCCGAATCCTAAAGATCCATTGAAAATTGATGGATCTTATTTTGATGAATACTCCAGATAAATATGCTGCTTGTGTTGTTTTCTCACTGGATTTGAGTGACTATTGCCCACTGACAAAGACATGATCAGTCTATCATTTTAATGGTAGGTTTATTTGAACAGTGAGAGACAGAATAACTACAAAAAAATCCAGAAAAACGCATGTCAAAAATGTTATAAATTGATCCCCTGATGACTTTAAGCATTGTTTTGAACACAGAAAATCAAATGTATTTTTCTATTTAAAAAGTGTGAAAAGACTGGGGGAATCCTTGAACAAAATGAAGGAAATCCCTAAACTTGAAAAACAAAACAGAGAAAACGGAATTTGGAGAAAAACAACAGAATTTGGCAAAACATAGCCCTATCACCGTTTTAAAGTCCCTATCACCGTTGTTGTTTTTTTGCTATGCATGGCTGCACTTTAGAGTGCATTTTGGGGAAAACTGAGGTCAGGTCCAACATTGGGTGAGGGAAAGAGGGAAAGAGGTTGGGCCATCCGAGAGGGAAAGAGGTTGGGCCATCCTAGAGGGAAAGAGATGGGGCCATCCTAGAGGGAAAGAGGTTGGGCCATCCTAGAGGGAAAGAGGTTGGGCCATCCTAGAGGGAAAGAGGTTGGGCCATCCCAAAGGGAAAGAGGTTGGGCCATCCCAAAGGGAAAGAGGTTGGGCCATCCCAAAGGGAAAGAGGTTGGGCCATCCCAAAGGGAAAGAGGTTGGGCCATCCTAGAGGGAAAGAGGTTGGGCCATCCTAGAGGGAAAGAGGTTGGGCCATCCCAAAGGGAAAGAGGTTGGGCCATCCCAAAGGGAAAGAGGTTGGGCCATCCTAGAGGGAAAGAGGTTGGGCCATCCTAGAGGGAAAGAGGTTGGGCCATCCCAAAGGGAAAGAGGTTGGGCCATCCCAAAGGGAAAGAGGTTGGGCCATCCCAAAGGGAAAGAGGTTGGGCCATCCCAAAGGGAAAGAGGTTGGGCCATCCCAAAGGGAAAGAGGTTGGGTCCTAGAGATATTTTAGAGTAATATCAAAGTCATATCTTTACTTATGGGTGGTCCCGGGAATCGAATCCACTATCCTGGCATTGCAATGCAATGCATGACAAGGTTATAAATACTTTGTGAAGCCTCAATTTAATGTGATTTATAAATCCTTTATTAAGCTGTGCTTATGCCACCCATTATAAAGCACGGGTTTATGTCATATTTCACATAGTGGGTTATGTCACATTTTACATTGGTGTTTATGTCACCCTTATGCTACATTCATGAACCATTTATAGAGCATGACATAGGGTTACAGATGATTTGTGACACATTTATGTAGTGTTTATGAAGACTTTATGAAGCCTTTATAAACTGCATGAAATTTAAAGCGGGACTGATATCTCACTATTGGAACACCATCAAGGGGTTTTCCCAGTCTGAAGGGAGTTAATATTTCTGTGTCTCAGATTTTATCCTGATTTTTAAGGAAAATAATATCACAACACTCTTCGTCAAGTGAAGTTGGAGGAAAGGAAAACATTTGTAAAAAATATCCTTTGACGAGACAGTGTCCGTGTCCGAATACCCATACTAGCGTACTGCATACTTAAACTGCATGCTATTTACTCATCGTCACATGCTATTTAGCACGTAGTGTTTAGTAAAAAGTATGTAGCATGCCATGGCTGCAATCCATAGATTAGGGCCTAATGAATTTATTTAAATTGAATGATTTCCTTATATGAACTGTAACTCAGTAAAATCGTTGAAATTGTTGCATGTTGCGTTTATATTTGTGTTCAGTATTGTTCAATAGCTCTGCAGAAGGCCAAGAAGTGTGGAAAAGTGTGCATAAAATTATACTTGATGAAGAGCCGAGATGAGTATAACATCCTGGCATTTAAACCATATTTGATTTTTTAAATGTTGCCTAATATTAAACGTTGCTGTCCCTGCTCCATGCCTTTAAACCAGAGTAGGGCCTGCTCTCTCTTTCCCTCCTTCCCTACCTCTCTCCCTCTCTCTCTCCCTCCTCCTCTCTCTCTCTCCCCCTCTCTCGCTCTCTCTCTCTCTCTCTCTCCCTACCTCCCTCTCTCTCTCTCTCTCTCTCTCTCTCTCTCTCTCTCTCTACCCTCTATCCCTCTCCTTCTCTCTCTCCTTACCTCCCTTTCTGTCCCTCTCTCTATCTCTCCCTACCTCCCCCCCTCTCTCTCTCCCTACCTCCCTCTCTGTCCCTCTCCCTCTCTCTCCCTACCTCCCCCCTCTCTCTCTCTCCCTACCTCCCTCTCTGTCCCTCTCCCTCTCTCTCCCTACCTCCCCCCTCTCTCTCTCTCCCTACCTCCCTCTCTGTCCCTCTCCCTCTCTCTCCCTACCTCCCCCCCCTCTCTCTCCCTACCTGCCTCTCTGTCCCTCTCCCTCTCTCTCCCTACCCCCCCTCTCTCTCTTTCCCTACCTCCCTCTCTATCCCTCTCTCCCTCTCTCACTCCTCCTCTCTCTATCCCTCCCCCCTCTCTCTCTCTCCCTTCCCCCCACTCTCTGTCCCTCTCTCCCTCCTCCTCTCTCCCCCTCTCTCTCCCTCCTCCTCTTTTTATTACTCTCCCTCTCTCTCTCCCTCTCTCTCGCTCCCTCTTGTCTTGTTGTCCCGACATCCCTCCCTCGCTCTCACTCTCTATTTATCTCTCTTTCTTGGCCGGTGATCAAATCTTGCAGCCAGCCAGGCTCTCACACCCATCTTTGGCCTGAGTTGGAATTAATTGCTGAGTAAAGAACAGCCTAGCAACCAGTCTTGCTACTCAGCAACACATATCAACAGGTTGTCACATCAGTTTTCCTTCTACGGATCCTCCTCTCTCGCTCTTTCTCTCTCTCTCTCCCCCCTCTCTCTTTCCCTCTCTCTTTCTCTTTCTGTCTCTCTCCCTCCCTCTCTCCTCCTCCATTAAATGAAAAGTGCTGACGTTAGCTAATGATACAACGACAGAGGAATACTGATGACATCATATTCCATTTCTTAATGAAAAACATTCAATGGCTCCTTGTTTCCTTCAGTTAGAAAATGGAGTGTGGGGCTGAAGAAGGACTAACTTGGTTGAGATGCCGTGGCTCACGACCCACATGGAAAGAAAAGGAAAAGATAAAGAATCGGAAAACAATCTCACAAATAAGAACACATACGTTAGGTGACGATTTCTGTCACAATTACCCAAATACTAAAGCTTCTCTCCTTCTCTCAGATGTTAATAAAACTCGAGTATATCTTTGCAGACCCTGATCCCTGCAGCCTGGGTTTGTCTGGGTCTGGGCCAGCAGTGTAAAACTGAGTAATATATTCCTCTGGAATGTGAAGGGAAATTGAAAATAGAGTTACAAGCAGGGTGGAGGAAATTACAAATAATGAAATAAAGTCTATTGGAAAGAAGAACGAGCTGGAGGTTGATAGGAACCTGAGATAGAGACGTTATGAAACCAAGCTGGAGAACAGGACCCCAAGCATGGGAATATTTAGAACACACTGGAACCCAGGCTACTTGATGTTTAGAACAGATTGGAAACCAGGCTCCCAAATGTTTAGAACAGAGTGGAACCCAGGCTACAATATGGTTAGAACAGACTGTAACCTAGACTAGTCGATGGTTAGAACAGAGTGGAACCCAGGCTACTAGATGATTCCTGAAAACAGACAGGAATGTTGTGGTTAGGGTTAGGGGAGGGAGTGGTGTGGTTAGGGTTAGGGGAGGGAGTGGTGTGGTTAGGGTTAGGGGAGGGAGTGGTGTGGTTAGGGTTAGGGTTAGGGGAGGGGGTGGTGTGGTTAGGGTTAGGGTTAGGGGAGGGAGTGGTGTGGTTAGGGGAGGGGGTGGTGTGGTTAGGGTTAGGGTTAGGGGAGGGAGTGGTGTGGTTAGGGGAGGGAGTGGTGTGGTTAGGGTTAGGGTTAGGGGAGGGGGTGGTGTGGTTAGGGGAGGGAGTGGTGTGGTTAGGGGAGGGGGTGGTGTGGTTAGGGGAGGGGGTGGTGTGGTTAGGGTTAGGGTTAGGGGAGGGAGTGGTGTGGTTAGGGGAGGGAGTGGTGTGGTTAGGGGAGGGGGTGGTGTGGTTAGGGTTAGGGTTAGGGGAGGGAGGGGAGTGGTGTGGTTAGGGGAGGGGGTGGTGTGGTTAGGGTTAGGGTTAGGGGAGGGAGTGGTGTGGTTAGGGGAGGGAGTGGGGTGGTTAGGGTTAGGGGAGGGGGTGGTGTGGTTAGGGGAGGGGGTGGTGTGGTTAGGGTTAGGGTTAGGGGAGGGGGTGGTGTGGTTAGGGGAGGGGGTGGTGTGGTTAGGGTTAGGGTTAGGGGAGGGAGTGGTGTGGTTAGGGGAGGGAGTGGTGTGGTTAGGGGAGGGGGTGGTGTGGTTAGGGTTAGGGTTAGGGGGGGGGGTGGTGTGGTTAGGGGAGGGGGTGGTGTGGTTAGGGTTAGGGTTAGGGGAGGGGGTGGTGTGGTTAGGGGAGGGGGTGGTGTGGTTAGGGTTAGGGGAGGGAGTGGGGTGGTTAGGGTTAGGGGAGGGAGTGGTGTGGTTAGGGGAGGGAGTGGGGTGGTTAGGGGAGGGAGTGGGGTGGTTAGGGTTAGGGGAGGGAGGGGTGTGGTGTGGTTAGGGGAGGGAGTGGGGTGGTTAGGGTTAGGGGAGGGAGTGGTGTGGTTAGGGGAGGGAGTGGGGTGGTTAGGGGAGGGAGTGGTGTGGTTAGGGTTAGGGGAGGGAGTGGGGTGGTTAGGGTTAGGGGAGGGAGTGGGGTGGTTAGGGTTAGGGGAGGGAGTGGTGTGGTTAGGGTTAGGGGAGGGAGTGGGGTGGTTAGGGTTAGGGGAGGGAGTGGGGTGGTTAGGGTTAGGGGAGGGAGTGGTGTGGTTAGGGTTAGGGGAGGGAGTGGTGTGGTTAGGGGAGGGAGTGGGGTGGTTAGGGTTAGGGGAGGGAGTGGGGTGGTTAGGGGAGGGAGTGGTGTGGTTAGGGTTAGGGGAGGGGGGTGGTGTGGTTAGGGGAGGGAGTGGGGTGGTTAGGGTTAGGGGAGGGAGTGGGGTGGTTAGGGGAGGGAGTGGGGTGGTTAGGGTTAGGGGAGGGAGTGGGGTGGGGTGGTTAGGGTTAGGGGAGGGAAGTGGGGTGGTTAGGGGAGGGAGTGGGGTGGTTAGGGTTAGGGGAGGGAGTGGGATGGTTAGGGTTAGGGGAGGGAGTGGGGTGGTTAGGGGAGGGAGTGGGGTGGTTAGGGTTAGGGGAGGGAGTGGGGTGGTTAGGGGAGGGAGTGGGGTGGTTAGGGTTAGGGGAGGGAGTGGGGTGGTTAGGGGAGGGAGTGGGGTGGTTAGGGTTAGGGGAGGGAGTGGGGTGGTTAGGGGAGGGAGTGGGGTGGTTAGGGGAGGGAGTGGGGTGGTTAGGGTTAGGGGAGGGAGTGGGGTGGTTAGGGGAGGGAGTGGGGTGGTTAGGGTTAGGGGAGGGAGTGGGGTGGTTAGGGGAGGGAGTGGGGTGGTTAGGGTTAGGGGAGGGAGTGGGATGGTTAGGGTTAGGGGAGGGAGTGGGGTGGTTAGGGGAGGGAGTGGGGTGGTTAGGGTTAGGGGAGGGAGGGAGTGGGGTGGTTAGGGGAGGGAGTGGGGTGGTTAGGGTTAGGGGAGGGAGTGGGGTGGTTAGGGGAGGGAGTGGGGTGGTTAGGGTTAGGGGAGGGAGTGGGGTGGTTAGGGGAGGGAGTGGGGTGGTTAGGGGAGGGAGTGGGGTGGTTAGGGTTAGGGGAGGGAGTGGGGTGGTTAGGGGAGGGAGTGGGGTGGTTAGGGGAGGGAGTGGGGTGGTTAGGGTTAGGGGAGGGAGTGGGGTGGTTAGGGTTAGGGGAGGGAGTGGGGTGGTTAGGGGAGGGAGTGGGGTGGTTAGGGTTGTGGTAAGTCAGGAGATAAGAGGCCTGACTAAGAGAAGGAGGCACCTTAATAGAGGGGAGATTTTTCTCCCTTCCCTTCCCATGGCCACCACTCTAACTGCTAACAGCTGCTCTGGCAGGATCAGAACAGACCCAGGCCGGTTCACTGTGTCCCAAATGGCACCCTATGCCGTACTAAGCCATAGCGCCCTGGTCAAAAGTAGTCCCATCTGGGATGAAGCCTATTAATATACTTCATGTCCACTCCTCCACAACCTAATGCCCCAGCCAGCCCACAGAGAGTCAGCAGGGACAACAAAGAAAAAAATGGCTCCGCAGAACTGAGGTCCGTCCGGACTTTGAAGTTTATCAAAGCTCTGCAGAGATTGCCTCTGGCAAGTGTCCAGTCATTTTCTAGCAGACAATGTAATGCAATGCAGATCTCTCTTTCATTCTCTTTCTGTGCTCCTCTTTGTACGCACTCACCCATCCATCCATCCATCCATCCATCCATCCATCCATCCATCCATCCATCCATCCATCCATCCATCCATCCATCCACACTGAAACAAATGTCTAATAGTTAGAGAGATGTGTGTTGTTCTCACTGGCTGTTCTCACTGGCTGTTCTCACTGGCTCAGGCTGTATGAGAAACCTATGGTAGGAACATACTCACAATCCTTCAACATGTCGGTGCCTTTGAGAGAGCCAGTAAGAGTTGCACATTACCGGTATCTTTCCTAAAATTCCCATGTTTTCCAGAAATCCTGGTTGGAGGAATCCAGATTTCCTGCATATTCCCTCCTGAATTCAGGCAATCTTCCAACCAGCATCTCTGCAAACCTGGACATTTTGCTGAAGATTCTCGAATTTTGCAACACTAGGAATAATATTATATGTTATTATAGCAGTTTCACACAGTAATGTATAAATGGAACTATGACATATTTTTTATGCATTTGGCAGAACATTAATGTAAACTACAAATAATGGAGTTCCAATAATCGATCCCTGAGGAACACCACTAGGAGATGGTTTATTACAAAACCCTTTCACCATTTCAAATCAAGACTACACTTGACTTCCTCTCAGCTAATGAGAGAGAGAGAGCACTAACAGAAAACAGTTGATTTTTTATAATTGTACATTTGTAATTAGGTTCTACCCTCAGAATCATCATATACTTATAGATGAAAGCATCAAAATACAACTAAACATGCAATTAAATTAAAATGAGAATATGCAATAAAATACAATAAAATTGCACTATGTAGGGAATATGGGACTATTTGGGAGGTTGCCTGGACTGCTGGCCCTCAGGGCTCAGACAACCATGGAACATTCTGGCAGATGGAGGGTCTGACTACAGCCCAAAACATTTTCATATTCTGCCTGGTGATTGGTCAGTCAGAGAGTTCTATGAAGAAGGACTCTGCACAATCAAGCTTCCTCTGTGACTGTCTGGTGACTGACTGTCTGGTGACTGACTGTCTTATGACTGACTGTCTGATGACTGACTGTCTGGTGACTGACTGTCTGGTGACTGACTGTCTGATGACTGACTGTCTGGTGACTGACTGTCTGGTGACTGACTGTCTGGTGACTGACTGTCTGATGACTGACTGTCTGGTGACTGACTGTCTGATGACTGACTGTCTGGTGACTGACTGTCTGATGACTGACTGACTGTCTGATGACTGACTGTCTGGTGACTGACTGTCTGATGACTGACTGTCTGGTGACTGACTGTCTGATGACTGACTGACTGTCTGATGACTGACTGTCTGGTGACTGACTGTCTGATGACTGACTGTCTGATGACTGACTGTCTGATGACTGACTGTCTGATGACTGACTGTCTGGTGACTGACTGTCTGATGACTGACTGTCTGGTGACTGACTGTCTGGTGACTGACTGTCTGGTGACTGACTGTCTGATGACTGACTGTCTGGTGACTGACTGTCTGATGACTGACTGTCTGGTGACTGACTGTCTGATGACTGACTGTCTGATGACTGACTGTCTGGTGACTGACTGTCTGATGACTGACTGTCTGGTGACTGACTGTCTGATGACTGACTGACTGTCTGATGACTGACTGTCTGGTGACTGACTGTCTGATGACTGACTGTCTGGTGACTGACTGTCTGATGACTGACTGACTGTCTGGTGACTGACTGTCTGGTGACTGACTGTCTGATGACTGACTGTCTGGTGACTGACTGTCTGATGACTGACTGTCTGGTGACTGACTGTCTGGTGACTGACTGTCTGGTGACTGACTGTCTGATGACTGACTGTCTGATGACTGACTGTCTGATGACTGACTGTCTGGTGACTGACTGTCTGGTGACTGACTGTCTGATGACTGACTGTCTGGTGACTGACTGTCTGGTGACTGACTGTCTGGTGACTGACTGTCTGGTGACTGACTGTCTGGTGACTGACTGTCTGGCTCTCTCTACTTGTATCTCTATTTCTCATTCTACTATTGTCATTTTCTCTGTATACTCTCCCTTTCCTCTCTCTCTCTCTCTCTTCCCTCCTCCCTCTCTCTACTTCTTCATGTTTAATTCCCCCTCTCTCTTCCTTCCCCTCCCCTTCTCTCTGTCTATCTCCGTCCTGAGGTTGAGTTAATTTGCCTGGTGAATATCATGAGCAATACGTGTGGAGGTGCTGCTCCAACCAACAGCTGGCCTAAAGCAAACAGGGCGGTTGGGACGTCGAGCTGGGAAACCCACTACTGGAGTTTTCAGTCATAAAATGAGCTTTATGAATATTAATAGTTGGTTAAATAATTGTTAAGTACTTATGTAAGCTGCCATGTTTGACAGTAGTCAAGCCAAAAGCCAACATAGCATTCGCTAATGTAATAACCATCATAACTAATCAATAGACAACATGGCAAGCTAAAAGCTATGCTAACATAGCAAGCCACTAGCCAGCATAGTTAGCCGATAGCCAATCTAGCTAGCCAATAGCAAACATAGCTAGCTGATGGCCAACAAAGTTAGCCGTTAGCCTAGCATGTGAGCTGGGAAAAATGTAGATCAGTTGTTTTATTACTTGTGAGCAGTGGCGTGTACTCATGGAAGCCAAGGGAAGAAAATAAATGACCATGAAAAAAAAAGACAAAAACAGCATCCCTCAGTATGTGTAGGTCATCTATCAGATGCTGTCTGGTCAAAAAGATGATGACATTGTTGCCGTCCGTAGCATTGAATGCAAGGGTGTCACGCCCTGACCTGGAGAGACTGCTATTCTCTAGGTAGTTTGGTCAGGGTGTGAAAGTCTAGGTTTTGTATTTCTATGTTTAGGATCTAGATGTGGTGTTTCTATGTTTGGCCGGGTGTGATTCCCAATCAGAGGCAGCTGTCGCTCGTCGTCTCTGCTTGGGGATCATACTTAAGTAGCCTGTTTGCCTACCTTAGTTGTGGGATCTTGTTCCGTGTTAGGCTTGTATGTGTGTAGCCGGAGGACTTCACGTTACGTTGTTTCTTGTCTTGTTTTGTTTAATTGAGTTTAATAAACATGTTCGCATACCACGCTGCACCTGATCTGACCCGTCTCTCAACGTTCGTGACAAAGGGAAGCCAGTGAGCATTTGGCCTCCCTTGATAAAAAAAGTATAAAATAATAGCTAATCAGCGTTGAGCTAAACTGAGAGAAAAAAAGTGTCATGGGAAGTCAGTTTGGATTTTGCTTCACATCAATCTCATCACATCAAAAGTAAAACGTTCTTGACAGACATTTTTGTTCAATGTTGCATCTCGTTGTGTCGTCCTCCGATGGCTAGCTAGCTAGCTAAAATTGGCCCTTTCCTAAATTAGCCATGAATGGGGATAGGGATTTGGACTTGTGGTTTTACTTAATTCTCCGTACTGGCCAATGATTATAACGGCAGTTCTGATCCAACCATAAATTCATACATTGAGCCCCTGGCCTGAGAGGATGGAAGTTCAACATGTAGGTAGATGTAGTAAGCTAATGTTAACTAGCTGGCCTGGCGTATCGTTGCCCATGAAAGGAAGTTAGGCTAGCGAGCAAGCATTTTATCCAGGAAGCCGAGGACAACAAAAACTAAAAGCGTGTACTGTGAAAGAGGAAGATGGCATTGGCTGTTTCTCTACAAGTAGGATGAGTCAACATGCTTTACTACTTGCACGGACTCATGCACACGCTCGCACGCACGCACGCACGCACATACACACAGACTCAGACACAAACAGAAATCAGAACTATGGACATCCACATCATATTTAGCTGACGTTGATTGGACTAAATTGTTTGGTATATTTTAGTCACTGTATTAGACTAAGCAGAGGTGATTAGATGATGTTGAAGTTGAAATGGTGCTGGAATAGTGGAGGCAGCTCCTGTTTTCTTTGCGACTTGCGGTAACTCTCCGTGGTTCTAAATCAATAGTTGTTTAGTTGTCCGAAAATGTGGGTCATGCTGTAGGTCGTGTAACTGTTTGTTAAATGCAATAGGCTTTGTGGACTTCACCGGACAGATGTTGCTCTCCGGTTTTGTGATGAACCAAAGGTCTGGTTGAATTTATTCTGCCACTGTGTCTTCTTATTGTCTCGGCCTTTAGGCCTATATATCACGGTGTCAAGGCATATGAACTAATGGCGGCTACAAGCTCCACACCGTTGATCTGCGCGCGTCGGGGGAGTCGTTTTTTGGGGTCAGCGGACTCTTTTAGTTGCGTTCCACCCAGAGAGGAAGTCCGTCTTGTGTAATGTATATCCACTAGGGGGCTGGGGGAGCCAGAGTAGCCTACCAAGCAAGAGGAGCCCAGGCTCTCTTTTTGACTCTAGCTATCGACGATGTTTGAACTTCCAGATCCCGTGTTATATGCCTGTTTAGAAACGTCAGGCTAGTCTTGAACTACTATTATTATTAATATTATTTTACTCAGGATGAGATGAAAAAAAGACTGAGACGATGGAGAACAGTTCATCCACTGAACACCACAAGAGGAGACGATGGAGAACAGTTCATCCACTGAACACTACAAGAGGAGACGATGGAGAACAGTTCATCCACTGAACACTACAAGAGGAGACGATGGAGAACAGTTCATCCACTGAACACTACAAGAGGAGACGATGGAGAACAGTTCATCCACTGAACACTACAAGAGGAGACGATGGAGAACAGTTCATCCACTGAACACTACAAGAGGAGACGATGGAGAACAGTTCATCCACTGAACACTACAAGAGGAGACGATGGAGAACAGTTCATCCACTGAACACTACAAGAGGAGACGATGGAGGACAGTTCATCCACTGAACACTACAAGAGGAGACGATGGAGAACAGTTCATCCACTGAACACTACAAGAGGAGACGATGGAGAACAGTTCATCCACTGAACACTACAAGAGGAGACGATGGAGAACAGTTCATCCACTGAACACTACAAGAGGAGACGATGGAGAACAGTTCATCCACTGAACACTACAAGAGGAGACGATGGAGAACAGTTCATCCACTGAACACTACAAGAGGAGACGATGGAGGACAGTTCATCCACTGAACACTACAAGAGGAGACGATGGAAGGTACTGACCATATCCAGGTAAGATACGCTAAATACATGTGACTATATTCATATGATGGGAAAAATAAACCAATATAGCTGTAATGATATGCATAACATAAAAGTGATCTGGCATCCCAACAAAAGGATGGGGGCCTATTTCCAATGCATACGCTACCCAGATTGGAGTGGTCTGGAAGAGATGTGCTACCTACCAGATGTTACAGTACACATTTGATAGCCTTCATGTTCCTGTTCAATACTAATGGAAACACTTATTTTATTCAAAGGTTCTTCTGGCCTTGATGACGCCAAGAACATCTACAACTACCGCCACTCAAGAGCCAGAAGAATCTCAGAGAATTGCTTTGGGATCCTTGCTGCAAGATGGCAGATCCTGGTACGAGCCCTTGAGGTTGAGGCTCCAGAGAAAGCTGAGACCATAGTGAATATGGAGCATCCTGGGACGAGTCATTGAGGCCATTGTGAAGGCCTGCATGGCCCCTCCACAAGTACCTTTACACTACAGACACTGACAACACAGACACTGACAACACAGACACTGACAACACTGAGGCAGCAACACTGTACATCCACCCGACGTTTTGTTGACCATTCTTCACCCACTGGGGACCTGCTTCCAGGAGAGTGGAGACAGCTGGTCCAAGGGGACACCAGCTTCCTGGACCCAAGAAACACGCCGGCAGACAGGGCAACCAGAGTTGCTATAGACGTGCGCAACAACCTCAAGGACTACTTCCTCACACCAGCAGGTCAAGTGTCTTTCCAGGATGCTGCTATCATGCGTGGCACCGTACAATGAATGTTGGAGTGGTCTGGAAGAGATGTGCTCACATTACGTTCTCATCTTCTGGTTGATGACTGGTCATGTGACTGTTTGACACATTCTGATTTGCTGTTTATATTGTTTACACTTTTTAAAAATCCTGATAAAGAAATAATGACAGTCACTTCATTATGTTTTAGTTTTTCATATAGATTGTAGGGAGGCTAGGTCTAAATACATGAACCTAACCTTGTGGGGAGCAACGCCAGGGTTGTGTGTTCGATAAAATAATGTATGCGCTAACTGTAAGTCGCTCTGGATAAGAGCGTCTGCTAAATGACTAAAATGTAAATGTGTGATGTGTAGTGGCCTTTCAGTGGATACCTTCCTGCTATGGTCATGGTCACGTGGGCTGGTCATTAACATCATTAACATTAACATCATTAACATTAACATCATTAACATTAACATCATTAACATTAACATCATTAACATCATTAACATTAACATCATTAACATCATTAACATTAACATCATTAACATCATTAACATCATTAACATCATTAACATTAACATCATTAACATTAACATCATTAACATTAACATCATTAACATTAACATCATTAACATCATTAACATCATTAACATTAACATCATTAACATCATTAACATTAACATCATTAACATCATTAACATTAACATCATTAACATTAACATCATTAACATTAACATCAGTAACATCATTAACATTAACATCATTAACATTAACATCATTAACATTAACATCATTAACATCATTAACATCATTAACATTAACATCATTAACATTAACATCATTAACATTAACATCATTAACATCATTAACATCATTAACATTAACATCATTAACATTAACATCATTAACATCATTAACATTAACATCATTAACATCATTAACATCATTAACATTAACATCATTAACATTAACATCATTAACATCATTAACATCATTAACATTAACATCATTAACATTAACATCATTAACATTAACATCATTAACATCATTAACATCATTAACATCATTAACATTAACATCATTAACATCATTAACATTAACATCATTAACATTAACATCATTAACATCATTAACATTAACATCATTAACATCATTAACATTAACATCATTAACATCATTAACATTAACATCATTAACATTAACATCATTAACATCATTAACATTAACATCATTAACATTAACATCATTAACATCATTAACATTAACATCATTAACATCATTAACATTAACATTATTAACATTAACATCATTAACATCATTAACATTAACATCATTAACATCATTAACATTAACATCATTAACATTAACATCATTAACATCATTAACATTAACATCATTAACATCATTAACATTAACATCATTAACATCATTAACATTAACATCATTAACATTAACATCATTAACATCATTAACATTAACATCATTAACATTAACATCATTAACATCATTAACATTAACATCATTAACATCATTAACATTAACATCATTAACATCATTAACATCATTAACATTAACATCATTAACATTAACATCATTAACATCATTAACATTAACATCATTAACATTAACATCATTAACATTAACATCATTAACATCATTAACATCATTAACATTAACATCATTAACATTAACATCATTAACATCATTAACATTAACATCATTAACATTAACATCATTAACATCATTAACATTAACATCATTAACATCATTAACATTATTAACATCATTAACATTAACATCATTAACATTAACATCATTAACATCATTAACATCATTAACATTAACATCATTAACATTAACATCATTAACATCATTAACATTAACATCATTAACATCATTAACATTAACATCATTAACATTAACATCATTAACATCATTAACATTAACATCATTAACATTAACATCATTAACATTAACATCATTAACATTATTAACATTAACATCATTAACATTAACATCATTAACATTAACATCATTAACATTAACATCATTAACATTAACATCATTAACATTAACATCATTAACATTATTAACATTAACATCATTAACATTAACATCATTAACATTAACATCATTAACATTAACATCATTAACATTAACATCATTAACATTAACATCATTAACATCATTAACATTAACATCATTAACATTAACATCATTAACATTAACATCATTAACATTAACATCATTAACATTAACATCATTAACATTAACATCATTAACATTATTAACATTAACATCTACAGAGCTCATGTACAAAGCAGTTCAAGTTTACTGAGTGACTCATTCAGAGCAGTAATATGTGATTTGTAAAACAAAGTGATACTCAGGTGGAAAGTGATGAAAGGGGAAATGAGAGAAAAAGCGATGTGAACAGCAGCAACATGTGAATGAGGAAACCCCCCCCCCCCCACCATAGCATACCATGAGCATACATCTTATTAATTCTATTTTTATTTGACTGGGCTGATTTATGCCCACATCTGATGGTCAGTCTCAGCAGAGGGAGGGAGCATCAGACTGAGGGTCTGCCTCTCACCATCCCTCCTCTCTCCCTTTCCTCCACTGCCTCTCACCATCCCTCCTCTCTCCCTTTCCTCCACTGTCTCTCAACATCCCTCCTCTCTCCCTTTCCTCCACTGCCTCTCACCATCCCTCCTCTCTCCCTTTCCTCCACTGTCTCTCAACATCCCTCCTCTCTCCCTTTCCTCCACTGCCTCTCACCATCCCTCCTCTCTCCCTTTCCTCCACTGCCTCTCACCATCCCTCCTCTCTCCCTTTCCTCCACTGCCTCTCACCATCCCTCCTCTCTCCCTTTCCTCCACTGCCTCTCACCATCCCTCCTCTCTCCCTTTCCTCCACTGCCTCTCACCATCCCTCCTCTCTCCCTTTCCTCCACTGACACCGCCTCTCACCATCCCTCCTCTCTCCCTTTCCTCCACTGCCTCTCAACATCCCTCCTCTCTCCCTTTCCTCCACTGCCTCTCAACATCCCTCCTCTCTCCCTTTCCTCCACTGCACTGCCTCTCACCATCCCTCCTCTCTCCCTTTCCTCCACTGACACCGCCTCTCACCATCCCTCCTCTCTCCCTTTCCTCCACTGCCTCTCACCATCCCTCCTCTCTCCCTTTCCTCCACTGCCTCTCACCATCCCTCCTCTCTCCCTTTCCTCCACTGCCTCTCACCATCCCTCCTCTCTCCCTTTCCTCCACTGCCTCTCACCAGCCCTCCTCTCTCCCTTTCCTCCACTGCCTCTCACCATCCCTCCTCTCTCCCTTTCCTCCACTGCCTCTCACCATCCCTCCTCTCTCCCTTTCCTCCACTGCCTCTCACCATCCCTCCTCTCTCCCTTTCCTCCACTGCCTCTCACCATCCCTCCTCTCTCCCTTTCCTCCACTGCCTCTCACCATCCCTCCTCTCTCCCTTTCCTCCACTGCCTCTCACCATCCCTCCTCTCTCCCTTTCCTCCACTGACACCGCCTCTCACCATCCCTCCTCTCTCCCTTTCCTTTCCTCCACTGCCTCTCAACATCCCTCCTCTCTCCCTTTCCTCCACTGCCTCTCAACATCCCTCCTCTCTCCCTTTCCTCCACTGCCTCTCTCCCTTTCCTCCACTGACACCGCCTCTCACCATCCCTCCTCTCTCCCTTTCCTCCACTGCCTCTCACCATCCCTCCTCTCTCCCTTTCCTCCACTGCCTCTCACCATCCCTCCTCTCTCCCTTTCCTCCACTGCCTCTCACCATCCCTCCTCTCTCCCTTTCCTCCACTGCCTCTCACCAGCCCTCCTCTCTCCCTTTCCTCCACTGCCTCTCACCATCCCTCCTCTCTCCCTTTCCTCCACTGCCTCTCACCATCCCTCCTCTCTCCCTTTCCTCCACTGCCTCTCACCATCCCTCCTCTCTCCCTTTCCTCCACTGCCTCTCACCATCCCTCCTCTCTCCCTTTCCTCCACCGCCTCTCAACATCCCTCCTCTCTCCCTTTCCTCCACTGCCTCTCAACGTCCCTCCTCTCTCCCTTTCCTCCACTGCCTCTCACCATCCCTCCTCTCTCCCTTTCCTCCACTGCCTTTCAACATCCCTCCGCTCTCCCTTTCCTCCACTGAATCTGACCACAAAGGGACACCGTCTTCCAGCTGACAGGGAAACTCGAGTCGCACCGAATTATTTCTGCCTCATGCACAACTTCATGTTGTTACTCCAATGAGAAAAGTGAAATATTCCTCGATATTAAAAAAGAACCAAGCTGCTAATAATAACAACAATGTAAGCCTATAGATCCACTTTCCTTCTCATTCATTACTGCTGCAGTGTTTGTTGTAGCGCTGAGAGGAAATAGGAAGAACGCACATTTCATGGTTTTATAAAAGTGTTGAATACAAAGTGTTGACAGTGCTGAGTAAGAACTGAAACAGGAACTCACTCTCTTTGCTGTATTCGTTGACAGTCTCTCTCTCTAGTCATTTCAACGTTTTGAAATCTCACAGTATCAACTTTGCTGTAGCTTTCTTTTTACGCCTGCTACGTTACTGCAGACACGGTAATCTGAGCCATCCGATTGGCCAGCGGTAGGCCTATAGGGCACTTGATTGCAGAGTTTGTACTCTGTGTGCAGGGCAGCTGAATCGGGTGCTTCTGCCACAAACAGCCCCAGACCAATAAAAACAAAATAGGAACACAAGGTTTTATCGTTGGTTCCTTTTAGAGAAATGTTTGGCGATCGCCTAGAAATGCCTTGGAGATCGTGATCGACCGGTTGGTGTCCTAAGGTGTCTGTAACGGACAGTTAGATAACCTCCAGCCATGTGTTTCAACTGTCAGTCTACTGGGTAGCTGAGATGGAGGCTGCCAAATGGGCCTTTGATTATATAATGAACAGACTACTGAGGATACTGTGCAAACTTCTCTCTCTCTCTGTCGCTCTCTGTCTCTCTCTCTCAATTCAGTTTCAATTCAATTCAATTCAATTTAAGGGCTTTATTGTCATGGGAAACATATGTTAACATTGCCAAAGCAAGTGAAGTAGATAGTAAACTAAAGTGAAATAAACAATAAATATTAACAGTAAACATTACACTCAGAAGTATCAAAAGAATAAAGACATTTCAAATGTCATATTATGTCTATATACAGTGTTGTAACAATGTGCAAATAGTTAAAGTACAAATGGGAAAATAAATAAACATAAATATGGGTTGTATTTACAACGGTGTTTGTTCTTCACTGGTTGCCCTTTTCTTGTGGCAACAGGTCACAAATCTTGCAGCTGTGATGGCACACTGTGGTTTCTCTCTCTCTCTCTCTCTCTCTCTCTCTCTCTCTCTCCCTCTCTCTCTCTGTCTCTCACTCTCTCACTCTCTCTCTCTCTCTCTCTGTCTCTCTCTGGCTCTCTGTCTCTCTCTCTCTCTCTCTCTCTCTCTCTCTCTCTCTCTCTCTCTCTCTCTCTCTCTCTCTCTCTCAATTCAATTCAATTCAATTCAAGGGCTTTATTGGCATGGGAAACATATGTTAACATTGCCAAAGCAAGTGAAGTAGATAGTAAACAAAAGTGAAATAAACAACATAAATATTAACAGTGAACATTACACTCAGAAGTTTCAAAAGAATAAAGACATTTCAAATGTCATATTATGCATATATACAGTGTTGTAACAATGTGCAAATAGTTAAAGTACAAATGGGAAAATAAATCAACATAAATATGGGTTGTATTTACAATGGTGTTTGTTCTTCACTGGTTGCCCTTTTCTTGTGGCAACAGGTCACAAATCTTGCAGCTGTGATGGCACACTGTGGTTTCTCTCTCTCTCTCTCTCTCTCACTCTCTCTCTCTCTCTCTGTCTCTCTTTGTCTCTCTCTCTCTCTCTCTCTCTCTCTCTCTGTCTCTCTCTCTCTCTGTCTGTCTCTCTCTCTCGCTCTCTCTCTTCTCTCTCGCTCTCTCTGTCTCTCTGTCTCTCTCTCTCTCTCTCTCTCTGGCTCTCTCTCTCTCTCTCTCTCTCTCTCTCTCTCTCTCTCTCTCTCTCTCTCTCTCTCTCTCTCTCTCTCTCTCTCTCTCTCTCTCTCTCTCTCTCTCTCTCTCTCTCTCTCTCTCTCTCTCTCTCTCAATTCAATTCAAGGGCTTTATTGGCATGGGAAA